>JAQLOL010000019.1:13775712-13796839 GCA_029783665.1 Naso thynnoides
ACATTTTCTAAGCTTTTTTTCTCAGCTTAATAACCATCAGTGCTCTGATAATGCCATTGTTGCTCTGCTGTCCGACAAGTCTGCAAAGTCCAACTCTTTCTTGCTCTGTGTTAATGTTTAGCTAAAAGCTGCCGTTGGTAACTTTTGCTACGAGCTAACAAGCTAACATTAGCTGTAGCTTGACATTAGTTGAGAAGGAACTCCACTGCAGCCTCCCCTCCCTGTTTTTGCTCCAGCTTGCTTTTTTTTTTTTTGTCTCTCTCTTTTAAGTCAAGTTTGAACTGAGACAAAACGGTTGTTATCAATCCTGAATACAGAGGCATGATGGGAAATCACAGAGATCTGAGATACTCTCAGACCACATCACTTACTAGCAGCTGTGTATGGTTGTAGTTGTATGGACATTTTTCTTCAAATAGAGCACAAAAAACTCACTAACGTTTTACCCAAAGTTATCTACAGCAGCTTTAAGTCACAATGGATGGTGCTTACATGAAATAGTGCTTAAGTGCTGCTAAAACCACAAGTATCAAATAAAAAAATCTTTAAAAAAAAAGTCTTTTCAGACTTAAGTCTTCATGAACGAAGTCCAGCCCAAACCAGTGGATTCAATGAGACCTCACCCCATTTGATATATTAATTCACTTCCACATCTGATTTTTTGTCAATTAAAAGTTTAGAAAAAGATCTAAAATATAAAAATTAAAATGAATAAAGTTACACTTTTGTCGTAAAGATAGTAAAGTGCCTTCTAGTTTTTTATGTGAAACCGCTCTGTGAACTACGTCTACGTCTTGCACAATGTACGTCACCAGCACCAAAATGGCTGTTACCTTAACACATTTCACCTAGTCCTTGCAAAATGAGGGAAAAAGCTTTAAAAAAAACTAAAGGTCAAAATCATTGCAAGCCTGGCTGGAAATGCAAAAGAAGAATCAGTGTGTTCCATAAAATCTTGTTACAATGACGTCACTTTTGGGTGTCTAATCTTTCTAAATACGTATTTTCAAAGTCTCATACGTCAACAGTTTTTACCAGTTCCTGTGTCATGCACAATTGATGGCACAAATCAAAACAGATCAAAAAGTTATATATCTCTTTGCTCACTTCCATAACTATTTTTTTCCGAAGGTACGGTTCCATGGTGGTCCACCAGTCTACTGTGGCGGGACTACAGCTCTCCATGAACATCCTGGTTTTTTTTTTCAGACAAAGTTTAGCTTCAGTCTTCATTGTGCCACAGCAACAAGTTAGCGTGGTATCTTTTCACAGCCATCAACTTCATTTTTAAGACCTTTCTGTTTACAAATGAGTCAACCGAGGAAGTAGAGCTTTCAACAAACTCACACAGCTAATACAGTCGTTAGCTAGCCACAACTGATAAATTCTGCCAGCGATAGTCGTCAGTTCAGCTGACCACAAATAATCTGATGTGTAAAGAGGAGAAGCTAGTTTTTCCTTTTACACTCTTAAATCAAAGACAGCATTTAAAATTTCTGTGAACTCGGAGTGGCCAATGTACCACTGATGTCAATGTAAACTGCTAAAAAAAATTGATACGGCAATGTATTGCGATATTTATTTCG
This sequence comes from Naso thynnoides, assembly GCA_029783665.1. NCBI lineage: Eukaryota > Metazoa > Chordata > Actinopteri > Acanthuriformes > Acanthuridae > Naso > Naso thynnoides. The sequence continues at coordinate 13,777,299 of JAQLOL010000019.1, forward strand.
TCGATATCCGTATCGATTTCCAGCTCACAAAAAAATTACTATTTTGAAAAAAGGAAAAAGAAAACCACGTTTTAAACAAGTTGTGAACTACAGCCTCCTCTGTTTCAGTTGGTCCTGTCCAGTTAAAACGCAAGAGTGCATTTAAATTGCATTTTTTATTTTGATGTTATGGCAGCTACATCAGTGTTTGGTCATTAGCCAATACTGAAATAAATTGAAAAGGCAATCTTGAATTAAATTGTTTTGACCCACTTCGTCCACTGAATTATCCATATAGTGTGATGTGATGTATTAAGACTAACAGATCGGACACAGCAACATGTATTTCAGCTGTTTTCACATTTTCAGTAAATGCGTCCTATCGCAGTGTATCGTTATATTTCGTATTATGACCACTGTCTCATGAAGCGTGTCATATTGTGAAGTCCTCGCCCGTACCCAGCCCTAACTGAAATGCAAAGCTTGACAGGTGAAACAACTTTGCCGAAGGCGGGTAGGTCTTTGGAAATGGTCAATAAAAATTGGATTACAAGATGCAGCCTGCTGCCATGTGGTGTCCAGGATTGAGTATGTGTGTGGCTCTTAACATCAGCAGTGTGTTCACCTCTAAGTGGTAATAAATCAAGTGTAGTACAAGTGTGTGTGTGTGTGTGTGTGTGTGTGTGTGTGAGACAGGAGGCATTTCTGCTTACTCTGGAAAAGATGTGTCCGTGTGTGCATATAGTATGTGGCCGCATGACGGTCTTTCCACCTTGAAGACAATTTGCCTTGACAGCACCTGTCAATGGAGAAGAGGAGATGGGGTTAAAACAAATATGATGAAGAGGGAGGAGGAGGAGAAAGATGGGGGGGAAGCTTGGTGCTCTGCCAGCTTCGAGGTCACCTTAATATTTGATCTGCTTCAGTGAATGAAAACATCACAGTACAGAGAGAGACAGACCTGGATGGAGAGAAGAAAATGTGAAAAAGGAAGTAAGGGAGTAAGAAAGAAGGAGCAAAAATAGAGATTTATCTTTGGAATTAGAATTAAGATCAAGGACAAGCAGGAACAACATGCTTTTTCTCCTCAGCCATTTTACAGGAAGTGCCCCTAAGCAAGGCAGGAAAGGCTAACTGAGTTTTATTACAATTTAAGTCTTATTTTGATAGTTTAGGGCCATCATTTTTAATAGTTAGCATAACAAATTCCAACAACAGTGTTTGACAGAGCAAGAAATTCAATATTTTGCTGTCAGGTGGAAAACTTTCGTCTCCATATTTCATTGTTTTGTTTCTTTACATAAATTCACGCAATTGGCCACACTTGACTTTTATCCGTGGCTTTTATACACATGAGTGGCTGACCATAATATAAAGAATCTAACGATACAAAATTAGGTTAGTTTGCAGTTTTCTTCCTGAAAAGGAAGGGTTTTGGACAGACAAGGTTTCTGCCTCACAGTGATGTCAAGTCTTCAGAGGATCTGAGGTTGTAGACAAGTGACTTCTCTAAATTACCTTAATATACCTGAAATGTTGATTAATCTGTTAATGCTCAAGAAAACTCAGTGCACACAAGTGCATACAGTGGTCAAAGTTAAACCAAAGGCTAACTTTTTGTCCAAATTTGTTCAAATTTTGGACAGTTTAGTGCATGGGTTTTCTTTCATTACAAATATTTAATGTGATGAGTACAATGCTAAATCTGATAACTAGTAAATAATAATTCAGATAGTGGCAGAAACTACAGTGACAGTGTGTGGGGGCTCGGTGGTTAGCACTGTTGCCTCACAGCTAGAAGGTTGTGGGTTTGAATTCAAGCTGTGGCAAGGCCTTTCAGTACAGAGTTTGTGTGTTCTACCTGTGCTTGCGTGGCTTTCCTCCTGACTCTCTGGTGCTCCTCATAATCATAAATAAATGAATGTATATCAGTATATATGAATGAATGCATATGTGTCAGGGATATCCTGGGATTTTTGACATAGGGACTCATTTTCAACCTACCCAGTATCGTGCCGACTGATGGAGACCATTTTCATCTCATTTATTGCAGTATCGAGTTTGGATGGCTAGCCATTTTTATGCTAATGCTAATGCTAGCACAAGTCAATGGCTCCAGTAGCAAGCCAACAACAGCCACAACCGAACTTCAGTTAAACTCTCCACAGTGCGCTCAAAGCAAGTCGAATATTACGGCAGTGTTTTAAGCTAAATTTAAGTCTTTGTGGAATAATTTTAGTAGTAAAACTGGGCATATTTTCTTTAATTTGTGGCTCTGTTTAGGATTAGTAGCAACAGGAAGTAAAAGGTTCGGCATCTTCCTGTCTCTGTTAATGCTAACCAGCTGGTGTGGACACCAGCGCTGTCTACACCAGCAGCGGCCAGACGCGCTGCACTGCAGCACTTCATGCCACTGTTCTGTTTCCCTCGCAGCCGCGAGCAAAAAGAAGATTTCTTTTTCATCAAAATAAAAAAGTAGTTTTGTAAAGAGACGTATACTCTTTCAGGCTGAAACAGCTCCTCTTCTCTGTTTCGTGGCAGATCGTCGGCCTCTGACCTACTCACCTTTTTCCGTCACCATTTGTAACTCTGACATTATTATTGTATGATATTATTATTAATGGGTTATTATTGATAATATCATGGATAACCTTGGTCAAGGCGACAATGGATAAGGAAAGATTTTAACCAGGTAAAGAAATATCTCAGCCTCCATGTGTGACTGCTGAGGAGCAGAGTGGTTAACTGTCCCTTAAACAGGAAAGTGGAGTTTGCTCCCCGCTCCGTGCGTGACTTGTTTTAATGTTTTCCCTCGGTGACTGGTCCTCCTGTAGAGGCACTTCAGCGCAATGCTTCCTATATGAATTAGGGGCAGGACTTGACGGGCCGTGCAGCTGTGGCGCTGGTGTGCTTTGGGCTTTAGTCTCTGGTTGCCACACAGAGTATCTGCCTCTCTTCAGAATGAATTAAATGTAGAGATAAAACTGAACTGCACTGTACTTTATGCATAACTGTTAAGGACAATTACAATCTCATTTAAATTTTATATAAAAAAATATATACAAGGTGTAATAAAATGGAATCATCCTTCTAGTAGGCTGTGGTTAGAATCTGCTGCATAAATGACCAAAAACCAAAGACTGCATTTGTGAAAGCTGTTTCAGTCAAACTGTCATCAACTGATCGTGAACAAAAATTCATTTTTACTTGAGCAATAAAGTTTAACCCAACCAATGAACCCATCAAACATTTATCAGCATATCATTAAATGTTACATTTTAATGGTTTACAACACTCTACACAGATGGATTTAATGATATTAATGAATGGACATTAGCAATGATTGTCTTATTTATTCATTTGGATTTTTCAAAAATGATGACGAGAATAAGAACAAAAATAAAAAAGGAAAGACATGATATCTTCTGCAGGGGAAAAAATATGCAGGAAACCGTAATGGCGTTATAGTTCAGAAATTAGATGTTTTCGTCGCTTCAGAAACCAGATCAAGCTCTGTGGCCACCGCAGCTCCATGGCAACCCCGAGGCCAATCAGCAAATCAGACATGCAGAGGGCAAACAGACAGACAGCTGATGGACAGGCTGATAGGAGGAGGAAGAGGACGGAGACAGACGGAGAGATGGAGAGATGGAGTGATAGAGCGATGGATAGGGGCCCGATAGACAGAGGGACGCGCAGCACAATGGAGGAGAGGTCTTTGATACAGATAGAAAATGGAGAGAAAGTCAGAACAAAGGTGAAAATTTTTTTTTGCAAGTACAAATACTAAAATAAAAGAAGTAGTCAGGGTAGAGTGTAACATAACGCTGAAGCCTGAATCAGAGTCTTAATGGTTCATATCACTGATGTGTGTCTTTGCAAGCTGCTTTATATGCCATGCTGGTACCAAAGTGAAAATATAAAGAAAGTTTTGGAAAATGTCAGTAATGTTTATGTGTGTTTGTTTGTGTGTGTGTGTGTGTGTCCAGGTGCTGTACGAGCCTCCAGTATCTTTCCCATCCTGAGTGTGATCCTGCTCTTCATGGGGGGGCTGTGTATCGCCGCCAGCGAGTTCTACAAGTCACGCCACAACATCATCCTCAGCTCTGGCATCCTCTTCGTTTCGGCAGGTATGAAGGGAAGAAGGGAGAGGTGGAACAAAAGGGGGAGGTAATAAGGGAGTAGAGGAAGAAGACAAGAAGAGCAGGAGATGTTAAAGTGAAAGGACGGGGGGGCAAAAGTGAGGGGAGAGGATTCGGGAGGACAGAAAGAAGGACAAAAAGGATCTGCATGGATCAAACAAATTAAATGTGGACGCGAAAGAGGGACAAACGGAAACAGGGTAGGCCATTGGATGTACTTTAGGCAAAATGATGGAAGGTATTTCCAGAAAATCAATATTCTTTGGGGATCAACATATCTTTCTTTATGTACTGTCAAATGAATGAATGGAAACTAAAACGGAATTGGACAGAGGACAAAACAAAGATGTTCCACTTAAACCCGCTCTCATCGATTTTTTTGGTCATTTGAGGGCCGCACAGTAACAACACTGATACATCAGCTATTACTTCACAAAGTTATTGGGTGTTAGCAAAATGGCTGGTTTACACATCATGCTGTCACTGGGTTATATTAGCATTTATTTTGTGCCATGTTATGGCCACCTGGTCAATATAATCCAGCGTTTACTCATCGTTTAGCTGTTTGTCTCAATAAGCTCCTGAGGGGTATATCTAGCTCCTTAACTGCTAAATGTTCACAAGCTAGCTGCTAACCTTTTAAAGATTCTAGAGCTTTTTGTACTGAAAACACTTGACTGCTGTGGCCAAAAATAAGATTTAAATAAGAAGAGTGGAGAGAGTGAACCAAAACAGTAAAGAAGTGGGTCATGAAACCTAAAAAAACAAACAAAAAAAAGAGCTGAAAGATGCTAAAATGAGGCAAACTTTAGACTGTGTGATAATTATTTGCTGTTTTATCATCACGACACCTTTCACATCGCACATGGTTGTCTGATTTATTGGTAATATTAATATATTAATTACAGCAGCTTTGATGTCAGATCACAAGAATGAGTTAAGCTGCAGTTAAAGAAAAAACATTAGACTGAGGACGGACTCAGTGCTTGGGGCTGGAACACTCATCCTGCATCTGTGTCGCATCGGCAGCACGTCTGCTTATTTTTTCAGTGGACACTAAAACAGATTGGAGCAGCCACACAGCTCACAGGACGTCGTACGCACGTCGGCAGTGATGCAACATTTCAGCTCAGGAGGCTCACCATTTTTTCTGGGAGACATGCGCACGATTCTCTGCTAAAATAGACGGATAAATAACCTGTTGACTGTTGTATTGACATCATACCAGCAACATTCACTGTCGTTTTAGCATTTCCAGTGTGTCTTTCAAAATAATATCTGACTATATCTGACTTTCTTCCGGTAAGCCAGGCAAGCTACAAACAAGCTAGCAAGCGGCTAGCAGAATCCGTGTGGAATGGTGAAAACATGGACAACTTTACAGCGCTGTACAATTCGTTTTTACGCTTGACTTTTGGTACAAATTCGATGCACGCTTCCCCTCGTGCTGGCAGGATTCTTGTTTTCTTCCCTTGTTTTCTTCTACCAATTTATGCTGTTTGAGTTCCGGGTCAAAGACGCAGCAGGGACTATCAATCATGTGCAGATTGCTTATGCCAGTCCAGTTCATGCATATACATGCAGGAGTAATTCTGCAACTTCCAATCGCATTATCTGGGTGTGTTAGCTCCACTTTGAGAAATGCGATTTAGTGCAATTGCAGCTGGACTAAAATGTTTACATGTATTTTTAAAAGTCCCGTTTTAGCCAAACTAACACAATAAATCGATTTTCTCTAACGTCATGTAAACATACTGAGTGATCCCTCTGACCTTTTCAAAAAATTGCTATTAACCACCAAAATACATGCTGGGGATGAGGAGAAACACAGTAACAGAATATTTGAAACATCTGTTTTGTGGAGCAGCTAAAAGCTTAAAGTCCTGTTTTGGAAACAGCCCTAGCAATGATGGCGCCACTAACCACCAGGTGATGCGCTGCTGAGGCTTTGACGTGCTTGCACCACACCGCAACGTCCTCAGGACAAAGCTAGGCAGACAAAGATAGCACTGGTTGCTACTCTGCAACAGCGTTTTTGTGTTTTTGTGTGTGCATGCATGTGTGCTTGTACTCTGGTTCTAGGTCATGGCCTACTGTGGTGTGCTACATAAGTAGTTCCCCTCCAAGTCAGAAATGAGAGATGCAGTTCTCGCTGTTTCTGTCACTCTTTCTTGCTGTGTCTGTGTCTCTCGCCCTGTTGCTAGTCTAAGAAGAGGCCACTGGGATTACAATCTAAAAATAAGGTGTCCCTGATATTCTTCTGATCCATCTCAATCAGGCCCTCATAGACCTCGCACCTCAGTCTACTTTTCCACCTCGCTATTGCTTTCACTCGTTATTTGCATATTTTTTCTTCAGTCTGCTTGTCAAAACGGAGAAAATTCAAAAGAAGGGTGGAGTGAATATGTGAGACAGTCGAAGGAGACTGGTTTTGAATTAGAATTTGGCCGTTAAAGGTGAACTGCACAGAGTCACAGAAAGATGTCCAAATACAAGCAATAACTTTCTAGTTAAATCTGCCCCAGTTTGCAGCTCAAAGAGGAGGCAAACCAGATAGTGATCAGAAGAGTAAGGCAGGTCGCCTCACCAGAAACAAGAAAACTAAAACGTGATTATATAAAAGATTTTTTTTTTGCCAGTGGCTCTAGCAATCAAAGAAAAGGAGTCAACTGATTTCCGCTTTTGTGTGCATTTTGTTTTCTGTCACTGAGCAAAACTGATAATAATTCAAATAACAGTTAAGCTCATTTTACCTGACCTCAACCTGTTTTTCATTAATCCCACTCAATTACTATCGATAACAAGACCATGACACCTCAAAGCAGCTGTTCAACAACAGCAGTAAAAACATCAACAATGAATGTGATAGATTTAAATACTGTTTCCTCACCTTTGCATTACACCTGTGGTTTTGTATGTTTTGGTAACAAGACTGTCACTGTGTGTTTGCACGAGTGTGTGCATGTGTTTAAAGTTGGGGTAGACACTTTACACATCAGGCAAAAATTTTATAATAACCATTCAGTGTAATTCAGGTGGTCAAGACTACATTTGACTTCTGTACCTCTCCTTAGCTCTGTAGTCACACTTCAGAAAACAGAGACCATGACAAGCACTTTTCGACCAGTAATGGGTTGTTTGAGAGAGCACAGCTGTTAAAACAAGTGAGATGCCTAACGTTCTAAAATTGGCATCAAGCGACTTGACAAGCTGAATTGCAGGTGACACCTACACTGGAATCAAGCTGAGACGGACCACTTTACTCCGCCGCAACTTTTCATCTTGTCGTAAACCTTCAGTGTAAACTGACCTTAAAAGAGAGAGGGCAACAAAGGAAATTAAACGGGTCGAAGCTATAGAGCAAAAACGGGGAAGGGAAGTCTCACAACAACTAGCTTGATTTCCAGATGCTGCCTACCCCAGCTTTAATGCAAGTTACGTTTAAGTTAAGCTCCTAGGTGCTGATGTAAAGTCTAATCAAACAACTAGCTGTTTCCTCACTCTTTTTTGTAGCTTGGTTTAAATATAAAACCAGTTGAGTTGTGAATAACAGTCACTCATGAGACAGTATCAGCTCTAAAGTATTAGATCACAGTAGGAAAATTTCATGTTTGATATGAATAGTCACTGAGAACATATATACCCTTTCTTAGCTTTACAAACTTAATGAAGGTGTCAGATTTTTTTATTTTCAGTCTGCTTCTACAAAGTGTGCACAAGTGACACACGAAAAAACTGGATCTGTATATAAAGTGTGACACTAATACCCCGTTTAGATGGCGCGAGTTTTCGCAGCAAACGACACACTTTTGTTGCGGTTCGTCCTTTCTATTACATGACAACGGCGCGCTAGCGTCCCTAAACTGGCAAACTGCAAAGCCTGTGAAAGCGCTAACTATGCTAATGCTAATGCTAGCCCAAGTCAATACATTCCGCTCTAGCTTCTACCCAACTCCAATTAAACACTCCACAGTGCACTGAAAGCAGGTCAAATATGACCACAGTCTCCTGAGGCAAATTTAAGTGGACATAGCAAAATTTCAGAAGTCAAACTAAGGCTGAATATCTTTAATTTGTCGCAGCTTAGGACTTAGCAGCAATAGAAAGTAGAAAGCTTTAAGCAGCTCCAACGGTATGTCATTGCAAATTTACACTGCTGGCTACTGGCCTGGCATGCAGTGCTTTCAGTTCATGTAAATGTGGATTTTTTTAAAGATGTAAAGGAAAGTCTTTTCCATTTTTAGTGCGGCTGCTCTTTTCTAAACGTGGCCTAAGAGATTAACCTGCCTGTACGGGTAGGTGATATCATGCTGCTTCTGTTAAAACACTGACAATCAGGGAACCACTCCTACATTTTAACTTGTATTATTTTCAGCTGACAAAGATAATGACTGTGATTATCTCGGTTGTTTAGTGTGTGGGCCTACTTGAATAACAGTTTGGCTGCATTTTGGTTTTGATCTAATCTCTCTTCCTCTCTCCCTGTCCCAGGCCTCAGCAACATCATAGGAATCATTGTGTACATATCAGCCAACGCTGGGGACCCTTCCAAGAGTGACTCCAAGAAGAACAGCTACTCCTACGGCTGGTCCTTCTACTTTGGCGCCCTCTCCTTCATCATGGCCGAAATGGTGGGCGTGCTGGCTGTGCACATGTTCATCGACCGTCATCGGGAGCTACGCGTGGGGGCACGAGCCGCTGACTACCTCCAAGGTGCGGCCATCACGCGCATCCCAAGCTACCGCTACCGTTATCGGCGCCGCTCACGATCTTCATCCCGCTCCACAGATCCTTCGCACTCCCGCGAGGCATCACCGGTAGGCTTGAAGGCCTTTGGGACTTTGCCCTCCACCGAGCTGTCCATGTACACGCTGCCTAAAGGCCAAACGGGCACCCCAACAGCCACCTATAACTCCACGGAGAGGGACCACAACTTCCTGCAGGTCCACAACTGCATCCAAAAGGACCTGAAAGACTCAGGTGGCCACAGCAACACCGCAAACCGACGCACCACTCCTGTATGAAACAGACGGAGGGACCTTAGACGTTAAAAAATCAGAGGGAATCTGGGGGGAGACGGCAGAAGACAGATCATGGTGTAAGGAGGCAAAAAGAGGCTTTAATGGAGATGGAGTGAGGGGTTAGCGGCAGAAGGGAAGCTCTGAGCGCTCCACAGCACCTCAGATGTTAAGTTTCTGTTTAAAAAAAGGAAACAGAGAAAAAATGCATAAAAAAAGTAACATGCATGATTTTCCCATCTACCATTGTTTAACAAGTTTTGAACATGTTTGTAAAGATTTGAGGGGGAGGATGGGGAAAGAGGAGTTGGGAGAGGTGGGGGTGCCGGTGGTTGTCTGTCTCGGGGCTGTGGAACAGTGGAGTGGTGGGCTGGGCCAGACTTCCAATTGAAAGGCGAACTTTATATTTTTTACTCTTCCTCAGTCTGACGAAAGGGGGGGGCTTAGTTGACCCCCTGGCCCCGCCTATGATCCCGCCCTCACACTACCATCCCACAAGCCCCCCAACACACACACCCTAACCTCCCTTAAACCCCACTCCTTTCTTTAGTTGCTGTATCTTCTTGATTTCATTCTTTATTCGCATTAATACTGTGAACCATTGCGGTGTGGTATTTTAGCAGGGAGAAATTCAGGCCGCAAAAAAGAAAAAAAAAAAGAAAAAAATACATAAGTTAATATATGTATTGATTATATATAAATATATGAATATATATGTTAATAAAACAAGACTAGAAATCCCTGGTGCAAAAATATCAGCAAGAAAAAAAAAGAAAACAAAGTAACCTACAAGTGAAACTAAATCAAGTCGTCATGGAAGCTAAGCCAAGACGGAGGATTCTTCATGACTGGCCCATTTGACGGGCAAACGTAATAAACTGATATTGGTTAGTATTAGATACATCATCACATTGTTTTACAACAACAAAAAAATCTTTTGGCCTTCCGCCAAAACCTTGGCAGCCATTTTTTTTCAGGGTCAACCACAGGTAAAAAGTTGACCTCACATTTTTGCTCCATAAAAGGGGGCGGAGTGAAGAGAGAACTCTGGGTAACGGAGGATCTCTCCCTGAACTTGAAGAAAACTGTGGACAATGAAACGTCACTACTGCCAAAGACCCAAAGTAGTGCGAGAGAGAACATGGCTACCAGCGAGGTGAAGCTAAGTGACTCCAAAAAATTAAGAATTTACATGCATGCTAATCAAAATCATCCGATCTGCTTTTAAGGAACCTATGTTTTGAACAATTGAACAATGATACCATGTAAGGGCAGTGGGGTGTGAAAGTAGAATTTAATGTTACAGTACTGTGTCTCTTTCAATTTTCTTTTTTCTTTTTGAGTGGGTAATTTGGGGTGGGGCTTCATTACGCTTGAAAAGAACCAACTTTGGAGAACGTATCAAGGCTTTTTTAACAGAAAAAAAAAATCTTATCTTGCCTTCTCATTTATTTTTTCTCGGTTCCTTTGAACTCTCACACAGCCTTAGTCTTTTTCTTTGTCTCATTTTTCTTGTTCTTTGGTTTAGCGTTGTGTTGTTGTAAATGAGAATTTAAAAAAAGCATAATGTCTTTCAAGGTGCCAAAACTGAATGACTCTGAACTTGGATGCATCAAGTCCTGATGACAAATAAAAATTGAACCCCCCCTGTAGGGAACAGAACGAGTCTTTGTGACATCATGTTTTGTCTAAAACTGAGTTACAGAGTCTAGTTAGGCCAGAGAGGAAATCCCATCCCCAACACACACAGGAAGCGCCGCACTGCAGCACGTCAACAGGAGGACCGGAAACACCGAGGGAAAACAGAAAGTCATTTTCAGATACTTATACACTCCGAGTGGGGAGCAAACTCTGCTCTTCTATTAAGGAGGCAGTTCCCTTAATCACTTTACTGTTGTATTGGCTTACAAAAGGCTAGGTTGGGATTTTTCTTACCTTGAATAAAATCTTTCCTTATCCATTGTTACTGCAACCAAGGTTATCAGTGACATAGTGATAATATCAAAGTTCTAAACGACAACATCAAAAGCTGAGTAGGCTAGAGGTTGATGATCTGCCAGAGAAGCAGAGAAGAAGAGCTCCTGCAGCCCGAGAGAGTATATGTCTAGGTGCGGAACAGCTTTTTCTCTGGTGCAAAACGCACCTTTTCAGGAGCGGCCACGCTGCAAATACGACAGTGGCGTGAGGGGTCGCAGGACGGCGCGTCGTTGTGCTGGTGTGGGGTTTTGTATTGAAAATAATAGGGTGGGCTTTTTAGCCGCAACACTGCAGCGACGGTGTGTTTTAGCCTCTAACTTACAGGTGCACTCACACTTGGCCCAGTTTTCCCGTACCGTGCCGAAGCACAAACGTCCCCCCTCCCATCTCCCCCGTGCCTGAGCATGCTTCCTAATCTGTGGAGTGTGACTTGTATTTTAAATTGTTTTCCGGTATCCGCAATCTAAAAGATCGTCGCAGATTTTCCCACTGCTCTTCATCTGGACTTGTATGCTGTTGTCTGTCTGAATTTAAGGTGAATCCTCCACATTCAGTCACATTGATGTCGTTGCCCTGTTGCTTTTACTCCTGCACGTGCATCCATATTGTGCTGAAGCTCACCTCTTCCAACTGGCCAGGGCCAACAAAGCGTGCCGTGCTTGGGCACGGTATGGCGCGCCAACACTAGTCAAACAAAGTGGACTTTGAGGGTTAAACATGCTTAGCAATGGTACAAGTCTCCTAGTGTGAGTGCGCCCTAAGATTTAGAGCTTTTTGTCAAGTGAGAGACAGAAAAACGGTGAAAGTGAGACGGTGAAAGGACAGCAGCAGAATGACTAGACACTCATTATCATTCATTGAACTCCTCTTGAAAAGGTCTGATGGTAAAGAGCAGTGGCAAATCATGGATACTGAAGCTGGGGCTTCAGCTCAGTCAAAACATTGTCACACACCTGCAAAAGAGGCAGCTACAGGGCGAAAGATTTTGCAATGGGTAAGTGACTGCATCCTAACCTCACTGTTCTTAATCGTGTCTTGAAGCTCGCCATTTCTCCCTAATTTCAAGTATTCTGTCCAAAGGCGTCAGAACCAGTGGATAGTCATAAAATCATAACTTTGGACCCCCTGACTTTTTTTGATCTCAAATAAGTCAGTGCATCTATCTATGTACTGGCACTATTTTCAGAGCACTGTGAGTCAAAAATCCAAAGCCCTTGCTCATCAACAGAATGATTAAGTCAATGAAATTCCACACCACTTTTTCACTGCTACCTTATCCATTCCACGTTTTCATTTGGACAATTGGCAAATCAGCACTCACGTCTCAAAGAGCAGCCAAACAGAGCACCAGCAATGCTAACAATACCTAGTCGCTAGGACAAAGATGAGGAGGGAGGCTAGAAGTCTACGTTACTAGACTGCCTTATATTTTAGCCAATATTTCTTGGTTTGACATGTTTGCTCTCCAAGAAACATGGACATAGGACATTTTCTTAGGTAAGTAATAATCACTGCTGGTAGGATGAATCAGGTAATGTCAGTTAGCTATTAGCTGAGTCCGATGTACCAGGGGTTCCCTGTTTTGACAAGTAAAAGCCCAACTGGTCCATTAGCCAGATACAACTTTAAATAACAGATCTTTAGAAAGCTCTGCTGTGGGCTGTGGAAAAACTGACAAAGAAAATGCAGAGACTGCCAGAAAGTTTATGTCTAGGAGTGGAGATTTCTGTCTGTGGAAAAGAACGACATAATTTAAGGTTATGGGATCTGACCAGTTGTAGATTGCGCATTTACACACTGCTGGCAAATGATCGGGGATGAGTTTTTTTGGTTAATGATCAGTGCAATCCATATATTATTTTTGCCAAAGCGGAAGTATAATGCTAAAAATCACTTTGCAGGGTAGATGATTTATTAATTAGTCATCAAAATGGACGACTAACAGTCCTCCTTAAGCAGAGGAATGTGAAAACACCTCTCTAGTGCCAAACTTTGCATCATCAAGTCAGTATAGGCACATTCTGGCACTTTAGGGGGACACTGGTGATGTTACATTTGCGAACGATCCAATTCTTTTGAAAAGCTCTGTAGTAGAAACAAAGGGAACCGAGTCACAAAGGGTGAGAGCTGTTCTTGCGCTCAAACTTTACTGCCAAGCGCCTAACGCCCAATTCATACTCCGTCACTTTACCTTCGACAAATGAGTAACAGCCCAACAGCAAGTTCGAGTGAGCAAAGTCAAATCGAACTGAATCCAGAGGAAGGAATTAAAAAAACTTGTGCCAGGTTTTTTTCCCGTCAAAACAACCACTTCCTGTTCCTTTGTTTACTGCTGGTGGATGAGTGGCATTCCTGCTGCTGCCCCATAGTGCTTTGGAGTGCATGCATTTTTTTCTTTGAAACATGGGATTTACACCTACTGCTTAGTACATACCAAACTTAAAAAAGAGAACAATGAGCTGTTCTATTGGACAGTTTCAAGAAATGAACAGTGCCATAAGATTTGGCTCCCTTCAAAGAGCCGTAATTCCCATCACTAGGGGACATTAACACAAGAAACCCCTTTTTTGAGCAGATGTGACTCTTAAGAACTAACCTTTAAGCCTCGTTTCCACTGAGCAGTACATTTTGATCTGGTACAGTACGGTACCTTTCAGAACAGTTCCTCTAGATCTGGCTTGGGTCTCCACTTCTTGTGCGGTGTTGTGCTGCTGTGTCATGTTGCACACCGTGGCCCAAGGGTGCTCTGCCACTTTTTTCTCCAGGTGAAAATAAGATCACTTAAACCAATAATAATTCATGTGCATTTTATAAAGTGTTTGAAGATCTAATCATTACAAAAGCGAATGTCATTGAGCAAGAAAGGCAAAAACAAATGAGTTGTGGTTGAAATCCAGAAATTTCACTACTGTACATTATATGTAGGACAAAAAAAACCTCTTAAAATCTTTTCAAGTTGTCATATTGACGTTTAAGGTGAGCTGATTAATTCATGGCTTAACTCGTGCACTGAACAGCATGTAAGAAAATCCTCCACCTTAAAAGATGCATCAGAGAATGAAATGATCTTTTTTTTTCTACCAGTAACCTTCAGTTTATGGCAAATAGCAAAAAGGCAGCAAAGCATCCTTCCATTTTTGTTTCATGTTTTAAGATGTTTGAAAACGTCACGGCCAACGTTTATTTTCCACACCAGTGGTGCCAGATTTACGATAACTATCCTATTTGTACGATAATTTCTTTTCCTCTGCACGATGTATGATCAATAATGCCAAAAAAAAGGCTGAATGTGAGATAACTTTATCATTTCTCTGAGTTTAGTTCCCCATGGTAAAACACTGCGACCATGTGTAGCTATGGTACTTTTGTATTTAAGGGTAACAACAGAAGGAGTGATTTGACTGTGTTGTGTGAAGCACACAGTCGTCGTCTCGTTCAATGGACAGATTCTCCGTGCTGTTTCATTAATATGGTTGGGAGGCACGGTTTTTCCATTGTGTAGTTTTCGGGTTCTAACTATTTTTTCTTTCATATGTACGACATTTTTTTGTAAAATAAGCAAATTTTAATCATAAATTAATTTTACGCTAATTTTAGCCGCAGTACGATATTTTTGTAGTTTTTGCTTCAGCTAGCAGACTGGCAGGTCTCACCCACAAGCTGCAGCTCCTCGCAAGTCCCAAAAATTTTGTGACAGATTTATAAACGTGTTATTTGGATAAACTGACAACATATTTGAAATCTCCGTGGTGACATTCTCATCTAAACAATATATAAAACTTACTGAAGTGATATATTAACAGTTCTACAACAAAATGTAAAGACAACTTTTTGCCTGCTTGCAGTCGACTGACTGCGGTGTGTGTAGCTCTGACCTCTTTGTACCCTTTGGGACGCTTGGTACCAGAATGAAGGGGTGCTCAGAACAGGCACAGTACATTTATTTGGCACCAGTGAGTACCCTTTTGACAGTGGAAACGAAAAAAAAAAAAAAACAACCATACCATACTGTACCAAACTGAACTGTACCGCTCAGTAGATGTTAGGTTGTATTTACCTTTTATCGAACACCACGCAAACAAGATATTCTATTTCCAGTTATCAACAAATTTGCTTTTATTGTGAATTATCGCCCCAGCTTGACAAGCTTGGGCTTCACTGTAATGCATCCACATTTGAGTGGAACAGCTGCCATAGTACACAATATCAACAACCACTACATGCACTTCACATGCCCTTGTCCTACCTCCACTTCACCATTTCATACAAAGTTGCTTAATGTTGTCGGGTTAACTGTATCGGGAAATAACGCAGCAGAGGCGAGACGTCCTCAGGGTGCAAACAACGTGCACTGCACCATGTTGGTGGGGTTTATTAATAATGTTTTACACTGTTTTAAATCCATGGGCAGAGCATGCTGAATGATGAACGCGCCGTTCACTGTCTTTCTGTACTTATACTCCATCATCCACCTGCTCACTTGGTCATGCCTTTGTTCACTTACTCCTTAGTCACTGTCTGTGATTAACTGTCATTATTCACTCTCTCATCTTAACCATTGCTTGTTTACTCATTCACTCCCTTGTTCACCATCTCACCCCCTCAGTGTAACCCTGTGAGCTCTGTTGTGGCTGTCTGATCTGTCGTTCCACCAGCTGTAGAATAAATGTCAGATTCTTCAACATCAGCCTTCATGTCCTGCTGCATGATACTCTGTCTCTCCGTTCACTCACTCCCTCTCTTCCTCCATCCCTCTTTCCCTCGTTCACTTTCTCTCTGCCTCTCTCTCTCTCTCTCTCTCTCTCCTCCCCTGGTGTGATGATCAAAGTGGCTGGCATGTCTCTCTGCAGTGCTGCTGTGATCACTGAAGAGAGGCGAGTGAGGGGAGAGGAGGGAGGGAGGATACTGAGAAGGGAGTGGAGCAGTTAGAAGGCATGATTCAAGCAGCACCACACTGCCCCCATCTGGTGTGGAGGTACATAATGCTTTTATTACATCAGTGTTTAAACTCAGTGACCCCACCGAAGTGCATGGAAATATAAATCTCTTCCGTGATATTTGTTAGTGTCGTGAAAAATGTGAAGGGTAAATTCAGCTTTTTGAGGTTAACACCAATATCACTCTAAATTGTGCTGCCAGAACAATGACGGATTTTAACTGTGTTCAATTATAACTTCATGTTAAAAGAGCTAATTAGAGCGATTCATTACATTTAATGGTGAATTTAAATTTGTGCACTACATCGTTAATCCAGATTAAACATGCAGTCAGTGAGATTTAAGGATGCTAGGTGCTGAGATGTGAAATTGTATTACCTTAGGACAGAGCCAGGGTAGCTGTTTGCTTTTGTTTCCAGTCTTTCTTCCATGCTAAGCTAACTGCAAACAGATACAAGGCTGATACAGATCCTCTCATCTATCTCTCTGCCAGTGAGTGTAATTCCCAAAATATCGCACTATTCCGTCAAGGAGTAGCAATGAAAAAATAATTGGGAAACACTGGTTTTAACATACATTTGGAATCACTCTTGCAATATGCAATATACAGTTTGAAAGGTGTTTTTAATTTAAGCACCACAGGCCATGCTGACCCGTTCATGGTGGGTGCCACGATGTAAGAGTTATTCCTTATAGTACAAAAAAGAGAAAGAGCACAAAAATCAGTTATTTCAAAAACACAGAGCTTACATGTAACCTAATTTCCTCCGAATTACAATCGCAAATGACATTTTTGGGATGCTGTGGGACATTTTCTTACAAGAGGGGGCAATCGTGATTCTGTAAGGTGAGCCTGGAGGTGGTGTGGCTGATTTTTGTAACACTGCAGTTCAGAGAGGAGCGCAGCAGATCTGAGTGAACAGCTGCTGTGTCCTCGCTCACCTGCAATTAGCAAGATTTTTAGGTCACGGATAGTTAGGGGCTATGGAACAAGTCATGCCTAGACACACACACACACACACAGAGCAAGAGAAAGAGAGTCCAAGGTTGAGGTCAGCTCAATCAAATTAGTACATTATTGCGAGTGAACTACAGCCTGTATTAGTGTAATTTGGGTCTTATCATTAGAGAGGATGAATGATACAAACTGCAAAGCAACATGGGAAAAACCACTGGATTTATTAAGGATAGGAAAGAGGCAAAATAACAGAGAGAAACCCCAAAAATCTGATCTGCAGGAAAAGTGTGTGAAAAACTGAAGAGGAGCGAGTGTAGGCGTCAGAAAGCTGGAACTCTTTGTCCTGTCCTCAGACTGTGTCATGAATACAAACCTCAGCTCGGTTCACAAACAGGGCAGAGAAATAAAACCCTGACATTCTAAAGTAGACCTTACACAGATATAATGCATAAAGATACGTACGTAGTAAGATGAGGCTAATTGCAGTGTCAAAGCACAGCGATTATAGCGCTGTGCACATGGGATTAGTATAACCTGGGGACCTCTAGTAATTTGTAATAATTGCGAAGGACGCCTGTGATCTTAATCCCATGCGAATCGGCCACGTCCATAATTTGTAAAGTAAAAATTCCTCAGCAAATTACCCGCCATATTTCGCCAAACACAGAGGTCCTGTGATGCTATTAGTTTGGCGCGAAACAACATCTCTGTGATTTGTCGGGTTTTGATCTGAAGGTTTTTGTTTCCTCTGTGCCGTTTCTCTGCCTCTTTCCTGGTCAAAAAGAACGATGGAGGCTGCCTTGGAAGTATTTTGGGTGCAGGGTCAACTCGGCACACGTGTGCTATTCTCAGAAAGAGCGAGCCGAAAGCCATCAAAAGAGTGAAAACTCGAAAAAAATGCTGAGATTGAGGCGGATGACATGCATTGCAGCATGCTGTAAGCAATATTTTTCTATCTCTCAAAATGCTCAAAAATGTTACACAGCCTCAGGCAAAGCCCTGACATCATATCCGGGGTAATGTCAGTAAATTTGAGTAAAATCACAGCTTTTGCTCATCCTGTGCGAGTGTGCCACACGAAACTCAGATGTGGGGGAGTAATTTCTAAATTACATGAGGTCCCCAGGTAATGCTAATCCTGTGCAAATAGGGCTTATCATTTGTAAAAACTGCATGACATTACTGGGTAATCTCAGTGTAAATAAACCAGGTTTTATCAATAACAGTAAATAGTGCTCCATCCCAACAACTCCTGGCATTTAAAGGAAGGAGTTTTCCGCGCTTCTACCACCATACGTGGAGCCGGAGGCCTGTCCGGCGCTCTCGGAGCAGGGCGCGCAAAACTCAAGAGAAAGCTTCAGGAGATGACGTCGAAACATTAGTCATAATAGAATTGTGCTGCCTTGATCCGTGTGCTCCAGCGTGCTTTGGACGTCTCCTGAAGCTTTCTCTTTAACTCCTGGCATTTGTAGCAGTTCAGGGTCTGCTTTGAGTCCAATATATTAAACCACTTCGAATTTATGATTATTGCATTTCTACACTCAAGAGAATAACCTCTCAAAACCACATCAGCAATGATTTATGTTTTATGGCTCCGCAGAAGTAGTGAACGAGTGTTGGCGTGGATCACAGATGCATGGACGCGACTCTCCTGAAATGCACAGCATGAATGGGGAAACTCTGAATGCACCTTTTCAAGCGTTGGTGCGACAGTTTTTGGCTGCTTATTCACAATTTACAAGTCAAATCTTAGGGTCAAAATTTGGGGAACCTTTCATAATTTCTTGCCTGTACTCAGAACTCTTAGATGCTCTAGTAATATTTTCAAAAGTGCAGTAAAATGTTGATAGGGGTTCTCATAAATGCAAATATAAATCTAAAGCTGATAGCTGACCCCTCGGGGCTTGTCCTGGTGATGGGATGTCCAGGAAAGTTGCTGTGTGGCTTCACAAGTAAACATTGTTGGCAAAATAAGAAAGCAGCAAAGACAAAGCAAATATACTCCAGAGTGACAGAGTCCCTTCCCCACAGATTTGTTTTCTTACAAGCTGCAGCATGTGTGAAAGTTTAAAGGACGTCAAATGTATGTAACATCATTCCCAATTTTTCACTCATACATAGCGATGACATGATCAAAGAAAATATTGTAGCTACAGTGTGTTACTGAGGACTAAGTCCACCTCTGCTGCTTACCAGGTAACATTTTATGTTTTTCAGATATAGACACCAGCCCAGTGCACTTTTAAACAAAGTATATTCATATTAAAATTAGGACTGCACAACCTTTTCGTCATTCCCTGTTTCAATCACTTGATAGAGCATGGCAGCAATATAGTGAAATAATTCTGTGCCCACTGGGGCCAGTCATGATGGTAACTTTCAGCATTGCTTTGTTACAGCATTAACAGTTTTAAAATTTTCCTTACCTACACTGATTACCGCGCATCATTACATGATCTTAAAGACCCCTCCAATGCTCTGTTTTGGTCAAAAAAATGATATTTTGGTGGTCTTTCAAATGATGTTATGA
>JAQLOL010000019.1:13813578-13831632 GCA_029783665.1 Naso thynnoides
CACTTCTATCTGCCGTGCGGGTGGGGGGGGGCGATTGTAACTACCACAAAACAGGAGCAATTACATTGAAAATCTTCAGATTCATTCTTTTAAACCCAGAACGTAACATAAAAAACACCCCAGGGTTGAATTTGCCCGGAATTGTCCTTTAACTGACATCAGCCAACCTGTGTTAGTGTTATGCATCTAATGTGATGCTAGTGACTGAAAGACACTGAGGGTCAACACTGTACACCCTCCACATTATTAACACTTCCCTCCTTGTAGAATATATCAAAATAGCATGATCCAAAATTACAAGTTGTACACTAAATCTGGTACAAACACCAGTAAAGAGGATGTAAAAAGCAGGAAGGTGGAAAAACTACCCTTAGTGATCGAATCTGCCCAAGAGTGAAAAACTCAGACAGACGTCACTTGCGTCGAGTGTTTTGTCCTCCGCTCTGCCGTACACAGAAAAGGTTTTTCCTGCTTTCCCGCTCCCACTCTCGTCCAATCAGGAGAGGGGATTCCAGAAAAGTATTTTGGGTTTACTGCAGAGCGGAGAGACTTTGAGACCCACACGACCAGACTCCATTATCAGCGCTGGCCGTCAGAATGTGGAGCTGTTTGACACTTATTTTAACCAGGTGTGAATCACAGCAGCCTTTTATTTCTTGTGTTGAAGCTCTTTAGTGCTCTCACCATGCTGTAATTCTTCTGGAAGAGAGTCCCATCACTGTGGAACATGTGGCAGAGAGCACTTTTTCCCACTGCAGCGTCTCCTACACACACACACACACACACACACACACACGTACAGCCACAGACAGAGAGACAGACACAGAATTTCATTTTCTGTTTATTTTCTTTACTTTTTTTTTGCAGCTATAATAAAGGATTAAATGTGTGTGCAGTGGGTGCTTTGGCAGTGGAGCTCAGGTCATCATTCACTTTTCGTTCTCTGTCAGGCAGAGTTTTGCCAAATATCTCACGTCAGTATCGGCAGAAATTTTTCCCACATGTAGCATGATGCTGTTATTAATGGTAACGTTAATGAGGAGTGTTGTTGTGTTGTTTTCCTCATTAACGGTACACACCGACGTTGACTCTGAAAAGCCTCACGACCCTTAAATACACACAGTTGTGCACGGTGAGGAAAATATAAGATGGAGGATAGTGGTTTTATTCCAAAAAGGGTTTAAATGCAGAAGAGAAACTCACTTGGTAGCATGTTTGTTAGCTTTAGCTCTCGCACCGCTAACCCTTTAGTGGCAGACGGATGGACTGTTTGTACTTGAAGCTTACCGACAAGCAGACATTTCGCCCTCAGCTTCACCATGACGGCGGAGAACTTCAAGACACTCCGGGCAAACTCGTCCGTTCATCAGCGACGCTGAATAAAACACCCCGCTTCGTCTTTTTAACTGTGCGAGCTGCGGTTGTGCATCGAAAATCTTCTTCCTCGTACCTCGGCAACATGGACTCGACGCGTCTCTTAGCAACCAGCCACGGAAGCGTTTGATTGGCTCCGCCAGCAGCGACGTGCAGAGCGTGAGTGCGCCGTCATTGGCTGGTTGTGGTGACGTAAAAAGATTTTTGAATGTGTGTTTTTTTCCCCCCTGAGAATGTCTGTCAGGCAAGATCCCCCAACCTGTGGGCACTACATTACATTAAAAAAATACCCACAAATCATTGCCCGTGCACGCCGGACATAAACGTAAAATATGGCGCTAACACATATGCGGAGCTGCCTAATTTAACGTTAAAAAAAAGCTCTTGGCTTTTAAAGCAAAGCCCGGTCAGACCACCAGAGGGCGGGGTTTCTTGCCTCTGCATCATAAAAGACTTCTTTTGACACGGACAGACATTTTTTGGCGGTTGTAACGTCATTACATTGTTTCAAATTTATGAAAAAACTTACTTTTTTTTTTTTTTTTTTAAATTTTTTTTTTAGACAATATGGCCTATAATATGGCCGCTCACGCCGTGTGTTTTACTACCGGCGGTCAGATGGGGAGCGCTCCGTCAGAGGCGTGACAACGGAGGCGCGTTCGCGTGGTCGCCACCGGCTGCTTCGCTGAGAGAGAGAGAGAGAGAGAGAGAGGGAGAGAGAGAGAGAGGAGAGAGAGAGCATCATCACAACACTGGCAAACTGTTCTCCCCGGCCGGATATCGGAAGCCCACAGCAGGGAATTAGAGGTTAAATTGAAAACAACAACAACGCGGGAGGCTGTGCGCCAAGGAGAGACGAGCATCCATCCGCGCAGCAGCGGCAGCGGCAGAGGCGGCAGAGGCGGCAGCGGCAGTGATAACCTCAGCAGAAGCAAAAGCAGATTTGTGGCTCGTCCGTCGGTCGCCGGTGCTCCACACACCCCTGTGTCTTTGAAGCAGCAGCGGGGAGGAGGGGAGGACCAGCGAGGAGGCTGTGCACACAGGAGGACCATGGAGGGGATGCAGGCGTACGGAGCCGGGAAAGCCGGAGGAGCCTTCGACCCCGTCACCTTCTTCCAGCAGCCTCAGACCGTTCTCCGCATAGTGTCTTGGGTGAGCCAAAATAAAATTAAAAAAAAATAAGTTTGTTGATTCACATAGAGCTGCTGATTGCTGAGGCCACAGTATTGTATTAGCGCGTCAAATGGGATTCTTATTTTTATCTGTTTATCTGTAGTGATCCCAGAAAGGCCTCCCATTAGTGAGAAATAAAAGCGCTCCTATGGGGTTGCAGGATGCAAAAGACATCATATTCTTAATTTTGATATTGATTTGATATTCTTTAATTTTGATACTCCCATTGTGTGTTTGTAGGACTCGATGTGTGGTTTATATTAAGCAGAAACAGGCCCAGCTGGAGTCATGATCAGTGTTCACAGTTTATTGTCCTCCCCTTTGGTAATATCAGCTCTGCTGTTTTCTGATATGCATAGTGGGAGCGCACAGGCACTGGTAAAGGATTTCATAACATATAATTTCATATTAACCCCCCCCCCCCCCCTTCCCCAAGGAGGAGGAGTGCTAATGAAAAGGAAAAGCAACAAGGGGAAACTCTTTTAGGAAGAAGAGTAAAAAGATGGTTTCCCCAACTCCTCAGAAGTCTCCAAAGCTCCTGGCGGCCAACATAGGAATCAATTACAGGAACAAAGTACTGATACAATTGCATGTTGGCAGCTCCACATAAACAGGCCTAAATCAGCATTTGGCTCGTCGCCATAACCTCGTGTGGAATGAGGAAAACAGAAATATATCAAAGATCAGAGACGTTTCACGCTGCGGGAAAAGCAACCAAGCATCAGAGTTTTTGCTACGTTTTTACGAGAAAGCGGCAGGTCGCGTCTTTGCAGGTCCTTTCAGCTGTCTGTTGATACGTTTCTGGTGGAAAAAAACAACATTGATTTGAGTTTATTTGCCAAAAGGAAATCTGAACCGAAGGCAGCCTTGATTTCTCACCAGCTCCCCATGAAAAAAAAAAAAAAAAAGATTTTATGGCAGAAGCAGATGCCTACTCGGTGACGTTGAGAGGGATGACACTGTAATTGAAGGCTGGGTCTGATGCCATCAGCTCATCGCCTCGCTTCAACTCCATACAGACTGTGCGAACGAACTCTTGAAGTCGTTTTTGTGAAACGCAAACAGAAAACAAAACGTGTGTTTCTCTTTCACCATCACGCGACCTTGCTTGTAATAGTTAATTGTGTAAAGCATCAAATATGTAGGGAACCACTCGTCACAGCGCCCCTCTTAACAATAATTGGGATTATCTCTTATCCATAGGACTGTGTCTGTGTCTGCGTGACCTCAGAGTACAGTGAGAGCCTTTCGTATAAATCACGGTACATGGGTCGGTTCTGTCGTTCTGTCGAATGAATACACAAATTATAACCGACTTTCAAGTAAATTTTTGTCTTTAGTTGAAAACTGGGGACGTTCTAAGAAACTGATACAGCAAATATATAAAAAATATTTATTGTTTTTGATTTACTGTATCATATCGTGACACGTGTATCGTGATGCATATCGTATTAGCCCTTGCCGATACCTACCCCTAAGGTTCAGTGACAAAAAAAGAGCACTTTTGCGATTTATTTTCATGTTTTCAATGTGTTTCAGTGAGTCCAGTTACAGTGCAAGAGTGCGTTTGTGAGAGAGTGCATTTTTCATTTTGACATTGTGGCAGCTACATCAACGTGTTTGGTAATTTTCCGGTACTGTTCGAATTAATTGGAAAGGAAATTTTGAATTAAATTGTTTTGAACTCAATTTGTCCGCTGAATTATCAATATCATGTGACGCAACGTATCGCGACTACCCAGATCGTACAGAGCAGCTTGTATTTTAGCTCTGTTTTTACATTTTCAGCAAACTGTGGAATATTGCTGCACTGCAGTTTGCATCGTATCGCAGTGTATCATGATAGAGTTGTATTGTGACCCATGTGGCATTATGTCATAAAGTCTTTGCCTGTACCCAGCCCTGTTGAAAGCATTCGGTCACAGGAGCTGATCTGTGCGTTAAGCTTTCCAAGTCGACACCAACAAACTTTAAAGGGAACATTTGTCTTCTGAGAAATTAGATAACAAACAGGCTGGACCAACTTTGCTTTGTGTAGTTTCATAGATAGAAAAATAGCTGCTATTGTCGCCATGAACAGGAAAACACTCTGGATAGCCCAGTAGTGTCACTTTTTAGTTTACCATGAACGATCGTCGCAGTGTCGTCCCACTTCTGCTCTGTTCCTCGGGACCGAAGCTGTAAGTGTGACCGACAGGAAACATAACGTTCACATAATTAACAAACTGTATGTTTTAATCCAAACCACATGAATAACGTGTGACAGTGAGTCATGTGGCGCTTTTACATGAATCATTGCAGACTTCACATAGATGTGAGCATCAGCTCCACTTTTCTTGAAGTTATGAGGAGAAGTCTCTAATTGTAGGCCTGCATAAATGTGTAAAACATGGTGTGAAAATTTCTTGTGTTACACAGTGTGTGCACTGCATGTGGAATATTCATTTCAACCTTTCGTACAATCTACTAAGAGTCTTATCAGCGGAAAGACTGTTATCACAATCTTTTATGATAGTTGATATTTTAACATAATTACTAGATTCCACAGCAGACACGTCATTAAACCATAAAGGGATTTAATCATTGCTCCATAAAAAAAATCACAAAATAGTGAAAAGAGACTTCACAACTTTAGGATTCCCCAGAGTCAGCACCAGTTTTACACCAAAATTAATGTATGTTTGCAGATTTTTTAAAACCTGCCCTAAATAGACAATCCTTTCTCATTTGTTGGCAGACATTTTGGCCTCTTTATTACATTGGTTTTCTTTCTTTTCTGCCACGTGTGCCAATAAGGATGCAGAACAGTAGACAGCAGCATTAAGGCCGACTACAATTTTGTGATGGTAACTTTTATGTCTTTTACCTCAGTCTCTCTTTCAAACTTAATCAACTCAGTAATGTTCAAAATTACTCAAACCACTTGCTGAGGCGCATTTAACCATGTTTTGTAGTATAAAAGTTAATGTGTCCCGAGCATCTCCATCAAAAAGGACGTAAAAAAAAAACATTATCAGTGCAGGATGAGAGGAGAGTGTTGTGTAGGGTTGGAGGAACATAACAAGTGAAACAAGATTTCTTATTTCTATTTGGACTGAAAATGTAGTCCAAAGAGAATTAGACGACTCCTTTCATAACCAGGCCGTTTACGAGAGCGTTGCGAGAAGAATGGGTACAACTGGCAGCGGTGCCAGCGCAATAATTAACATTTGATTAGCTGGCACACTGCAAAGCCGAAGACTTTGGCAGGAACAGTAGCACTTGTTAGCTAACAGGGCTGCTAACGCTAGCATCTATAAAGGCCGGGCTAGGGCTGACTTTGATTTGGCCAGCGCTGGCGACGGCCTGCGTTGTTAATTTGGACTTGTGGTGGCTAGCTAGCATCCAGCAAAGTTGTTAGCATTGCCTCCAACAGCTTCTTCAGCTAACTTAACTGGCAAATGAATTGCTAGTCACCAGTTGACCAGATTACAACAAGCCCTTATCGCTAACTCAACTTGCAATTCTAACACAAACATAAAGCTGCGACAGGACTGGGCAATATATCGATAATGTATCGTATCGTGATATGAGACGAGATATCGTGACAGGTTTTGGATGTTGTTATATCGTGATTTGATGTTAGCGTTGTCTTCGTGGTTGCAATGACTTCATTTCAGTAAAGTGATTTTTTTTTTCTTTTTAAACTTACCAGACTGTTCTCGTTGCTCTTTTATTTACCTTTAAGCACTTATCCACGTGATTATTTATCAAAAAATGGCATTGGGTTAATATTTTGTGAAATCACCAACAGTCATTTTTACAGTACTGTCTCATTATTGTGGTATTTGGTCAAAAATATTGCTATATTTACTCATTTTATCACCTTAGCCACTCCCTCCCATAGAATGCACAAGTCGTCAGTCACAACCTACATGATTATTAATTATCGATATTGACCAATTTAAAACTTCACCATCATGATAGGTTTTTCAGCTGTATCGCCCAGGCTGCGAATAGAAGAAAAAAAAATCTGTTACATTTAACTTTAGCATTTAATAACCAGTGCTTTACTATGTTAGCTAACAAGCTAGCTAAACAAATCCTGACTGATAACTACAGTGAGTGTGAGTGGTTGGCCGCAACAAAATCTGAACACAAGTGGAAAAAGTGTCTCGCTGTCCACTTGTGATCTGATCTCCAAAAACAAATTTTAAAACAAGTCCAAACAGAGTCAAAGAGTTGCAGGAGATGCCAACAGAGGCAAGTAATTTGTTATGACTCCATCACCGCTGATCAGGGCTAAAGCCAATAGATACCCGTCATCACTGCTGAGTCATCTGACCTGCGAGTGAATGTTGATTAAAGCTTTCCCACAGAGAAAAAACAAGATGTTCGTGGGTGTTTGTGGATTTTCCAGTGTGAAAGAATTAAAGATGGCCGCTTTTAAACAACAGAAAAAAGATTTTTAATTTATGATGGCATGAAACAGAAAACAACCCACAGAGTTTTCGCTCTACAGTAGGCTTTGAGAAATTCAGCACAGTAAGGTGCTTTATAATATGTTTTTTTTTTTTTTAAACAGACAAACCTGTACACACATACAGGTATGCGGTGATTTAATGGGTTCTCATGAGATGCCTTCCCCCACTAGGCGTCACCAGAGCAACAGCATGTCTCCATAGTAACAACCTCAGTTGTGATGTTTTGTGTGATAGTGCTAAAACTCAGTTTACTGTGGGGGAGGAAACTATCAGCCTTGGTAACATTTGTTGATGGGGGACATGAAATATGTGTGTTTGTGTGAGTCAGAGTGGGACACAGGCTCAGATGGATGATGAACATGGACAAAGAAGGAGAGCAGTTTATGAATGGTGGTTGAAGGTTCTCTGCCCTCTCTTTCCTCGATCTCCCACTTGTCCTGGTTTACCAAAGCTGCATGTGGAGGTGGGAGTAAG
The DNA here is from genome assembly GCA_029783665.1 of Naso thynnoides. NCBI lineage: Eukaryota > Metazoa > Chordata > Actinopteri > Acanthuriformes > Acanthuridae > Naso > Naso thynnoides. Next base: position 13,821,063 of record JAQLOL010000019.1, read on the forward strand.
GGCTTTTTCTGTGTGTGGATGTGTATTACTCACACTGTGGAAACATACATATTTTTACAGCGTCTGATGTGGGGACCTTTCTCCTTGATAGGAAGGATGTTAATCAGTAGATTCTAGGATGAAGTTTTGGGTTGCAGGTCATGTACTGGTTGGTTCTCACACCGGAGAACTGTCCTTTTGGCAGGAAAATGACGGAACCAAAGGAATAATATGTCATCTCAACTTTGCAAGACAGGTTGACTCCATTTGGTTTGATTCAATTCCTAAATTAATTCAGTTACCTGTCTTATTCCCTTAGAAATTTATCACACTCCATGTGCTAACCCTAATTTGCACCTAGTTGAATGAATAAGACTTATAAATATGATTTATGTAGGGGAAAAAACAAACAAAAAACCTAAAGTTTGCTAAAGCTGTAATTCTGACCTTTATTACGATGAAATTTGGATCCTGTTTTGTAGTTTCTCCTAATAATGTTGGGTGAAGAGGAATAAACTTACCTTAGCTCCCAAGGGGGGCATGACAAAGGAGTTTTGGAGCCATTGAGTAAGGTTTTAAGTTAGGATGAGTGTAAAAGTTAGGCAAGTAGTTGTTATTTATGTTTAGAGTAAGGGTGTTTCATACCTGCCTTGTTTGGAGAAGCTGTTCCGAAACAGGGAGCGTTTCCCACCATGGCCTGGACTTGGACCTGGACCCTGGTTTGAGGATATGTGAACACAGCAATCGCACTCTGATGCAAAACAAACGAGCGAGGTGGGATCGCCCAGAAGCGGTGGTCTCAGCTCGCCTTCCATCAAACCCTGGAGCGATTCGTTTGCAGTAAGATCGCAAAAAGCTCAGTGACCGGAACAAATAACTGGCTGCCACCTTCAAACTCCGGAAGTTGTAGCTAATCAGTATCAGCATAAAGATAATGATAGGCTGCTCACCATTTCCACCCAATTCAACAGCAGCAGAAGAGTTGGGCCAGGTGAAGTTACATCACAGGATTCGACCACATCTACTTCAACAACTGGTTTAGTTCTGATGATTTTGTCCAGCTCGTCCTCACAGTAGCCGAAACGGCATCATTCCTCGGGTGACACGGCGTCCTACAGGTTGGCTTCAGGTCTCCTATCAAACGGCATTACATAAAAGGCCTTGTATGTAATGACATCACAGAAAAAGGTCATGTATCAACCCGCAACCCATTTTGTTTGTTAGGTTAACTAGTTAGCTTCATGGAGTTCTGACTGTGATCGGTGTGAAAGCGTGCTGTAGCTAAAGCAAAGTGCGGGAAAGGAGGCTGTGATGTAATGGCGGAAGGACAGCTCTGCGTTGGGGTGTGCTTTGGCCTACTTCACGATATTGCAGTGTGACTATAAAACAACCCAACAGAAAAATGCAACGACATATAATTTTATCATCTGAATCTGAACAAAGCAAAAGAGCTACAGATGTGAAAACAGCGTAAAGGTACGGACACACCAAATCCGTTGACGTAGTTAAGTCGACGGATCCAATTCATTTTTTCATGGAAAGGTGGTGATCCAGCTGCATAGTGCGTGACGCGTATGGTGCAGCGAGTTGACGGACCATTTGCCGTATCTGAATTTGCATAATCACAACTAGAGATCTACTTTATGCATTTGAGGTCTGTCCGACACAACGTAGCGGCCCCACGAAAGTACAATCAGGCTGTCAAACCCGGCAATGCTGATTGAATATGAAACAAGATTCTGTTCCTGCATTGCCTACTTCTTGCTTAAAATGTTTTCAGAAACATACTTTAGTGTACTGTTTACCTGAAAAATGAGAACATTTGTGACGGGTCCGCCATCTTGAAAAGATTTGAGCCAAAATCAAGCCCCGCCCAAATCACAGTGCATCTATCCAACCTGAATGCTGCACCGTCCACTCGCCAGAGTGTGGGATGCTCTGTTGGGTCAAGGTCCGTCATCACCAGATTTGGTGTGTCTTTACAGTAACTCTCTAGTTGATGAATTTAAATGTATGTATTGTCCCCAAAAATGATATAAACAAAACCGTGTGTGTGAGTGATTCAACCACAGCGAATCAGTCCAGTGTGTTTGTGATGATGAACAATATATGGAGGAAGGAAGAAGTGTGAAATAGACACAGATGGAGGGAGAGCACCAAATGTGTCACAGTTTTCTAAATGAAAAAAAATGTAATTGAAAGAATTTAATTATTGATTCAAACTAAACCTGCTTTGTAAAGTTGAAACGACATGTTTTAAATGAGGCAGCTTTTAAAGCTGGGATCATAGCTTATTTTGCTTTAAGCATTTCTCAAGCTCCGTCGCTGTTCACAGGTTTGGGTTATCACCAGGGCAACTCAAAATATTTATCAAATCCTTTGCTTGTAAATGCAATGTTTGGTTCTGCTTTGTGCTTTATTCTCCTGGAGAAGCGTCTTTGCTTTCAGAAGTCAACATGCCCCAAGCGGCGCGTCTGTTGGCTCACTGCGTGAATTTGCAGATCACAGTTCATCACTTAACTTGGCACAAATGCAAAATGAAAGTGATATTTGCTGTATGTGTGTGGTTTTCTTTGAAATGGAAAATGCAAAAAAGTAGCTCACTTTCCTGTCTCCATAGTCTGTGACAGCCACCTTCATGTACTTGGCAGTGATAACAATATTCATCAAAGCTGCTTTCCCTTACATTAGACTCCTGCTTTTTAACACTGTAAGTATTTGTAACGTAAGTAATATTTCCCAAGAACTTAAATGCTTTAGTAAATGTCTTATTTTCTGTTTCACTGAAATGCTCCTGCTTAACGTGTTAAATTTAGCTACGATGACGATTTTCAGAATTCAGGAGATTTAATGTAATTTTGTGGAGTTTTAGAAACATGCAAAACACACAACACACACTCTGCAGTGCCGCACATTCTGACAGCTCCATGTAAAACAGGAACACACACACAGTTTGTTAGTACCTACATGTCAGAATTCAGCCACACTCTGAAGCTATTTTTAGTATTGCAGTCATTTGCATTGTATAAATACCTTTGTATACTGCAGCTGCCATGCTGTGAACCTGTGTTAAACAGTCTGCACATGTGAGGAACTTGACCTTTATTCTGTATTGAACGATTACAAATTAACGTAGAGTAACCCCCGGCTTTCTGTGGAAAAGGACTGTTGCATTCTGGTATTTGGCTGGTCAGTGTCAGTAAGACCTATCCACCGACTTTGTCAGCATACTGCAAAGGAGAAAGGTTGTAGTATTTGTGGTAAACCTCTCCTAGACAGTCTGTGTGGTATCAGGGCAGCACAGTTAATTGAAATTTAATCAAAATCGAAGTATGACCTACTGAAATTTTAAAATCCCAAGAGGCACAATTATCTCAAAGGAGAAATATGTGTGTTTCAAAACACTATTTTAATTCAAACACTGTAGCGCTGCAGAGTTGTCCTGATCTACACATCATATTCTACAGGCTTGAGAATTGAAGTGTGTAGACCTGTTTGATTGCTGTTTAAAGTTTGACTGTTCATTGCAGAGTTAACAGACTGCCAAGTCCCATTTCATTGCTGGTTCGCTAATGTTAGTTAGCATGTTAACGTGAGCTAATAGCGGTCGGTCAGCGAATTAACCAAAGACGTCTTATTAGACACCTGCGGCGACTTTGCCTACGCCTCCGTCTGTGCATATAGGCAAACAGTTTACCAAAAGCAGCAAAACATTCAGAGGAATCTCCTTTTAACAGCTTGGGCCACTGATAGCTAAATTAGCAGTTAGCTCACAAGAGAAATAGCATTAGCTTGTGAGTTTGTGAACTAAACTGATCGTGGGATATTGCAGCCTGGGATCAGGACACAGGACCAAAGTTGACAAAACCAAACTTCCACATCCTTGAAATTTTAACAGTTTATCTGGGATTCGACATTAAAAACTTAACAAGCTATCATTACATAACACAACCTCCATACATTTCAGTGCTTCCTCCTGAGTGCGCGGTTCGTCCACGTGATGCTGGGCGCGCCCGCTTTCATCGCACCAGTATCCAGCACATCTACTGATGCAGTAATGTTAAAAAGATTTCAGTCATTATTTATTTATTTATTTATTTAAAAACAGTACATTGGGAATAAAGAATGAGTGAGTGAAAGAGCCTGAGAGGCCATTTTATTTATTGTTTTAAGTGTCTGTAATTTTTTTAATGTATGTTGAATAATTATTAATTACAATTCATTAAATGTATTAATAATAAGTATTATATATGTTATACACCTGATGTATTATACATATTATATACCATATATGGTTTTATCGCAATAACAGTGTATTGTCCAAAAAAATGTGTTCTCATGACAGGCTTATCTGCCTCTCCAGTGAAAAGGCCTGGTTTTACTCTGTCTTGGCTCCATCATGTTCAGCCTCCTCTTTCCGACATGGACGGCCTAGCACCTTGTTCTAGAATCATGAAATGATGTTTCCACTAAATGGCTCCCAAAGTCAAATGGTGATAGATAGTGAAGCAAGAAAAAAAGGGGATATTGAGGAGAGCAGAGAGTGTGTGCGAACGAGTGAGGGGGTAGGACAGAGTGAGTGTCGCTGTGTCCCGGCCGTGTGACTCTGTCTGTCTGTGTCATTGTGTACCCTTGGTGCTGCAGTGTCTCTCCTTGAATTGTATTTTACGAGCTCTCTCTCTCTTTCTCTCTTTCTCTGATTACATGAGCAGCTGCTGCCATGGTGACAGCAGCAATCAGGTATGCCCAGTCCAGGCCAGCATGCTGCAGCAGACAATACCCCCTCCCAACACACACACACACAGAGAGTATAAAATTTCTTCGGCAGTGATCCTGTGTTATACAGCCTTCCAGCTGATTCACTGTTGACTTGTAGTGAGCATCACTTCTCTTGAACGCGTTTATCTTTTTTTTCCACGGAGTTTTCAGAACCGTCACTGCAGTTATAGCCCTTTAAACAAACAAACAAACAAATAGACAAACAAAAAAAAACTCTCTTTGAATCATTCATTTTCAGGGTGTTTCTGAGGAGCAAGGTGGTCTTAACTTTTTCTCTTGGACAGCCAAAACTAAAATTTAATGGTTGGCCACAGGCCTACAGTAAGCACCTATTGTGTTGCTATGCAAAGTGGCGCTATGCCAAATTCCCTTAAAGGTAGAATTGTTCCAATACTGATACCGGTATCGGAAAATGTCTCTGATACCAGCGAAAATGCTGTTATGGGTATCGGCAAGTACACTAGTCTGTGCACCAATCCAATACTACGTGATTTAGTAGCTGCTATTTGTCGGACATGCTGCACCCTGAAACGCAGCCGGTGGATACTGATGGAGGATGAAGCACGGAGCAAACATGCAACAGAGCGGTTCCATAATGCGCACGCAACCAGTGGAATCCCCGGGTTAAACTACGTGACCAAACTCCGTTAGTCCAAGACTGTTCTCGGTATGAGCAATGAAAACATAAACAACGCACCAGGCGTCAGAATTCAGCACTGATTGTCTTCATATGTGTCCATCAATGTGTCCTTGTCAAGGCTGTTGTTAACCAGTGACTGACTCTTTCTGACGGAGAACTTTTCAGTGTATGGTTTGTCATGCTGAAGATAAAGTTGGACTTTCCAAAGAGCTCCAGGAGGCGTACTCCATCCCGATGAACTCACGTGCAATAGCGTGCATACTTGTGCGTGCATGAATGTGCAGTGCGCCGAAGGCTCCCATGAAAGTGGGCTATAGTCGGATTAAGCTAAACGGAACACTAAATTTTGTTTCTGAAAACACTTGAAATGAGAAAGAGGTGATGCAGTACAGAGTCATCAGGTCCTCTGGTTAGCCAGCTGTCCCATTCTCGTGAATGCAGTATCTCAAGATCACCCTGCAGGAATTTTTTCAAATTAGAAACAAATGTCCACCTGGACTCGAGGATGAAGTGATTGGTTTTTGGTGGTCGATGATCAAAGGTCAAGGTCGTCGTTTTTGGTCATTTGAGGAAGCTGTATCAGTCCTCTGTACCTCTGTATAAAAAGAGCTTCTAAATGAAGACAGCAATAACATGTCTTGACCAGAGTTGATTTGGGTTTCTATTGACTACACTCTGATACTTAAGGACAATTCTCCACACAAAGTTTTCTTTATTATTACAAGACCTTTTTTTTTGGTTTGTTTGAGAACGTTATTTCATTTCTTGTTTTATGACGATCACACTAATTTCAAGGCCAGAGTCACAAAGGACTCGACATGATGCTGTGTTTGGCCATGGTCTGATGTTGATGTGTCCCTGTGTGTTTTTGTCTGGCTAGTTAGAAGCAGGATTCTGCATGAGGTACAGTATGTGAATACTGGGGTGACATGAGCCCGGCTCAATTGTCCCTTTGTTACAATGGATTCAAAAGGCCTTTCAGCCAGCGCGACAGCAGCTTTAAATCATTCACAAGCAGCCAGACTGGACTGATATGATTTAGACCTTTCCTGTGTGTGTGTGTGGGTGCGTGTTTTAATCCTGAATTTTGTTTGCCGTACACCTCTTTTACATCTGGTAGTAAAATGTGATAAGTTATCCAGATAATAAAGGATCCGATCTCGCCTTTGCATTTACATCTGGTATTTTTAATGTGTTTTATCCACTCTGAAATTGGATCTCTCTCTTCTGCAGCAAAACCTGTGCAGGAGAAGTTTCGTACGTGAAATAAAGCCTAACTATATGCAGTAACAAGTCACTGCTAATGCAAACTGAACATTTCTTACAGCCGCAGCTTCACATTATCAGCATTTTATTGGCAAAATGTGGGTTGATTTTTATTTTGAAGTTGGCTAATCAGAAAATACAATGTGTTTAGTTAGTTTAGCTAGCTTAATGCTATCTATCATCATCGACATATTTGTGGAGCAAAACAATGGTTATTTTCATTTGTTAACATCAGATTAGTTTTAAAAATGTCTGGGAGCAGCTTTAGACTGTCTGTGAAAGTGATGGAACAAGAACGGAGCGTAGACGACGAGCTGCCTGCAGAGGACAGGAGAGCAAACAACCTCCTCATTCATTTAAGTTACCAAGTTCTCCATCAGCTTCCGAAATATTTTGAAGTAATGTCAGGTGCTTTCTGGGTTTCACTTTGACAACTTATCCATCATCCTGCGGGTCAACCTTCCTTACTCTCGTCATATTTAAGTGAAATGTCATCGTGTCTTCAGCAGCTGTGTGGGGACTCAGCTGGACTCAGGATGTAACGTTAATTGTGGCGTCATCTGTCCAACGGTGTTGATTTTTTTCAAAAGGCAAAATGACTGTGGGGTCAGTGCCGTCCACTGGGAACACTGACTACTGCGGGCTGCAGTAAGCCAGTCGGACTACCTTCAGATGTGCTCTGGCAGATCCGATCGCAGTCTGATCTCTGTGCATTTACACATTTACACCTCGCATTAATGTGCGTTTTTCCTAATCTGGATACAGATCGCATTTTAATGCCAGGGTGTAAATGGGGTGTTAGATTCAGGGCAGAAAGGGGAAAGATAGATCTAGAGTAAGTGAGGTTGAAAGAAAAAAGGCAGATTCTGGAGGAAACACATGCAGTTACGCATGCATGAGCACGGTTTCACAAGCATGTACACACACACACACACACACACACACACACACACACACACACTCTAAAGGCAATCGGCATTCTTAATGTGTAATTTGCGAGAGACCCTCTGATGGTCACAAGTTCAGAAACCCACGTGGTGTCCTTCACAGTGCCTGCTTTCATCACCACCAGAAGCCTTGTGATCTGTCCACGGATCAGAAGGACCCCACCCTTGCACACCCCCACCCACACACAAGCACACATGCATGCACATACACTTAAAGAAGTCATATACGGAGAGGATCACAGCAAAAAAGAGTGGGGGTGGGGGTGGGGGTGAAGGAAAGTCATATATATAACCATATCACATGCTCCACTTTCCATGGCCTCTTTGCAAGCAAAGAATGTTAAGGTGCAGTGGGTTCAAGTATATTTTTGCATATTTTTTACTTACATTTCAATATTTTTGTTTACAATGTATGCCTAAAAACATATGTGGATGTTGGTGGGACACGCAAAGTAGAAAAATGAACATCAGATTTTGCGATATGCAGTTGATGAGCACGTGACGGACAGATTCCAGCTTCAGCCGTCACAAACCCGGCTGGATTTCTGCTAGCAGCCGGAGAAAAAGCTCAGTAATTCAATTTCCCCCCCCCCCCCCCCCCCCCCCCCCCACCACCACCACCACCACCATGTGACAGCAAATAAAACTGTGACCCTGAAGACGATGTTTGTCTTCAAACGCGATGAACTAGGTCACGCCAAAACCAATCCTTATTTCAAGTGTGTTTGGTGTTTTTGACACTGAGACAGGCTGGTAAAGAGTCTGTGGAAAATAGAGGCATGTAGAGAAAGATAATCCCCTGGTGGTGCATTTTTTTCCCATTGGAGTTTCTCAGGGGAGTGTCATTAAACCAAACTGTGTCAAACCTCTAAAAACTAGTGGCCCTGCAGGTCCTACTGTCCTTGTTACAGAGAGTGATGAACTGCCTTCTGCTCAGACGTAGAACAGCATGTGGACACATCTCAGACAGCCACTGTGTGGCTGAAACACTTTGGTGTAGTTTACAATATAAAGCAAACTGCTGTTCTAAGTTTTTTTATGTGTATGTATATTTGTTTTGGGGGATTTAATTCCCCAATTAGGTCCCAGCTAGGGATGGGACAGTAATCGATATTATGGTTAATCGGGGTAAAAAATACTCACAGTTATTTTTTCGTTGTAAATTTCCATTAGGCAGTTTTATGTCGGTCGATAATAATTATTGATCATGTAGGTTGTGACTGAGGACTTGTGCGTCCTAAGGGGCGGGAGCAGCTAAGGTGATAAAATGAGTAAATATTACAGTTTTTTTTTAACAAATACCTCAATACTGAGACAGTATTGCAAGGATGACTATTGGTGATTTCACAAAATGTTGACTCAATGACCCAATGGTCTAATCATCAGTAATGTGGATGAGTGGATAAAGATTTAAAAAAACAAAAAAAAACCCCAACAACAGTCTGGTAAGTTCAGAAAAGACAACACTTATTACAATATAACAATATCCAAAATCTGTCACAATATCATGATACGATACAATATATCGATATATTGCCCAGCCCTAATTCCCACTGTCGGCATGATTGTGAATATTCTAACACAAACTACTTGAAAAAGCTGTCTCACTGATGTACAGTCCTACAAGAGTGTCCTGATTTCACCGTGGCTACAGACTTGGTTTTGCACGTTGTGTCCACCTCAAGAAACAAGTAAAATAAGATATGTACAAATATAACTCTACTACTACCGTGTAAAATTCCAAACTAAAGAAATGACAGGGAAACAAAGTAACCACTGTTTATTTATCATTTATTTGTGCAGGAAGACCTTAATATTTAGGATTACTTATTTAATATATCAGTCATTTCAGTGTGTTTAAATGCAATTTAAGTTTTTATTTTAAGGTTTTAAGAATATTTTGATGGTAATATCAGTAATCATGATTATTTTGTACGTTATAATGCTGAAATTTTCATATCAACCCACGCCTAGTCCCTGGCTAGCAGGACTTGAAGTGAGTGGCGTTGCAGTTTGTGCCTTAACCTCTAGGCCATTAGGCGCCCCTTTTCCAGAGTTTGGACTGAATATTATGGTCTCTGAATATTAGTGACCCTTTGCCTATCCAACAAAGGTCACCACAGGTGCTGATTAGAGTTTTTTTTAGACGCATACAGCGTATGATGAGACAGTGTCCAGTGTTTCCAAACATAAAGGATTTATTACTCACAGTTTGTAGTTTTCAAAATAAAACAGATCACTTCTGCTTTATTGAGTCTATTTTCCACTCATACATGCTTGAAGTCCATTACGTTCATAAATCACGGTCAAAAAACTGTTTGCTTCTCCCACAAAGCCAGCAAACCTGCACTCATCAACCCACTGATTAAATGAACTGGTCAGACAGACTTGACAGCGGCACCACTCCCCCAAGTGGTCGGAGGCTTACCAAAACAAAATAAGTGCATGTCAATAACATAAATGGCTCTTACAGTCTTGTTCAGCAAATCAAACATACTCAGTGTCATCAGTGCCAGACATATATGTTTTACATGTAGAGTGAAGAATGAACTCGCATTCTAAGGTCTGTGAAGGCTCAGTCAGGTTAGCATCAGCAGCTCCAAGTGTCACATGTGAACCTCCTCAGACCCCAAGATAAGTTACACTGGCTCTCCGAAAAGTGGTGTTGAAATCATTTAGAATTTCATATTGCTTCAATATTTGTTATTTGGCAGCACTGATGCATGATGTTGACATCGCAAATATTCACAGGCATGAATCTTCATTTTGTTTGTTTTAATCTGCTTACCAAACAGGCAGAGCAATTCCTTACCATTGTCATTCTAAATATTTAATATTAGGTCAGTTTTATTCATATTGCCCAAAACACAAATTCTTTACAGTACACACCTCTATCCTTAGAAAAGATTATCATTATTATTATAATTATTATTAATATTATTATTATTATTATTGTTGT
>JAQLOL010000019.1:13843665-13859482 GCA_029783665.1 Naso thynnoides
CCATTCACTGCTAAATTGGTCTCCAATAAGCCCTGTTTTTACCAGGATATTTTCTTTGCCACCAGGACGAGGGTTTCCTAGAAAAATGAAAAATCAGTGATGCTCTCTGTCCTGATTCTCCAGTCTATGCTGCGCCTCTTAGCGACAGGTGATGTCGGTACGAGTTGATTAGCTCACTGTGCTCAAACTCTGTCTGCAAGCCACACCGTCAGTCAAGCTCGAGCTGAGACGGACCAGTTTACTCTGCTGCAACTTTCCCTTCAATCGTTTGATCTCAGTTCAACCTGGACTTTAAAGAGAGAGAGACAACAAACGAAATAAAGCGCAAGCCGGCGCAAACTAGTCTCATGCTACAGCTAACGTCAGCTTGCTAGCTCATTTGGAGAAGTTATCTACTGCAACTATAATTTTCTGCAAAAAAAACTGTAGAAACAACATGTTGCAGTGGTGTTGGGGGACGTGTGCCCGACAGTTCCTTGGCCACAAGTAGTGACATCGTGTGGCAGGCTTTCAGGTCAGGTTTTCAGTCTTTATGCTAAGCTAAGCTAAGCTAAGCTAAGCAGCTGCAGGCTCCAGCATTATGCTGAAAGGCATTCAGGTATTATCAGTCTTTTCCATCTAACCTCTGTCACAAACTGAAATATATTTTTACAAAATGTCAAACCATTCTCTCAGTTTCTCCAGTTTTGTGTTTTAGAGCTCTTCCCTGTATTTCCCCTCTTTAACATGGCCTTTTTCATTTGATTTGGTAAGTAATTTAGTTTTTTTCAAGGCCTTTTGAGATTGGCTTCATGGGTTTCACAGACACTTTCGGAACAATTAAATTGAAGTATTAAGCAGTGTTATTTCATATTCATTGTATTTTTATGGCTTGTAGCTGTGAATGATATTGGGTCATGAATAAATTACACTACATGAGGACTAAAATGACCCATATTAACAAGAGTTTAGTGTGTGGATTGGGTTGTTATTTAATTAAACAAAAACTATACAACGGTATATCTTTTTTAAAAAGCAAACAAATGTCACACAGGTACTTTACAAATAAGAATCCCCCAAAGAGTACTTGATGGAGACTGAGAGAGTTAATTCACAGCAGTAAATAAAACCTTCATGAAACCTCCCAGCACTGAGAATCAGTTCGACTTTGGTTGTCTCTTTGTCTCTGAGTGTCAGCGTTTGCTCACGTTACCTTGACTTTCGTCCACTTTTTTTTTTTTTTTTTTAATAAATACCCCCAATTATCAACAAAAATGAGAGATTTGTGGGTTTTTTCTGTGCGTTGTTTAGTCTCCATCCCCATGAGAGGATGTTTCTCATCATAGAGCTGAAGTGGACAATCCAGCCTTTTTGCAGTGCTGCCTGTAAAACTAACTTGCTCTGACTGACTTAATAACGCACTAATAATATCTAATAAGCTTCAAAGCTTTCCAAGCCAACTAATCAATGCTTCCTCCTGTTTGTTCTCTCTCTTTCACCGACACTTCCGCTCTAACACTACTGCACCTCTGCCTCCACCTCTGTCCATTCCTTCACACCTTTCACCCATCTGTTATCCACTTTGCCTTCCTGTCGTCTTCCATCTGCGATCTCACCGTCCCGAAGGCGGGCCAGTCTTTCCTGGCCTTCCAGAGGTACAAGCTGGGGGCCGACTCGGCCCTCTTCTCCCAGGAGTACACGGATCCCAGCCAGGATGCAGCCGGAGCCCCTTACACCTCCTTCGGCGGGGACGACCTGGAGAGCCCAGAAGGAGGAGGGGGTCAGGCCAACAGCGATGGAGCCTTTGACGGCACCGGTGGCTACCAACGCCAGGACTACTGAGACACTGGAGGGAAATATATGTGGGGCGAAGTTTGGGGTGGGGTCTTGGTGAAGTAGGCCATATTTCCTTATTTTGTGTGGGGTTTGTAGCGTCATCGCATTAAAATCACTGGGTCAAAATTCAGCTGGTCTGGGTTAACACGGGGTTATTTTGGCCTGGTGTTACATTTTACCTTACAGCTGTCACAAATTTCCCGTTGACGATCTTTACAAAAAGTGACAATGAAGATGAAGAAGAGCTGGAGTTGAATTTAACAGTTTCTAACCATACTGTGTTTTAGTTTGGTTAAATATCCCATCAGAAATATGAAAAGTAACTAAGGACTGGGTCCAAATAAACCAAAAGGTTTGGGACACTAACAGGTAGTTGGAAAATTTAACAAAGTCTTGCATGGGTGCTACGAAATTTTGACCTTGTGATTATTAGTGTGTAGATGCAACAATGAATGCATTTATCTTGGGGAAGAAGTTAGAGGGTCTCCTACTTTTGGCTATTGAGTTACTGGTCTGATTTTCATCTGTTTATGGAGAGTAAAAAGCAGATTTCATGTCAAGGTTGGAGGCTGTTGGCGACGGACAGGCAACCTCTCTGGGTGGGGTAAGACTTAATTTAGGCGTGAGTCCGCAGGAGAACAACAGCAAGGACTTTAGGACATCCAGGGGAAGAGGTTTATGGGACGCAGGGCGACACTGGGTGAAGTCGCAGATGTGAGAAACAGAATTCAGAGGTGAAACTTGCAGAAATGGTCACCCTGTTGCAGATCAATTCTTGTGACCACATGGCCTTCATCTCCTGAGGTCTGCTGTCAGCCTGCAAAATGGCTGCGATCAGTGTTTATTGACACACACACACACACAACAAACACCCACATCCAAGCATCGATTTTGAACAGACAACACAAGTTCCTGCTGACCAAACTTCTTAGAGGTACAACCGTAACTAACTCCCTCAACTTTTACACGGGAGTGTTTTTGTGTGTGTTGAAAGATCTCCTTTGGGTTGTGCGTGACGTGGGACGGACTGTGTTTCCTTGTTTCCCCCGAAGAACCTGCTTTTTTCTTTCCTCGATTGTTGCCTTAGTGCTGACTGCCAAGCAAAATCCAATGAACACGGGACAACACGTACCCTACATGCACAGCATCACAGTTCTCATTCAGCATCTTTAGAGCAAAAGCAAGCTAATTCAGTTTAGTCTTGTTTTTGTCCCTCAGCACGTCAAAGCCCAGAACAAAACAAGCAGTTGTCTTCGTAATAGAGCAACCCAAAGGACACAAAAACGACCAGTCTCTGATAGGCTTTACTGCACCTGTGGGGAATTGTGTTTTATGTCATCAGATCTACAGATGAGGCAAACATTTCTGAACATGCATTTCTCCATTTTCTTAAAGAATAAAGTATATCTATCTCTCTATAAATATATGTAAATGTGAAATTCAGTATATCAAAGTGTTTGGGAAAAAAAGATTCTGCTTTATTTTAGGGCATTATGCTAGTTCTGTATAAAAAAAAGAAAAGACAAAAGAAAGAAAATCTATGTTATGTTGAGTGTTATTGTGATAAGATGTATGGTGAGGTCATCTGTGCCTCATCTTTTCTGTTGCTTTCAGGGTCAGGAGATGTTTTTATTTTGGGATAATAATACTAACTCTAAAAACACAGCAAACAAAAAATGTGACCAAATTATCAAAGTATATATATGCACATATATACTTTACACTGGACATGTATGTGTAGACATAGAAATGTGTGAAGTTCCTTTGTGAAATCTGTGCAAAAGCAAAGTAAGATTTCAGAAAAAAAAAAAAAAAGTTGTGTACAAATGTTTGTTTTTGATGTGTTTGATTTTAACCAATAAAAATAAAGAAAATACTGATAAAGATATGAATGGTGCATTATTTTAGCATTTTATTTACATTTTCATCTCCACCCTCTCAGCTCTCCACTTAATATTTTTATTATAACCAGCTAAGATGCATTGAAAGAGTTCATCAGGTGTTTTTCTTATTCTCCAAATACAGCCGACACTTGTTTCTGACAGTTCATCAGTATTAGATATATTTTTTCCTGATTGTATGCAAAATGAACAATGTGAGCTAAATTAGTATTAAAAAAAATAGTATGTATAGAGGAAAAATGAAGAATTTTGCTAAATATGGCCAAACAGCTCTGAGCAAAATTAGTAGGTTTAGCTTACGGTTGTAGTTTCTGACAAAGCCATACGGTGGCGCTGTTGTCAAAGAAATCCAGCATAGAAGCAAAATGGAAGGGCTTTTTTTTTCAGTTTGTTTTTTTAATTATTGAACTCGATAATTAAACTGTGAAAATGAAATTAATTTAATTTCACAAAACTGTAAACACTTTAGATCACCACTGTACCAAGTACCATACTTTTGCAGGAAAACCTTGGGAAAAGTACGTGTTGCACACATACAAGGATGTTGCCTTAAAATACTTCTGGAAATTTTGTTACTTTGGTTTAGTTTTAATTTACTCTTTCAGTTATTATTGATTGCTGTCTATGAGCTAATCTTTAGAAATACATAAGGGGGGAGACATTAGAGGGGAACATGAAATCCAGTTGATGTGAAAAGATTACATCAGGAGTTTTGAAATTGCTGTCCTTAAACGGGAACAATTGCAAAATGTTGCCACTATTCACATTAGAAACTATGAATTATCACAGCGCCGAATGAAAATGTGATTTTAGAATGCTTGAATGTTATTTCATTACCAACTGTTTCCCAATCAATGTAATGACTGACGGCGGGTTTGTCACCTCGACGCTTGGTGTTTGGATTTTACGATGACACGTAAACGCAACGAGCACCGTCCAACATGGCGGCGCAGCGGAGGAATCCGATGCAGAGCGTGAGTGAAAAGTCACCTATTTATCGCTCTCATTACCTGTAATGTTAACGTTGCGCTGCTCATTAAGAGCGCCGTGGCCTAGTTTACCTCCCCAGGTCGTCGTCTTTATCCGTTTTGTCCCGTTCAGTGTTGTTTCGTGCAGTGCAGCGATGCTAATGCTAGTTACCTCAGTTGAGCTTATGTTGTGGTTTGCTAACAGCGAGCCAGCTAACTGCTAACCACAAATTTTCTCTCCAAACAGTGCGATTATTAGGGTCAAATGAAGAAAAAAAGGCAATTGAGATAACTACAAGCAGCAAGAGGTTACTACGTCGTGCTCACGGTCATGTGGACGTTACTAAATGTGTAGTGTGTATTAACGTTAACGTAACATCTCGTACACACCTGAGTGACTTAGCTGAGGCTCACAACGGGTGTTAGCAACGTTAGCGTTAGCTGCTTTGCAAGGACGGTGGCTTGAAAGAGTCCCTCATCCTTGCGTGTGTTAAAACAATGCCCGCTGCATGTCACCCGTATGTCCCCGTCAACACTCATGTTGACGTGAGTAACAAACAGCGCATCGTTCATCGCTCATCAGACATTCAGACACGTAGTTGGTCTCCTGTGAGGAAGACCGGAATCAGAGTTAGCTTCGCCTCTAAGCGCAAGATCAATTTACTGAAACAGTGACGTAAATCGATCAAGGGCGACATGAGTGACACCCCCCTCCCAAAAAAGTGTACACAAACAAAACTATTTTGCTTTTACCAAGTAGCTGAAAACTAGGTGTATATATAAATATGAATAATGAACGACAGTTATAATGTCATTACCAGTCAAGTGTTTGTTTGTTTTAGAGTTACAGTGCAAAGAAATAAACATTACATGGATGTGAAGTGATTGGATCTGTACAGTTAATATATGCAGCCTGCACACGTTTAATCAGAATGGTCTTTTTTTTTTTCTTTATTTGAAACTAGCAGTGATGTCACATGTCAGTACATGTTCAGAGAAGAACGCAGAAGAAGAACACCTCTTTCCCTGCCGCCCAGTGCCAAATGTAGCACGCGTGATATTGCAAAATATCTGAGAAAAGGAAAGAACGCAAGACCACCTGCACGCCAAAGATGGTAGGGACCCTCTGGAAGAGTTTCCAGTTTTTTGTAAAATCACTTTATTTTTCTTGGTGACTGATGTGTGAATCGGAAAAATTCCTCGCTGCTCAAAGAAATCATGAAACGTACACGTGCGGCACCTGGCGAAAATTTCCCACCGTAAACATTTTTGTACACTTAATTTCTCGGGTCCGACCGATATATCGGTTTGCTGATGTTATTGGCCGATCGCAGATATACGGAATAGAGTCCAACGTACTTTATTAATCCACAAAGGGAAATTCAGAATATCTGTATGGGCGTATATGTTCTCCGAAAAGTGCTGATATTAAAACTGTTGGTTAAGTCTGAAAACAAATCTTAGACCAGTGATGGAAAACGATGTGATCAGGTGGTTTGTCAAGCAGAGGGAGCTGTTATTTGATTGGTAATAAGTGACGTGTTCACCGTTTGGTGCACTGAATAAAGTTCGTCGGGTGTGCTGCCTTCATCACATATTTTTGTCACAAGTACTTGATAACTACGTTCAGATTTTCTATGCTGAATATCGGCCGATTTATCGGATATCAGCTTTTTTTTTTTTTTTTAAACTCACTAATATTTGTATTGGCATCAGCCCCAAAAATTCCATATCGGTCGGGCCCTGAGAATTTTACAAGATTGTGTCGCGTGTCGGGCGTTTTTAAGCTTAAAAAAAACAAAAAAATCAACAGAAGCCGCTCTGTACTAGATTAATTTAATGACTGTGTTTTGTTATTATTGTTTTTATTGTTGTTCTGTGACTGTTTGGTGCACATGTGGCATATGTTAACGGAGGAAGCTGACGCTGTAAAATGTCGCAGCAGTGGCGGCTCGCTGCGTGACGTGACGGACTGACGCGGCGGCTCAGAGACGCGCCGCTCGCTTCCGTAAACAACATTAAATTAACAGAAGGCGGGTTGTTAGTGAGCCGTCAGCGTGTGGGGTCTCTGTGTAAACGCGGCGTTTGTTTTTGTTTGCTTGTTGATCTGGAACCAATAATCAATGCAGATCGCTGCTTATGTTGCGACGGATGGAGAAATGACTTCTTATTCTCGCTACGACAGCATCGGAGCTGGACGGACGACCTGCCACTGTGTCAGATGTGTGGCGTCGGCACCGCGCCGAACTGTGTGTACGGCCCTGACGGAAAAGGGACTCAGAGCCACACCAATGAGGACGGACACCTTGGCTTCAGGTGAGACGCCTTCAGCAAGAACAGAGCACGAAGATGAATGAGAAAAATACAAATAGAGACAAAAAATGAGAAATGTCACGCTCGGTGTGATAATCGCCGCCAACAGCTGTGAAGGCAGGCTGACTTCCTTTTTCTGAAGCCAGTTTCTGCATCTGAAACACCTCCAGTACGGCCCAAAATACTCGATCGGGTGTTGCAGGTAACGAAGTCCATGCACCGATCAAATTCAGACGGTAAACACACCAGCTGGAAAAGTTTGTTTGCTGAGTTTTGGTTTGGCAGCTGCGCTTTGTTTTGTTATTTGCACAAAAACTGCAGAAATGAGCTCCATCGAAGGTTCGTGTCTCTTTGTGCCGTGTTCAGTGTTTAAAATAACCGAAACCAAACATGTAAAAATTGTCATTATCCTGAGCTCCACACTTCTTTTTTTTTTTTTTTTTAATTAGAAGCACTGTAGCTCCTTACTGAAAATTCTTTAGGAGCGCAGGCAGAAAATGTAGAGGCCTCACCTTAACCTCACCTCACCTTTCTGAATTCATTAGAATTTTTTTTTTACTTGATGTCAATCCTCACGTGAACTGTTGTGGATTTGGATTATTTTTATAGATTAAAGTCAGAGGTGAGTCTGTTGGCAGAAAAAAAAGAGGTCAAGTTATCAGGCTGACTGTTGAGCGTTGATAAAAGTGACTAAATCTAAATTCTCCTCAAACGTTCAGCCTCATTAATAAATTCCAGTGTTGAAAAGACGCCTTGCTTCTATTGTAGTGACTTAAAAATCAGGATGTCAATAAAACCAGAAAGCCCTGATGAATCAAAAATATCAGCGTTTCTTTTCAGTGGAAGTTATCCGTGCAACTCTGCTCGACACAGCGCGCAGTTTAAATACGCCTGCAGCCTTTTATTCAGCGCAGATGTTTATTAATCAGCTCATTACAGAGACAAACTGGTAACTGAGGCTGATATCACAAACAGCTGCTGATCCAGATGTGATCAGCTGTCTCCACAAACAGGACGTGTTTTTCTAGCGGTTTTGTGCCGCTCATAAAACTTTAAAGAAATCAAACTTTAGACGCTGAAAACGCAGAGCTGCGGCGCTTGTCGTGTCTCTCTGCAGCCTCCCACTCCTGCGGCCACGGCGCTGCGCTCCCGTGGCGAGCCGGTGAGGGGAACCCGGCGCCGACCAAAGGGGACGGTGCTGGCGAACAGCTGTAAACATACTTGCGCTGTCTTTGAAAAATGCTGCTACGATGTAATCGTTTGTCGTTAAAACAAAGTCACGTAACTCCCGTATGGAAGCATCACGCGTGCTGACACCTCCCATCTTCCAGTTTACACAAAACACACGAGAACTCTTTTTGATTTTCTGTTTTCCCGTGTTGAAGTGAAACAAGAGCCTCAAGTTTTAGTTTTGTTTTTTTTTTCCTTCTCCTACATTTAGAGGCGAGAATGGCTGTTTCCTGTACGGAGTGTTTAATGGTTTCGACGGCAGCCGAGTGGCCAGTTTTGCCTCCCAGTGTCTGACGGCCGAACTGCTGCTGGGACAGCTCAACTCCAGTCACACGGACAACGACGTCCGCAGGATTCTCACACAGGTTTGTGTGTCTTTTCATACGTGTCAGTGTAGTGTGTTTCACCTGTTACATCACAACAGGGCGGTTAGATACTGTGGGAATTCTCCTTCAAGGCCTTTTTTAAACAATACGACAGTGCAAAGAACTTGGTTACTGTCCAACAGTGTGGCACTGAAGCTCTGGAGGTCATGTGATCCACACGCTGCGTGTGTGTTCTTGTCGTTGCAGGCCTTTGATGTGGTGGAAAAGAGCTACTTTGAGACGATAGGTGACGCTCTCGCCGAAAAAGCTCAACTGTCCAGCTACCTACCACACAATGAGGTACACACACACACACACACACTGCAAAGCACAGTGAGAGATTTAGCTGAAAATTGAGGAGTGGAGTTCTCCGAAGGTTTCCATAGCAACCCCATTAGCTCATCCTAATGCCCAGCCATTGGAGAATGAGCCTGTTATGTCCTAATTGGGCTAATCAGCCTGTTTCATTAGATAAGCCGGTCTCACTTTTCGGTCTTCCTGCACCCCCCCCCCACCTCCCCCCCCCCAATCGTTTTCCTCCCGTGCCATGTCTCCTCTTTTCATTCTCTGCTTCACAAAGTGTTGTGTTCAGTTCGTGTTGCCGGTGTGGCTGTGTTTGTAAGATAATGTTAGTCACTTTCTGTTGCTTGAGGTGGACACTTGTGAATTTCAGTTGCGCTCGCCTTGTCTTGTTCTCTTGATTCTTCATGCGCATCATCTCCTGCGTTCTTACTCATCTCTTATCCAAATTCATCTCACCTCCCCCCCCCCCCGTGTTTTTTTTCCTCCTCTACAACTCCTTCTTGTCCTTTATTTTCACTCGCCTCTCATCTCATGTCTCTTGCTCATTTGTCTCATTTCTTGTTTTTTTTTTTCCTTTCAATCCGCCCACTCACACCTACTGTCTCTCGACCTTTCACTAATTGATTCCTCTTCCTTTTTTATGTTTTTTTCCTCTCTTCCCCTTTCCTCCCCGTCTCCCCTCTATCCTCCCCCCGTTACATTTTGTTTACTCACGTCCTCTCCTTCTGTGTTCGTGCTCCGCGCCTCCCCCGGCCGGTCAGAACGTGTCGTTCCACCAGCTCTCCTCTCAGAATCAGAAGGTGCAGGAGCGCCTAAAGGAGCTGGAGCAGGAGGTGTCGGGCGGAGCGACGGCCGTGGTGGCGCTCATCCTCAACAACAGGCTCTATATCGCCAACGTCGGTACGAACACACACATGTACACGGGCTAGAGCTGTCTTCATACTCAAAGTCTGATTCTGATTGTACCATTACTGAGTTCTGAATATACTTCACTGCTACAGACTCATTATTAAAAACGTTTTACAGAAATACTTTGATTTAGATTAAGCTCATTTTTGTCCTTGTCCTGGTGCTGGAGCAGCCTGTAATAAAGATATGATGCTTCAGAATGTGCTTTACACCAGCAGATGTCAGGCTTGAACAGGATTTGGTTTAAGTCACTGTTTGAAAGCTGCAGGCAGACACTTTGTTGGACTGTTTGACAAAAGTCAGTGCGACACTCGAAAGTTTCCGGTCTCCAAAGGGACCAAAAAAAAAAACCTTCTGAGAGACTCAGGAATCAAACCCCATGTTTGACCAGAGGTACCGGTAAGGTTCAGGTAGGGCTGCAACTTCCGATTATTTTAAAAATCGATTCATCTATCGATTGTTGTTTTGAGTAATCCATGAATTGGATAAGAATAAGTACATTATTAATGTCCACCCTTTTATTCAAAACTAGGACTTTATTTAACAAAAGGTTGCCACGAAGCAATTCGAGGTGTACTTCTGTTTGCTTCAACGAAGAAAAACAAATCAATCTAAAATTGTACAAATAGTCTCACTTTGTTATGGACAAAACAATTGTAGCATTAGTTCTGATCCTTCGCCTGTGTTTATACTGGGACAATACTGTAGGCGTGACCGTTTCTGCTTTCACAAAGTATGAATGCAGTGAGATTTTTGGTAAGTAGTGCGATATTTGATATGTCAATAACAGGGGTGACTAAGTGGGGAAAGGCAAATATTAGAACAGCTGGGACAGGCCGCTTCATAAATTTCATCACTTTACAGTAAATCAGCCCGTTTAACCAGCGCCGATCCCGTGACATCACACGCGCAACGTCTGGAATCTAACAGGAGATCTGTTATGTCGCGGCTCCACACTGATCGGGAACAAATAGCCGCCAAACAGCCGGCAGATGTTTCCACCTCTGTATTCTTTCTTTTTGTTCTTCGGTTGAATCAAAGGCCGATGTCAGAGTCACACAACCATAAAAACAAACAACGCCGGATCCTCCTGCAGCGGCATCCTGTTTGAATCAGGATTTCTGCCGAAGGAAATTTTATTGTACTAAGGTTGTAGAGCCGTTCAAAAAAAAAAAAAAAGCCAAAATAGCTGCTTCAAGGCGCGATATTTTATTTTGTCTGTAAAACATCTTAAAACTCTTTATTGTCTGGTGCCTATAAATATCTTGGAAACAGTGTCTACTTAATCGCAAACGGGTTCATGACCTCGTATGGCCCCTCAAAACAGAGGAGCAGCTAAACATCCACTTTAAGCCAGGAAAACTTATTTATGAATTCTTGTGTTTCTCTCATGCTCCTCTCGCTTCTCTATGAAAAGGACAAAGGTGCTGTTTTTAGGAGCTTGTAGTTAATGCTGAAAGCAGAACATGGAGGCGCTGAGTTTGGGCCGATGCCTCTTTCTCATTTCGCATCCTGATGCGCCAACTATCGGTCCAATTAAACCATTTGTTCGTTCGATTTTCGTCGCCTTCATACTAAAGTTGCTGTGCTGCCACAGTGAAAAATCACCTTTTATGTCAAATGTACAGATTCTGTTTAGGACAAGGTCAACAGCAAGGTTGGCAAATTCTGAAACATAGTCGTCTGGATTGTGTTTACGGGCATAAACAAGAACGTGTTGATTGTTCATTGTTTTAAAATACCTCAAACAAAATCAGCTGGTCCGACCGACGAGACGAAAAAAGCTCCGTCAGCGTAACGTGTCTGTACGTGTTGTGGAGAAAGTCGACTGCTACCGTGAACACGAGATGGTTTCCACAGCTTCTGTTTTCCGTGACCTTCTCTGCATCTCTCAAAACATGACTACGGCGTCAGCCATTGTTTGAATCTGTGGCGTCAGGTCATCGTCGTGCCCCCCTTCCTCCTGACGCCAACATTACCAGCCAACGCTGACGTCTAAACCGCGGCTGTGAGTAATTTAACAGACGAGCAGCTGAGTTTATGAACCCAGACGCGATGTCGTTAAGGTCCCCCGGCCTGTCTCGGACCTCCACGACTGATAAGATGCAGCAAAAATGCTTACATCAGCCGTAGTTAATGACAGAAAATGCCGAGCCCCCTTCCCCGAACTGGCTAATATAAGCGGACTCAGTTCCAACTCCTTCACGATGCTTTCATTTTGTTTTACACGACTCAAAAGGGGAGGGAAGAGAACTGTATATGTCTGCTGTGTTGAGCTCATCTGCGTGTATCTATGGGAGGCAGGGAACAGAACAGAGCAGCAAATGGTGCGATTTGATGGAGAGAAAAACGTGAACTGCAACAGACGGACCGAAGCATGATGTAAACGACCTCTGTTACACAGAGACAGTCGCCAAGATGGCGACCGTTGGTCGTGTAGAGTGTCGTCATCATCATCTTAATCGTCGTTCTAATTGTTCATGGTCTAAGATCTAATATTCCCACCCGACTACTTCCGAAGCCTCGGAACTAAAGGCATTTGTTATTAATATTTTAGCATTAATTACAAACGGCATTTTTAGATCATTAAGGATATTCAGTGAAGCTGTGGGAGACATTCACACACACACAAACACGCACATGCACACAGACGCGCACCTACCCTGAGGAGCCACAGGCATTACTCTTGGTAACTCTTTCTCGTAAAGAATCCGAGTTATCCATTAAGTAATGGACTCCAGCTGCTGTGTATCGGGGCTCTTTCATTTAACCGGACCCCGTGGCTGTTCTTACTGCTGGCACACATAATTGAGGATTAAGGGTGTGGATCTTTTTGTAAGGTTGCACTCTTTTAAAGTAACTCTGAACGGGTGCCAAAGCCTTTATGAACGTTGTTTTAAATAGGGCTGGTTGAATTGAAACCAGACAGCTCTTCTGGATTAACTTTGTCATTGTGATGTATAAGCTGATCAAACAGTGTAGTAGAGGTTGAAAAATGACATAATTTGCTGCTAAATGGTCTCTAATAAGCCCTGATTTCACCATGAGATTTTCTTTGCCACTGGGGCGAGGGTTTCGTGGAAAAAATGAAAAATCTGTGATGCTCTGTCCTATTTTTCCGGTCTATGCTGCGCTTCTTAGCAACAGGTGACGTCAGTACGAGCTGATTGGCTCTCTGCGCTCTGACTCGCCTCTGCCAACAACAGAGTGTCTGCAAGCCGCACCGTCAGAACCGACGGAACAGTTTAGTCCGCTGCAACTTTCCCTGCAACCGTTTGGCCTCAGTTCAAACTGGACTTTAAATGGAGAGAGACAACAAACAAAATAAAGCACGAGCTGACGCAAACGGCTGCAGCGGATTTGCTTCCTGACGAGTCTCACGCCACGGCTAAAGTTAGCTTGCTAGCTCATTAGCAGGAGTTATCTACTGCAACTTTAAGCCACATTGCGATCAGAGGCGTATTTCTGTTTATTTCGACGAAGTAAAAATAAAAAACAGATCTAAAATTATGTAAACAACCTTCGTGGCTATTCTCATATAAGCTTTTAAGTTTACAAGATGCACCGTAAAGTCTGCTGTCTGTGTGTGTGGAACTCTGACACAGATCACAAATGACTGAAGCGGCCAACTATCAAGGACAACAAAAGGCGGTAAAGACGTATTGTAGAGGTGTCTGAGATTTACCTGCCAAACCCAAAAAATTCCCACATACTGCACTTGGCTTTATTTTGGACCCTGTCAGACGTTCACAGGAAAAGGCATACATTAAAAGATTGATAATGGAATTTTAAAGAATTGCCATCAGCTAATTGAAATGAAGATCAATTTGAATCAGAAAATCGATTTCTGTTTCAAACCCAACTCCAGTTTGAAATGTTAACAAATTTTCCCACAGATCTTAGATTCTGCAGCAGGCAGGGGGAAAGAGCCCCTCACCCTCTCTCCAGGGTGTCGTTTTCTTTTGTCCTCAAGGACGAGGCTCAGGGCAGAAAATGGCGGGCGTAGTAATTAGCAGCGAGTGGAGAAAGAGGAGCCGTCTCCCCGCCGGCCCGTCGCGAGGGTCAAGAGTTCAGAGTTGGCAGAACATGAATCTGAGTGAGGTTTCAAAACATGAGAGCACGTCTGCACCCAGAAAGCACTTCCAGCTGTGTGCTGATGTGAAATATATTTGACAGTCGAGGTCACGTGACCCACGGTTTGATGTGCTTAGAGTGGGAGTGTGTGCGGGTGGTGGGGAGTCAAGGGCATATGAACATACAACAGGCCCGGCCGGCTCTCCTCTTTAGATACGTAGCAATCGTAGCTTTGCTCATACACGCACGAGGATAATCGCCATGGTTACCAAGAGGTCACTTTCACTGTGTCTCAAATCACGTACTTGCGTCACAACACCTCAACATAGTACAGTATGTACTTATTTCATGGTGCACTGATTTCAAAAGAGGAGTTGTCTCAAATCTCTCTTTGCCGTTTTGCAATTGCAGAAAGTGACAGCAGCTTTTTTTTTTTTTTTTTTACGTCTCTTCTTCTTTTAACGCTGAATTGCAAACGGACAGAGACACATTATCGGATTATGATTATCAAACCAAAACAGAAACACAGAACTGTTTATCTGTAGCTTAGGCTGTATTCAGACCAAATCAGGTGGCCCACCGTAATGCTGCGGGGCCGTCCGGTGTCACTTTATAACGATCGCTGGGAGACGGCCCTCACTCGTGATTGGTGCCGCCGCGTCGTGCAGCCAGCCGAGGCAGAAAAATTTGCGCCACTTTCAAATCTCGGCTGCATTTTTTCGGGTAGCCACCGCAGCTCGGACCGCCACAGCCAAAACGGACAGGCCTCATGCAGATGAACCAGAGACGTTCGTTTTGCCGGATCCCCTGATTCGCTCTGACTAAGGCTTAACGCTGACACGGCATGTTGTCTGTGGCTTTCACCAGCTGTCTAAGCTAGCGAGCTAAACCGAGTTGCTGCATTTTACAAATATTTACAACTTGTCAAGCCTCAGACCAAACATCTAATACTGAAGAATAAATCACACGCAAACCGAACAGACGCCCCAACAACGCCTGATTGAAGAGTGCAGCTGTGCACTTCATACTTGAATGCACTCAGCATACTTCTGCACTCAAATATTAAGTGTTTCGTGCAGAAAAATGCGAGTTTTTTCGACACGCTGCGTCACGACATTACAAAAGCAGCGCGTCCCGTCAGTGCTGCCTGATTAGCACTCTGGGACTGAGGGTCTGAATGGCCTCTTTCTGCAGTGTCAGTGTGTTGTGGCTAAATGAATGGTCCTGTCTGCATAGTCGGTGAGCAGGAATCCAATCCAGGAACTTACAGAACTGAAAGATTTGAGTGAAGTTAGTGTCGCCCTACATTAAGTTCCTGCTCAGTGACCTGAAAACATTAATACAAGAGTGAGTTAATCATTGATATTCCTGGTCAGCTCATGTGTCAGCAACTGGCTCCATCTTCCCGTGATTAATATTTAGTTTTTCAAAAGCACAACAGGATCCTCAGTGATTCATCGGTGTAGGTTTAGGTCTGTGAGTCACCAAAGAGAAATTTCAGAACATTCTCATCTGTGCGCCATTACTGTGTGGAAAAGTTAGTGAAAACCATTAAAAAACAAAAGAAATCTGATCCTCAAAATTGACATTAAAGTTGAATCAAATCCTCTTTGTGAATCCTTGTGTATTTGTCTGTTTCAGGCACCAACCGGGCACTGCTGTGCAAGTCCAGCAGCGACGGCCAGAACCAGGTTCTTCAGATCGGCCGACCACACAGCACCGACAACGAGGAGGAGCTGCAGAGACTGGCTGCACTCGGTGAGACGCGCACACACTCACGTCAGAGGGTGCGTGTTAGACTTTACACAGGGACGAAATAAATCTGGCATAATCAACTGCTAACCATCATTGTAATTTTATTTTTTTTAAGTGGTAAGACGCGTAATTATTTTTCATTCATCCATTTTCATTTTTATAAAATGAACAACTTACAGGGTTA
>JAQLOL010000019.1:13876614-13889949 GCA_029783665.1 Naso thynnoides
CAACACAGTCACCCCGAACCAAATTTCTTTATTTTTTTTTTTTTTTTTTTAGCCCCCTATGTCTCAGACAGCCCTCTGTCTCTTATACATGTATGTTATCAGTGCAACTTTTTTTAAATTTTGGATGTGCATTCCACCCTCACCGGGCTTTGATGTGTTTACAGGGTTTTTCAGTCCTGCAGAACTTGGATGGGGTTTGATAAATTTAGGGTGTCCCACAGAAGCCTTTTCCAAGTATATCACGTGGTGAGGGGGGGGGGCAGTTATAATAAAAGCGGTCTTCTCTGTTTAAGCCTCTGCAGACGTCCACCACAACACCCCCCCCCCCCTCCTCCACCGCCTCCCTCTCATATTTCCTCCTTTATATCTCCCTCCTAGCCGTCATGATGGGCACCCCCCTCGTCCAGCTGATAAGCAGCATAACGGGGAGGAGCTCCCTCCTCGCGGGGCTCCTCCTTCAATGCCTCCGTTTTCTCTCACTTGCCCCCACGCACACTCGTCTGCACCTCCCCTCCTCCTTGCAGCCTGTCTGATCGAGAGGGAAGATGATGAAAAAGAGGTAGGAGAGAGGAGCTTGAGGGGGGGGGGGAATCTCATTTTCTTACGAGCGGAAAAGGCGTCACACCGGGCGCAGCGCGGTGGACGGAAGAGAGGGAGACGCATCGCGGAGAGAGACAGAAAAGACGAAGGGAGGAGGCGGCAGCGGCTCGTAAACACGACAGAAAACGGCGAATAGAACGGCAGACAGCGGCGATCACCCCCCCACCGCCAACCCCGTGTCCCTCCTCATCTCTTCATCTCCATCCTTTTCGTCCGGTTGGCCCATCCCTTTGCGCACCAAAGCGGCGCGCTGTTTGCCGTTTTTCTCTCTGTATATAAATCTATCCTGGGGGGAAAAAAAAACAAAAAACAAAAAACAAAAAACAACCTCCGTTCGGTTTTTTTGGGCAGAAGAAGCATCAGAGGGAAGAGAGGAGACTGTGCCATCACTGCGACCGACGGGGTCCGCTTGAAGTCCCGCTCCGGACGATCGTCGGCGCGACCGATCCGGCAGAGAAAAACCGGAGGAGGGGTGTAAACACTGCGAGGTGACTGTCGAGTAACCCGGCTGAAGCGTAGCCACAGCGAGACCCCCCGACCCCCGGTTATCATTGAGACTCCAGCATCACCGCTGCGATGGCATAGAGGCTCCTGCAGCAAAACTAGCAGACTAGAATCCGATCGGCGGGGATCTCTTCCACCATGAACATCTGAAAGACATCCGACACAGGCACAGATGGGTAAGAGGAGATCCGCTGCTTTTGTATTTCCCTATTTTCAGTTCTATTCCGGGATTTGGAAGAGGGCGGAGAGCGGCAAGTATGCTTGTGACGTGAAGACCCCTGTCACTGCACGTATGGTTTAAGACCTGGTATGTGGAAGAAAGGTGTATTTGTGTGTGTGTGTGTGTGTGTGTGTGTGTGCGCCCATGTATGAGGCTGATGAAGTTGCTTCTGGCGAAATTAGGACACACATGGGTGTAAATGAACAAATGGCCTTTTGCCGCCGGTCAGGTAGAAGAGGAACAACAGCTAGAGCCACCTCATGTGATCCTGTTTTGTTGTGTTCTGGGGGTCCCGGAGATGTGAGATTTAGGATGATGCAGGCTACCTAAATGATCATGGGGGGATTCATGAACAGGCCTGTGGGCAAAGGTGGACGGGGCAGGAGGTCAGAGCAGGGCCGGCCCAAGCCTTTATGGGGTCCCATGCTTAATTTGGTTCGGTGGGACCTCATCTCCGCGACTGTCGTCTGTTCATTTACACACCTACTGTAAATTGACTGATCTTTTTAATTAGCTGTTTTTACAAATGCATTAGAAACTGGGAGTGAGCACCTAGATTTTCATCCACGGGGGGGGCGAAGGAGTGGACATGGAAGCAGATAATAGTTTAGCAAATTCGGAGAGCAGGCGATCTCTCAGTTACTATTGAAAAAAGTCTGCAGCTTCCCATAATTCTGCACAGCTGTGTGTTGCTTACATCACCGCGATGTCAGCCGGACATGTTTTTACCCCGTGGTTTTGAGTCTCGTAGCAAATTCAGGGGCCGTTTACGCAGCGTTTTTGCATCACATGAAACACTTCTGTTGCGGTTCGACCTTCCTTTCACGTGACAACCGTGTGCTGGCGCCCCTGAAATTGCAAAAATGTGAAACTGGGTTTTAGAATGCAGTCTTCTGAAGCCACAACCTTCTTTACGGCTGTGTAAGCTGGCGAGCAGAGTGCCTGCAAACATGGTGATGACGCTAATGCTAATGCTAATGCTAGCGCAGGTCAGTGCATCCCGCTCTAGCCACTACCCAAACTCTGGTTACACACTTGGCAGTGCAGCAAAAGCGGGTCAAATATGACGACAGTCTATTGAGGTGAATTTAAGTGTTGTAGCATAATTTCAGAAGTCAATCTACGGCTGAACGTCTTTAATTTACTGCTTGTTAGGACTTAGCAGCAACAGGAAGTTAACAACTTTGGCAGCTCCAAAGGTACGTTATTACAAACTGACACTGCAGACTTCTGGCCCGGCGTGCATACTACAGCGCTTTTGGTTGTTTGTGTAAATGCAGACACACTTTGAAGACGCAAAGGAAAGATCTTTCCGTTTGTAGTAGGGCTGCTCGTCCACATGAGGCCTTAGTTACATGAGTGTTCTGATGGTGATTTTCACTTTAATGCTCATGTGATACAGTACAAAGTGGCACACTGAACGCGGTGTAGGTTTTTTGCTTGAAAACGTCTCAATAACACAACAGAATTACTGTATCATCAAACTAACACTCTGGCCTGGCGGGCGGGTAGGCCCGGTTCTGCCCTCCAGCCCATTAAATGTTAATAAAATATCCATTTTGAAGGTTTTTTTAGGTAACGAAAGTGTTTTGGGGCTTTTATTTTGAAAGTCGGGGATAGACCCAAGTGAAGTGGTCAAAGTTTGACTGACGTGTACAGTTAGGTGAGTGAGGATGAGAAGTGTCTGCAGACAGTCAAATGTCCATTCAGTTAATATGGCAGATCTACATTCATTTGACCTCATGTGACCTGGCTACGGTTTAGCCACAATCGCCAGTTGTTCGAGGTGTGCGATCAGGGAGTTTTCTGTGCCTCTGAGATTTTTCCCCTTTCATTTAGATTAGAAGAGGCAGATGACGGGATTTGGGACTCGAACTTTAACGGCTTAAAAAATCCAAACCGTTTGAGTTATTACAAAGTTGTTCAGAACTTTTCAGCGGCAGTGTCTCCTTAGTCATCTATTAGCGTTTGAAGCCGATAAGTTAAGGCTTTGGCAAAAATATGATGCCAAAATTGGGGCCGAAATGTTATTTTGAAATTCAAAAAGTGGACTTCCTGTTGGATTTAGGTCAGGGGTGTCAGTGGGTAATTTTTAGGTCTTGATGAGACGAACAATTGAGTTTTGGTTTGATCTCTCTACGGCATTCCTACAGGCTGTAGTGGCTGTTTTAGTGTTTCTAGGTGGCGCTAGAGAGCACATTTTGGCACTTTGAGGGTTAATTTTTGCATTTTATAAAATGTTCCACCAGACCTGATGTGCCTGCCAATTTTTGGGGAGTTTTTGAGAATGTTTAGGGAGTCAAATTTGGGTTCAAAGACGTGTAAGTGTGAGCGATAATAAATAGTTCAGTTAGGGTTTTTGACCTCCAGGCAACGACTCCTCTAGCCTTGCTCGAGGGTTAATAACAATCAGAAGCTCTTGGGGGCCCCCTGCTGGTCATGGGGCCCTAAGACGAAGCTTATTTTGCTTTTGCTTAATGCCTTGGTCCGGCTCTGGTTCAGGGGGCAAAATGTTACTAGAAGAGATACAAACAACTACATAGAGGCGCACAACGACAACAACGACAAGGCAAAGTGATCACAAACAGAAAACGACCATGACAAGATGCAAAACGAACCACACAGCACTTTCTCCTTCCATTCAAAACAATTTAGCTTTGAGGTCTTTAAGTTATTGACAGCTCATAGTAGCTCAGTGGATTACGTTGCATTAAAGCTGCCTGGATTTGGAGTTGGATTCCCATTTTGGCTGCTCAACCTTAAATGAATCCACGGTAAAATGAGATACTTAAATGTAGCCACGTTCCACAGGCCAGTTCTCTCATTTCACATGGTCACACATCAGCCCTTCCACCACCTGAGCTGATGGCAGCACTCAGCCGTGTCGCAGCCCAGAGGAAATCCCTGCCACACATCACCTCACCATGTCTGAATCACCCTGCCGCGGGTGGTTGTCTTCTGCACGCAGCGACTGCGAGCTTCGCTGACAAAAGTCATTTTCATCTTCCACCCAGTCAGATCTAAACTCAACAAGATTATACTGCATCCATTTCTGATTTCCCATGAGAGAGTCCCAGCTCCCTAGTCACTGTTTAGGGGTCAGGTATTGATCCAGGGTACCCGGCTGAGTTCGAGTAAATGAGAGCTCGAGTAAGCTGATCACTCGTTGGCGGTTAGGTGCAAATTTACTGCAAATGAATGAGGGAGCAGCTGCAGCCTGGAGGTTTTGGTAAAAACAGATGATGATTGTGACCGTGGAGAAACACTGGAACGAGAGAAGCTTCTGCGGAATGAGAACATGTTTGTCTTTCCCTTGACACGTTGCCCTTGAGCAAGGCAATTTATCAGCAATTCTGTTAGATGGCTCGGAGGTGCAACAGTAGCAGACTGTGGCTGTACCCGGCTGCTTCGAGGTGTGAATGTGTGAAACAGGGCATTGCTGATGAGCATGCTCTGTGCGCACCCTCAAGATGAATCCAGGCTGTTACAGATGCATGCTGCGTAGAGGTAATTATTTAAGAATCAAAGGTTGCTCCAAGGGAGGTCAGTGTGTGTGCGTGTTTTGGAAAGAAGGTGCACAACTTTTCATTTGGTCCAGTTGAGCTCAGAAGCAGCTTTCTGATGAAATGACAGCATGGTTTGTTTTGACTTGTTTGAACAGCTAATTGGTCCTCGTTCCGCACCTGGCAGGAAGTAAAGAAAGCAGAGCGGGAGAGGATTTGAGCCTGTCCAGGAGGGGAAGCACACTGTATACTTAACTGTGTTTCAGGCAGCATAGGCAGAGGCAGGGGCCTGCATACGCAGTATCATTACCGCTCCGGTTCTGTCTGATTATCTCGCAGTGGCTTCAAAAAGTCGGCAACGCCCAAAACGTCCCTGCAGGTTCCAAAACAACAACATCAACAAAGACCACATCTCATGGAGATGCTGGCCTTTTCGCATCACGCTGACGCTGATGCTGAGAGACAGGGCAGTGGGGCTGGTATGTGTGTGTGTTTGTGTGGGTGTGTGTGTGTGTGGGGGGGGGGAGTCAGAGAAACAGAAAATGTTTCCAAGGGATCTCTGGGGTTTTGCTAGACTGTATAAACAAGGACGTGGTCTCTGTGATGTCTTCCGTAGGTTTTCTGAAGAGCCATTGTGAAGCTTGCTAATTGCTCGTCCAAAAATAGGCAGAGAGGTGGAGTGTAGGTGGAGCTCAGACTTTTTTGGATGAGCTCGTAGTACAATTAATTGCACAGCAAGCCATTGGCAAAATAACTGCTACTTGATATCAATTAGGCTCTATTCAGACCAAACCAGATGATCAGGGGATAGCACAGGTTTTCTCTTTCATCTGAACGAGGCCCGTCTGTTTTGGCTGCGGCAGTCCAAGCTGCAGTGGCTGCAAAAATTTTTTTAAAACTGGCACAAATTTATAAAAACGCAGCCCTACGTCACACAATTGGTCCTGTTATTTTAATGAAGTGACTCTCCCACTGCCAGACACTAATGCCGAGGTCAGACTATAAAATATATTTGTTTTCTGAGTCAGGCGAGGCGTTTTTGGCGGTTGGGCTGTTATTGCGCTGACATCGTTTAGCCTGACCTTGGCATTACAGTTATCAAATTCTCAAAAAGGTATCAGCACCACAAACGTGGCTTGACGGCCGAGAATTCAAGTTCAGTGGCTTGAGATAGCTGAGGTGACGCCTAACATGTGCCTAACATGTGCTAACTGTCGCTTAAAGTGGCCACACCCATAAATGTGCAATTAATTTTGATGAAAAAGTAAAAACAACAACAACAACAACAAAAAAAACGAGCTATACAGTTTTCTTGAAGAAGGAACTTAGCAGTAGAGACCAAAGCGGTCCTTGTGTCAGGCTGTGAACATGTTCACTTCTGCTGTAAAGTCGGGCATTTCACTGTGGGAACCTTTGGGGAATGACTTGCCCTTTTTTTTTTTTTTTTTTTTTTTTCCCCGCCATTTGAGGAACTGCACTTTTTGGCACTTCCGCACGTGCTTCATTATTTATTGTCGCCTGGGTTTCAAATGTCACAGCTGGGGACGGAGCACAGTTTTCATACCCGATGTGTTTTGCGTGTATGTGTGTGTGAGGAGATAAAGTCGTGAGATGTGGAGATAGGAGGACAGATGGATGCAAAGATGGATGGAAGAACAGAACATAGAGACAGCGTGAGCTGGAGGGATGGGTGTTGGGTTGTTATCCAGCTGTGTGTCTGAAAGAGTGTGAGGACTCCAGCGATCCACCTGAGCCCCACAGCTGAAGCCCACGTCTTTTTGCCAGATTTGATTAAGAACACCCTCCCGTGATTCCTCTCTCTCCGCCTCCCACACTCTCCCAATTTCACTTTCAATTTGCGACATATTATTGGTGTGACTTGTGCATGTATCTGAATGCAAAAGTGTACGGAGAAGATAAACAACAGGACACGTTGGGCATAAAAATGGTTATATCAGAAATTATATTGTTACTTGTTGGGATTTTTTTTACACGTCTGGTTGTTAAATGTGAATGTGCGAGCAGGTTAGCTTGGCAGAAAGGCTGTAAACAAGGAGGAGTGGCTCTGAACGTTAACAAATTCCACCAACGTGCACCTCTGAAGCTCACTAATACTCAGGTTTTATTGCATTTTTTAAAATCTGCACATAAACCCAAGTTTAAAAGCGCCAGTGGGCTGCTAAACTGTGTAATGGGCTGTTATGGGGTTTCTTGACTGGGACCAGCAACTATCTGAAGCAACTCCCAGCAAATTTACTTCCCCCTGAAACTGTCATTTTTACAGTTCAGGGGGTTTTTTTTTTGCACTTATTGTGCTGACATGACAGTGCTATCAATCTTTTTTTTTTTCGTTTTGTCTTAAAGTCTCTCCTAGAAAGCAAATTACAGTACTTCCCAAATTGTCAAGCTGCTCCTACAAGGCAGTTAAACAGATGACAGTGTGTCAAGCTGCGTTCGCCTTGCTTTGTGGTGACACACAACAAAGTTAACTCATGGCTCTGCAGCGTTTCTGTCGCTACCTAAACAGAAAAGAGGAACTTTGTTTATACTGTCTTGAATACGGAGGCTGTTTAAAAATATTTGTGTGTATTTTGGACATGTGCTGGGCTAAATTTGAAATCTGGGCAGCAGTGGTTTAACCTTTTGAAGCACAGCCAGCTGATAGCTTTGCAGCAACACTGTTGTCAATGTATATAACACTGACGAAATTGAATGTGTATAAAAAGGTAAATGGTTAAAGGACAACTCTGCTGATTTTCAGCCTTATCTCTATCAGAATTAGGGATATAATGTGAAACCCCAAAACATTTTTTTTCAACGTTCTCTGTGTCTCTGAGACGCAGCTTCAAAATCTCTTGTTCTTCCTGGAACCAGTGATGTCACTGGTTTGTTGTTGTCACGTTTGTTTAGAGAGGATTTAATTGGCTCTGGCGGATCAAAAACCCTCTCATTACTAGAGAAATTACGCAGTATTAAATGAAAGAAATGTTCTGATGCGACGGAGAACAACCTCGGAGACCCAGCAAGTACAGTTTTGTTTGTGTTGCAGTGCATCCTGGTACATGTAGTCACTGCAAGAACGGCTGTGTGAGCAGGACAACTCCGAAAACTTGACTTTCTCTGTCAGTATAGCACAAACTGAAGAATTTATTGCCTCAGTTGACAACAATTACCATCAACGTTGATTGGAAAGCACGCGAAAAGTGGTGGATTTTCCCATTTAACAGATATTTCTCCTTGCCACACTACTTGTCTCATTTACCTGTCATACGCTGCTCAACACCTTGTATCACAATTCCTCTGTTCATTCTTCCCCATGTCCTCTCATTAGTCATTATGTTGCTTCTTCTTTTCACTGCCTGCGACCTTCTGAAGTTGCAAGGCCGACACAAATGGCTTTGCTGGCGCACAGAGAGGCTGTTAGTCAACGGCGCCAGTTGATCTGTGTGTGCAGAGATGGGCAGCTCCTTCCCTTTCCACAGCATCCTGTTTTGCAGGCTTCCCAGCAAAAAGGCAGTTTATTTTGTTTCCCCGAGAAATCAGGTGTTAGCTGTGACTCACCCGGCAGTCAAACATGTTGCCCTCGTAGCCAGTAATTTCAAACTCAAGTAATGTGATCGGATCAAGATGTTTATAATGTAACTGCTACTTGGTTTACTTGACTGGGGCGTTTATTTTGATTACTTTTGTTTGGGAGGGTTAGAAAAAACGGCGCAGCTTCAAATCGTAATGGAGGCCCCAGCCTTTTTCCAGGTCAGGTCACCACACTGCATTTCGTAAGAAGTGATAATGTCAGTGTGCAGGAAATGACAACAAACCAGGCCTCTTGGTGTTAGCAGAGGGATGCAGACATCTGATATCCAGAGGAGGACAACAAAGAGCGGTGCCGACGGTTTTGCATCGCCAAAGTAAATTTCATTATCAAACCAGAGAGCCTACATGTAAATGGTTGACTTTTGTTAACAAGCCTTGCTTTGTTTGAAGAAGTGCAAAGTGAGTATGTAAATATTACAAGGAACGACATGCATTTACACTAGATTACATGTCAGGAGGTAAAATTTCTTTAGAAAAATGTGACGCACTTTCTACTAAACACGAGTTTCACCGTGCAGATGAATGTGTAAGATGCTTAGTAGACTGTTTTCACATTCAGCTGCTGCAGGAAAGAAGTTTCTTTCTGCTCACCTGTAGTCTCAGTTTAATGCGTGTGTGTGTGTGTGTGTGTGTGTGTGTATGAGCAGCGTTCTATGACATCACACCTAGTTTAGAGGACAGTTATGGTCCAATATGCAACCACCGCCAGCGCATAGACACTGGACTGCTAAATGAAATAATCCAGCAGTCAAACTTCTAAACGAGGATCTGACCAATATATTGGTTAGCCGATATTATGGGCCGATATTTGGCTGTCGCAGATATATTGGTATGAGCATGTGGTTCACTAATATGCAGCAAAATTAAAACCGTTGTGAAGGCTGGAAAAAATGCTTGGGCTGGTGATTTAAGTGGTGTAATGAGATAGTTGGCACCCACTTCCACAAGGCAATATTTAAATAGTTGCACAGGACCGCACGTTGATTT
Organism: Naso thynnoides; assembly: GCA_029783665.1. NCBI lineage: Eukaryota > Metazoa > Chordata > Actinopteri > Acanthuriformes > Acanthuridae > Naso > Naso thynnoides. The sequence continues at coordinate 13,886,023 of JAQLOL010000019.1, forward strand.
CTGCTCTATATTTTCTGAATCCGTAACCGTCTAACAGATACTGAAACTAGCTTCTGTCAGGATGCAGGATGCTTGATTCGTTTCCTGGAGTCTCTTGAAGTATGAAGTTTGTGACTTCAAGCAGCAGCGGTAGAAGACCACAGCTGGATCCTTTACACCAGTTGGGCCATTGTTGATCTGGTTTTAAACTGTAGCGGCAGTGTAATAATCTGATATGTGTCGAGAGCAGGTCTGCCCACATCTTCAGTAATTCTGCGTGATCTGAGTCTTACCCGTGTCTCCACATTAAAACCTGCCGGGTGGTGAAATGAGAGCAAAGGTTGAGTGAAGCCCAATGATGCAGGAGGCCATATTTGTCCCAGCAGCTAGTGTTACTTCCTGCTCGGGGCGGCCTTTGGCACAATATGCTCTTTATTCCGCTGGAAGTCAATGGGACAAAGGGAAGTTTTCAGCGCCGAGACACAGAGATTTTGCTGCCGAGCACTAAATACAAGACATAGCTCAGTGGAGAGAGAAAGGAGGGGGAAAAGGAACCATGCAGCAACATAAGTGTGGGCTGTTGTCTTTCCATTGACCTGGATCATACAGCAGAACCAACCTCTGTGTGCATCATTACCACTGTGTGTGTAATCTCTGCAGGCCGGGCGGGTTGTCTCAGGCTCTGGGATGTCCAAATAACATCATGCTAACCCAACCAACAGGTTACATACGGGCGAGCACAGCCTGCTGCTGCTGCAGGGGGATTTAAGCTGTGTTTCACCTCTGATCTGGCATCTGTGGAGCACACACACACACACACGCACACACACATACACACACTGGTATAGGCTTCTGGCTTTGCTCACACTATTCTTGGAGAGAGTCCATCTTTCTGCACACTTTGTCATGCAGTGTGTGTGTGTGTCTGTGTGTGTGTGTTTTGAAGCAGGAAACTTCAGTCATTAATTAATTTGACTTTTCGATGCAGACGTGACTGCAGGCTTAGCTGATGATTTTGATGCGTGATGACACACGGAGCCTCTGCAGTTGTTTATTGTATCGATATTTATGGGTTTTCCTCGAATACAATGAGTTAAAATAAGCTGATGTTGAGTTCAACAATGAAAAGCTTTAAACCACATCTATTAGTCTTCTTTAAGTGGGACTTGAAGTTGGTTTCTCATATTAAAAGAGTAGTTTTTCATTGTGATGCATAATGCGTTCAATATTAGATGATTTGGTTTCATTATTTTTAAGCCACTTAGTTTAACCAAAACATCACCGGTCTTTTATTATATTTCAAAGCTTTTATTCGCAGCGTAGACCTGTCAAACTTCTATTTCTGTGTCCAAGAACGAGGCTCACTCACAGTATTTAAATTTAGGTGAACTTGGCCCGAAGTTGCAAGTGTCAGTCATCGTTAATCATAATTAGACTTTGCGCTAAGCTGATGAGATTTGCTGTGATCATGTGGTTTCAGGTTGTGTTGAATTAAACTGTCAACTGCAAAGTGAAGCTTGACCTATTGAGAATTTCTGTTATTTAAAAAAAAAAAATGCATTTACAGATTTACACAGTGCGCATACACAATACATGATTTTTAACCTGAAAGAATTAAAGACATAAATATGGAAAATATGGAATCAAATGGACAAGACGGAGGCAGACTGATTTGGCTATTGAGACATACTGCACACTCAAAAGACTTCTTTTTTAAATCTAAAAAAAAATCTGTTCTCGATTGAATACTGTGTGCCAAACCATTAGTAGGTGCCCTTATAGTCGACTGAAATACAGTTTGAGAACTGGAAATTGCGAAAATAAATGAGCTACAGCTGTTTTATTTTGGAAAAGTTAACAGTATTAATTAATAAATTATTCAATTTGAAACTATCTTACTGTATCCTTCCTGTACGCAAGTAACAAGTTGAGGCAGAATGCTCCGCTGTGTGATTGACGTTCTGTCGCCAGCAGTGGAGAGCAGCCTCTCTGCTGCGAACTTAGCTTCGGGGTTGGCAAACTTTAAGCAAAAATATCACGATTTCACAGTATCGCTGCATTGTGATTACAGCTCGAAAGTGTATTACTTTGAAATGTCTGGGTGAATAGTGACTTTTTTCCTTTTTAAAAAACATGGAATATTTGAAATAATAAACATATAAAGTTAAAATAGTGAAATAAATATTTATTTATTTATTTTTTTAAATAAAATTGGAATAAATGTAGTCTCTTAAGTGTGCCTAAACCTGCAGCTTAACAAGCCTATTTGTTTATTTTCTCGCCTAACACTACGTTTTACAAGATGAACTAATCCTGATGAAGTTACCTTCCCCAAATCCTCATGTTCACTGAACAGCGCTTCAGCACGTCACCGTGCAACTCGGTACAGTCTCCGTCCGAAACGACGGAAACAAAGGAAATCTCGTATCGAACGCAGCTCACTGGGTCATTCGGTTTCATGCCTCAGTTGTAGCGAAAAGCGGAGCTGACAGCAACCTCTGGATATTCTTTAAATTTATCTGCATCTCGGTCCTTCAGGTGCTTTTATTTCACACGCCCCTATTTGTTTTTGCTTTTACGACATCGTGTAGCATTGTGTAACTTAACCATGACCCTCCCTGAGTGCCATTTACCAGCCGATAAAGATAACAATGAGAAAAACAAGTAGCAAACGGCCCCGCGGAGAAATAAGACTGGGGCTCACACACCTTATCATATCTGCCGGACAACATGGACTCTGGCTAATGTGCTTGACAAAAACCATGTTGCAACAGTTTTAGTTCTATACCGTGGGATGTTGGCCCTATTACTGAACAGAAGGACAGACTTATGACGCGGTTTTCTTTCACTAAACCCTCCATAGTTCCCCACATACATGCACAAACACACTTGGTCTCTAAGGGGAGGTCTTCAGCGGGTAGTTGTAATGATGGTGAGGTATGGATTTCTGTTGTGGCGGGTCAAACTGAGTGCGTCCAGGTTTTATGTGGGGGCGGATGAAGTGCACTCACCACACTGTTGCTGTGTGTCAAGGACAAGACCGACGACTGAAGAGCCAGCATCACAAGTTTTTTCCTCCCTCACTCGTTCACTCTCCCTCCCCTCTCTGGTTGGAAGGTGCTCCCCTTTTCTAAATAAGGCAGTTTCTCCCTCCGTGACCTCAGCCCCCCCCCATGCACTCACACACCATCACTGTGTCGTACTCTTGTCAGACGGCCAAGTCAAGTTTACCACCAGGCCAAAATAGAAGTTGTCTGTCCTTGAGGATGTCTCTCTCTCTCTCTCTTTCCCTTTCTTTCCGTGCCATGCTTCCTCTCTCGCCCACTTTCATCTCCCCCTTTTTTTCCCCCCTCTTGGCCACCTTGGTGTCACCTTACTGTCATGCCCCGCCATGGAGTCCTCAGGAGACCCGCCTAGCAAGGAGGGAAAATAGTTCTGACCTAAGCTTGACCCAGCATGTGTTTTTATGGCGCCCACAGTGCTTTAGCTTACCGCTGCTGCACAGTTTATGGGGGAATGCTGGTTGGAAATGAAGTACAAGTCATGCTAGGTCAAAGATGAATATGCAGATATTTCCCTACGTGTTGAATATGCGTGTGGTTTGTGTTAGGGCCTGACCGATTTATCAGTTTGACAATATTATCAGCCAATATTGGCCTGTTGCAAATACACTGATATCAGTGTATATGTTCCCGGATAAGTGCCGTTATTAAAACTGTTTAAGGCTGGAGAAAATGCTTGGACTTGTAGTTTAAAATGACGTAATCATGTAGATTGTCCAGCAGGGGGCGGTCCATTGTTTAATTGCCAATAAATGAAGTGTTTATTGTTCAGTGCACTGGTGCTTGAAATAAGTTTGTTAGATATTCTGCCTCCATTACATGTCTGTCACATTTATGTGAACATTCAAAATATTCCATACAGAATATCGGCCGATATATCGGATAT
>JAQLOL010000019.1:13900175-13923207 GCA_029783665.1 Naso thynnoides
CTTGGCACTGGTTTTTTTTTTTTTTTTTTTTTTTTTTTTTTTTTTTTTTTGATCAACACAAAAACACCGAAAATCTAAGATTGGCAGGCGATAACTGGGAATTGCACTTCAAAAACATCACAGCAGTGAGCCCGTAGCACCAAAGATGCCCCGCTCAAATGATTTCACAGATGAGCTCTTTCAACATGAAAGGTCTTCTTCTCCTTTGCTGCGGCTAGCGTGCGAAAGTCTGTCGTGAGGTTTTAATATTCTGTCTCGTGAAAACTTTCAGGATGGCCGTGATCATCAGCTGCTGGATGCTGAGCTTCCTCGCTGAGTGTTAGTCTGCCTTGCTTAAGGGCAACTTGAACCCCCCCCCCCCATCGTGTCGGAGATGCACTCACGATGTCGCTTTTCTCTTCTGTAGTTCGTCCTTTGTAGCGCACACGGTTCTCTCTCTTATGTTCTCATTTCATGTCACCCCCTGCCTCCCTCTACCTATTTTTGTCTTCATCCTTCTTCTCTCAGACCGACTCTGGTGCCGTGTCACACTGCGTCTCTGCAGGTCTCCGCCGTTACTGCCAATCTCCCATCAATGAGTTGTTCAGTGCTGGATCGTGATGGAAGACAGTTGAAAGACAGTTCTATTATTATAGAAATCATTCTGACTAAGTGGCAAATAGGCTCTGTGAAGACTTTAGATGGCTGTGGGTTATAAACAGTTACTCTAACCAACATACATATTGTGATGTAACGTCTAAACTTAAATGGAACAAAGGTTAATCAATGTTATTGGCCCATTAGAGTGTTTTTGGTACATAAAGGATATATAGGCCTACTAATAATTTCCCCTTGTTTTCTCTAGTGCCACAGTCAAACCAATAGAAAAGTCAGATCTAATCGACAGATTGCCTTTAAATGTGAAAATACATTTTCACTTCCCACAGGAGTACAACTGTTTTTGTTTTTTTTTCCACATTCTTTTTCACATCTTTTCCGTGGTGCCTCCCTAAAAAAAAACTATTGCCATATGGCCTTGCATTTCTTCACACTGCAATGAATTAGCCTTATTGTTGTAGTTCAGTGTTTGCATCTAAGTCTCATTTTGCGAAATTCTGCTTTCTGTCACTTTGGTCTTAACTCAAGAGCTAGCTACAAAAAGATCTGACAGTCTCTTATTATTATTATTATTATTATTTATATATATATATTTCATTATTTCTTTAAGTAGTTCAACCAGAGGTTTTTGCTGCTCCATCTTTAATGAAGACTCTACTGACATGATGAAAAATATCAAATGAAACAAAATGAAAACTATAAAATCAGAGGAACAGGAGGAAAGACACAATGTGCCAGGGTGCTGATTAGACCGTTTAATATGAAAACTGATCCCACGATTAGTGTTTCAGGATGTGGGTCGCTCACCTCTTCTGCAGAACAATTTTCAGGGAATAGTCTCATTAACAATAACTAAAAAAAAAAAGAGAGAGCATCTATTGCAGCACTGCCAGTAGTTACTGTTTGTCAAAGTGCACCGAATGTTTCTGTGTGGATAAAAACTGACGTGTTTTTGGCAGCTTGAAGTGAACAGTTGCGCTGAGCTGCATATTGATACAGAAACTGCGTGAATGGTGTTTGTATTGAACAATGTCTGCCACTGCCATTTATTTTTGAGGAAACAAGACTCAGTGTGAAGCAGGAAGTGTGTGTTTTTTGATGCATGTGCACATTGCTTCCATTAACAGCTCCTAAAGGCTCATTGACTGGACATGAAGTTTCGAGAAAAGCCTCCTACTTTTCTGTGCCTCCACTGTTTGAGGGACATAATTCAGCATTTTCTCGGAGAATGGAAAGGCTGTTTGTGCTTCTAAACGATCCAGTTTATGCATACAGCTGCGTTTGTGTTCAAACCGAGCCACAGTTTAATGAAACGGACCGCTTCACCATTGTTGACTTAATTCAGGAATTTGTCGTTCTTTTTCGCTTCCTGACTTTCTTTATCCTCACTGGGAAACTTAATTTCGAGCAAATCAGCAAATACAATATTCTGGCAGCGACATACACAGGAACAGCACGCATTAAAAATAACAATGGTGGCGGGATGACCTTCCCACCTTCTTTCTGAGCGCATGTAGCTGACGGCTGCAAACTCATCAAGTTAGGGATAACCTCCAGTCACCCCACTGAATCACATCCTGTCTCCTCCATCGTCCTCCTCTGCTCGCACTAATTACTCTCATTAAAGAAATCCACCCTCTTCCTCTCTACTCGCTCCCTTCTGCCACTCTGCCGTGATCCTTTTAAGGTCAGAGGAATTCTGTTTTTCCTCTCTGTTGCCGGAGAGCAGAGCTTTTCTACATTTTTTTTTTTACAGTTGGTTGATTGGAACAGAAGTGATGCAGGAAATTAAGGTTGTTCTACTCCCGATGCCAAAAAATGTAAAATATAAGCAATGCAAAGAGCAGGAAATTCGATCTGCTGCGAAGTGGAGAGCCGCTGGAGTATTTTAGAGAGGAAACTTTGCAGCAGGTTTGGTTTCAGAGAGGAGACGCCACTGCAGTTTAAGTCTGTCTTTGATTTGTGACCTTTTGTCAGAGGTCTATCGACTGAAAAAGAAGGTATTTCCTCTGCAGGTTGTCTAATTTTAATTATGTATATAAGGTCTTAAAGAACCCCAAATTAATTATGTACCACGATTTATTTATTTTCTTTCATCTCGCAGCCTTTGAGATTAGCTTTTCACTCCTAAGGCAGTTTTCCCAGGTTGGGAACAGTTTTTCTTAATATTTCTTCATGGCTGCATACTCAGGTTTCCTGCTTAAGATGCTGCATATAGCCTCTCCTCATGAAAAAAACCTGCAGGCATAGTAAGTGTCTTTAAAACGGATGGGAAACAGATGACAAATGAGAAAAGGGAGAAACAAATTTTGATATTAAGATGTCCAGAATAGTCTCAGACTCGGGGGGAAGGGCTTTGTCTAGGCTGGAGCAGATGCTTGAGTTGATGCATGAAGTTTTCTGGACTTAAAAACAAAAATCCCAAATCCTGGAGGACATTTACCAAAAACCTTAAATTTAGAGTTAGAATCAGAACAACAGATGTGGTGAAAATTGATCGGTGTAGTCTCACTGCATCGATTAAAGCTATGTAATTCTGATTTCTTTTTTATGTCTACACTGAAAGGAAATCTTTGAAAAATCCCTCTCTGTTTCACGTATTTATTGACACCTGAATTATGGATTGCATCTCACTGAACCTCACTGTTAACAGTTGAACTTTAACTGTCCTGTCTAAGAGGATTGTTGTTGGACCATAAATTCTTGGAATAAAGATTTAACTCAGGAAAAATGTGCTGTTTTTTTGTATTTCCTGCCACAGGCGCTTTTAATATAAAAACATAATGGTCGATCAATAAGTGATTTGTTTATTTTCCCGATGAATGAAATTTCTTCAAATGCCCATTCGTTGTAAAATTACATTGTTACTTGTCAGGAATAAAAAGCCTTTGAAGCAGCATGTAGAACATCTTTAAATGTATTGTGGAAATCCACCAAAAGCCAAACTGACATAACTAAGGCAGTGATGGCAGCCTTTGAACGGAAGGTAAATCAAGATAATGTAATTCTTCGGCTTCAGTCCCAGCTGCACACTTGTATGCAAAAACAGCCCTGCTGGAGACCAACATGCAAATCTGCAGCAGCCATCAGTGGTTTCATCCTGTCATCACAAGAAGAAAGGCTTAACATCTCTAATAGGCCCTCTGTTATTGTGCTGTGTCGGTGTGTCGGTGTGTATGTGTGGCTGACTGAAAGCTGAAAAGTCAAGATGAAGAGGAGTGAACAGATGTTGCTGAGCTGCCAGGATCTCAAGTGGATTTTTTTTTCTCTTCATGGGAATTATGCCGTGTTGTTTCTGTGTTTTCTGATCGTAAGGACGCAGGAGTAAGGGTCATATGAGTGCTCTATAGTTTAACCTTAAGTCCACGTGCACACGTTTACTTTTGAAAACTGTTTTTCCTCCTTCTTTCTACAGAAATCGCGCTCACAAAAGCATTAAAAAGATAAATAAACAAAGAGCCATGTAAATGACAGCGCAAAAACCAAATTAAAACCCCGTCAAGAGCATTTCACTCTAACCGTTGGAAATGTAACACTAATCATTAAATCACGCAGACGGATAACAAGTCTAAACAAAAAGTTTTGCAGCCTGCATCTAGAGGTCCAGCTGGTCCAATTCCTGTGGGGACTGTGTTGTCGGAGTACGTTGTGACCCCTGTAGGGTCCGACAGGGTATATTGGTCAGACGATATTATTGGCCGATATTGGGCTGATGTAGATTATCGATATTAGCATATTTCCAGTTATGCGCTGATATGTAAATGGTTTTAAGCCTGGAAAAAGTGCTTGGGTCAGTGATTTAAAATGGTGGAATTATGTCGTTTGCGGCTCGTTATTCAATAACTAAGTCAAGTGTTTACTCTTCAGTTCACCAAAGTCTGAAAAGAAGTTTGTCACGATTTAAGATATTCTGCCTCCATTACATCTTTGTCACAAGTACTTAATTAACATTATTGTAAACATAATCAGCCAATGTCGGATATGGGAATTTTCTTATTCCCAGTTATAGGTATCAGCAAGCCCTGCTGTAGAGTATCCGTATGTTTGAGTAAATACACGCAATGTTCTATTAGCAACTAGCGCTTTTGTAGCACTTGCAAAAAATGTCCCCTCATGTAAACAAAAGAGTTAATAAAGGAAACAAACTCTCTGAACATTTTAGTAAGAATTTGCCATTTGTCCCTTCTCAGTGACCTAAAACAGAGTTTGTGTGTAAACTAAAGGCCAGAACAGCCAAAAATAATATTCGTTTGCCTCTGGATAATAGGCCTTTTGAAGCCGTTGCTTTGAACTGAGTATAATGTACCTGCCCGTCCGTCTGTCTGTGTCTGTTTGTCAATGTTTGTCTTGGTGTATCCTGTTATTTGCTGCTGCGTGTTTGTGCATGCTCTATCTGTCAGCCTGTAATATGTAATAGCAGGGGTGAGGCGCGAGCTGAGTGTCGCACTCGCCCACCGCGCGTATTATTAACAAGGTTGTCTTCCAGGGTTTAATGAGCTGCCAGTCTCTCTCCCTCCTCTTACATTTCCCTCCAGAATCAACCAGAACAGCCTGATGGGACAGCTGCTCATTTTCTAATTTATCGATTTTTCTGTGGAGAGAAAATAACCCCTATTTCTCTGTATGCCAGTCAGCTAATTGTCCATGGGACTGTGTACGTACCAGGCGAAGCCTTTATTATTTTATTCAGCTAAAAGGTGGCAGGTATTCATTAGAGTGGGCTTATGATTCTTCCGGCAGGTTTACAGAGGCCTGTGTGGCTTGAATTGATTTTATTGACTGTTCTGTGACAAGCTGAAATGCACAGATTTATAGAATAACTGGGTTTGTTTTTGTTTTTGTTTCAGATGGCTGAACTTGCATTAAAAACGGCTACATCCGCAAACAAATTTTAATACAAGGCACTTAACTGAAGCTCGTTCTTTGAGCAAGTGAACTTATTGTCTTGTTAGCTGTAAAGCTAATTGGCTTACAAGCAGCGAATAGTTTTTGTAGTGAAATTTCACCATTTAAAATGAAAATGTGACCATTAATAGAGAGACAAAGACGAGCTGTTGTGAGACAACCTTGACAGTTTCGGGCTATGCCAATATCTGTAACTACGGAAACTAATATAGGGCTCAAACATTAATTAAAGTAGCTGAGCTTATTGAATTTTAAAAACTGACTTTTATATGTGGACATGATGGTGATTTTTTGGGGGGTTTTTTTATATCTCAAAAGCCAAATATGTTAAACATTTTATTCTCACTGGAGGTTATGAATATTGTGCAGCTGAACCACTAATTAATCAATTAGTCGTCAACATAAAGTTCATCAGCCATAATAAGATTCAAGGTTTAAGTTTAATTTTTTTTCCCCAAGCCTCTAAATTTTGTCAGTTTTACATTCAAGATTTAGTAGAAGATTAAGTATCTCTGGGTCGTACAATTCTTAGGGCTAAACAATAAAGATAACAAAGATAACCTAAAGATAAAAGAAAACATTTTTTTCATTAATGAGCAAATTTATTTTTTCATTTTTTTATCTGAGCAGTAAATCCAGATGCAGGAAAAATACTAATCAAAATGACGATAGTGATGAACGAGCGTTCCTGCATGCAGTTTCAGTGACTGCTTTACAAAGCTCTTACAGTCACCGGCTCTGTCTCATGTGGTGTAAATGTGAGTGTAATTTGCTTCATGGTATCCAGTTGTGACCAGAGCTGTTTGGATCGAAGTTCCTTGTGGTTCTGCGCGATTAGCAAACAACCGACTAAAGATGAAGCATTTTCCTGCTGTGCTGGAGCCGTGTCAGCGGCATACGCCTGCGGAGTTGCTTATTTAGATGAGGCACATGCGAAGTTTAAGTCTGATGATGCAGGAGAATATAAACGGTGTCTTCCCATAAGTCACTGTTAGCTCAACACATGAGTTCAAACCGCTGTTTGCCTGAGGGTGCATGGTTGTATTTCAAGCAGCTGATTACCCTGAAAGACTCGGCCTCTCTGAGTGAAGTCGTGCACATTAGCGAGTTTATCTGCTGTAAGGGGTCGATGACACTTTGACACGATGCCAGCAAAAAAACTGCCGTTTCCCTCTGACACAGCGTGCCTGCCGGGTGCTCCCGTCTTGCTGCTGTTTTTTCACATTTTTTCAGCGGGTTTTGGGTGCGCTTGAAAAGTAATATAATTTCAACTTTTTAGCTCAAGGCGCGGAGTCGCGTGAATCGTCAATGTCACTTCTGGCGAAGCGGACAGTTAAATCAAGTAGGAGGCGGGCTTTACCACTCACAGTGTCCTTCCTGTTTTGTTGCTGGGGGAACAGAGGCAGAAACAATAAGATAATGATGAAAACTGATGAGAGCTTCCAAGGCTTTTGTTGGAGCAGCCGTGCTGCTGTGACGCGTCTCGGTGTGATCGATCCCTAAGATGTGACTGCAGTGATAACCTGCTTCTTTACATGTCACAGTGTCACAAATAACAAAAAAGCAGTATCAAGCTGCATTCAGACAGAAAGCGATGAATGCGATAAATGCTACAAGGTTACTTACAAAGTCAATGTAAAGACGTAATTAGACGTGATTTCCGTTCAGGCGATGCAAATCTCGCGTGTGACAGCGCATGACGTTGTGCCGTCATTGACGTCCTGATGGCATGAACATTGCCGGATTTTGCCAAACAGACTTTGAATCAGACATGGCGGTCAAAACAACTGTCGCTGTGTGTGAAAACCATGGAGCTCCTACAACACGACTTTATATACCAGAGGATTATCTTATAAACACAGACACGGCATCGTTGAGTTTTCCAACGTTTCTGGGACTTCCTCTCTGATACTGTGCAGAGATGATGAATTTATCGTCCATAGTTAATGATAGACAATGGTAAGGCCCTCTTGCTTTTGATGCTACCAGCTAACGCTAACTGTGGTCCACATGGAGCTGTGCGACACAACTTAACAGCCTCCGCGCAATGTTATTATCCAGACACAGTGTTGTTAAGTTTTCCAACCTGTCTAGGACCTCCACAACTTATGTAGTGCAGCAAGCTTGGTTCTGTCAGCCGTAGCTAACACAAGCAGACTGCGTACATCGTGCAGATCACGCGATGGAAGCGATGATACAGGAGTTTCTTGTGATACACATTGCTTCATCGCTTTTGGTCTGAACAGAGCTGTCCAGGAAACACTCACAGTGGCCCTAACAGCAAAATCTAATTTGTGGATATCAGTTTGCCTTTCCTCAATACTCACATTAGCGTTTCCCCCTGAGAGGAGCTTAATGTTGCGTGTTTCTACGGATGCTTTCTGTGCTGCGGCATGGGAAAAGGTTTAGAGACGAGATTAAGAGTCTGTGGCTTCATCCAAAGAGGCATCATGTTTGTTTGGATGAATGCTCCCTGCTCCTCCTCTGCTCTTCCAATCACTCCACGAAAGAAAAAGAAAAAAAAAAGAGGAAAGCTCTGGAAACGAAGTCATTATTTCCATTTTTTGAATGTTCCATTTGCCTCCAATCAACCAAAGTGCAGGAGAAACCTTAAGTGGCTCATCAAACCGCTGTGACCCATCTGCTGGGTTTAATTTTAGGAAATCAACAGTAGTGTTGCTGCACACTGGATGTATCATTCTGCATAGTTTTTAATTTCATAGTTTTTAAACAGGCTCTGTGAGGTCATGTCAGGAAAAGTCAAAATCTTCATTTGTTTTCGTTGAGTTAAAAAACGCAGTTTCAATGTTAGTTTTCAAAGTGTAGTTTCCTGTCAACTGTTTACGCCTCGGGTTTCGTTGCCTCGTTGGTGTTTTCTGATTTTTAGTTTTTTTCTGATCAGACTTAGTTTGTGGTCTGTGAATGACTGTCTTGCTTCCAAAAAAAAAAGGCAGAACAAGCTTGAGGTTGTTGCTGCAACCCCTCTCGAGACGAGGTCGGCGTGAGTTGTTAGTCAAAGAATGTCAACTACAGTTCACGTTCCTTCTCCCAACAATGGTCATGTTGGTTCATTTCCTTAAACCCTAATGGAGTGATTTTAGTGCCTAAACTTAACCAGAAGAACACCAAAAGAACAGACATTTAGGAACATCTTGGAACAGTAATACAGGTACGTTATACCGACAGTTCTTGGGAGTTTTTTGTGCCCGTACAAATCTCTACTTAATAAACGTTATGAGTTGTTTTTTCAGAAACTTGAATCCTCAAAATCTTAAATAAACCTTGAACTCAGCTCTTTAACCAAAAAAATCCTTGAAATACTCAGACGATAAAAAATTAATTTGACGATCTACAATCCCGTGACAACTCGGCAAACTCCATCCACCAATGACCACGTGTTATGACTAAAGGCTGGACTCTGCTCTCTGCTGAATTGAAAATGTGGCAGGTTAGTGCATAAAGGATGTTGTCCATTTTCTCAGACAGCACATAGTCTTTCAGAGTTGAACTACATGTGCACATAAGTAGAACTGTACACCTCATCTCCTTCTATTTTTAGGCCACAGACTTCTCAATCACCACTTTCAAACCTGAACACGAAACTTATGCAACTAACAATTGTTTGAATTACCGACGAATCTGCAGACTATTTTTTGATTGATTGTTTAGTTTATAAAATTAAAATCAAAACTTTGAAAAATATACCCTGCTAAACTAGACTCACAAATGTGATATCCCTTGCTTCTACGAAGTGATTAAGTAAATAAATAAATATGGTCTTTTTTTAAATCTTAAGCTTTACAGTCTATTAACTATTTAAAAACATGTACATGAGTCAGAGAGCACATATTTTCTGTCAAAAATGGCCGACTTCTGATGCTGGCTGCTGCTGAAGACAGACGGAGAGACACAATTTTGATGTTTCAAACTGTTGGCTAATTAAAAAATGTTTTCAAGTAGCCCACTAACCTATCGTCTGACTGTTCTCTATAACTAGAAATATTATATGATGCGGTTTGTGACAATAGTAAAGACAACACTACGCACGAAAAACTTCTAATCGGTCCGTTCATACTTTGCTGAATTAGCTCAGGCCTCGCGCATCATCTGTTGTGGCTGGACTGACGTCTTCCCTCCCGCTGAAGAGTTGCTGCCATTTAAGTCTGCAAAAGCGACTGATGGTTGTCCGCAGGAGCGCGCGCAGCCTGTTAAAGCTTTTGACCCTGCTGTGTTCCAGCACCTTGTGAGCGGTCCACAGTTGAAACAGCGAGGGACAAAGGCAGATTAACGAAAAACTTTGTTTCTCCAGAGGCCATGAACATATAATAGAAAACACATGAAAACTACGCAATGTTTTTGTTTGTATTTCATATCACACAGTAAGCACTGCTGTCACTTTAATTGGCAAAATTTTAAGTTAATTTAATCAACAAAAAACAAAACATAGCGGTAACGGTAAGGGTGTCCGCCCCTCGGTTACATCACATAGCCGCAGTATTTAGGGCCCTATGAAACCCTTTTTATTTTCTTCCGAATTCCGTTTTATTTTTTCCAAAATTACACTTTTTCCATTGTTATTTTTTTAGAATTCCAAAGCATAGTGTTTTCCTTTTTTCACATGGGCTTTAAACCACAAGTGGTCTTTGCAAATATTGACACGTTTCCAATCAACATTCTTTTGACAGAATTTGCAAAACACCATATCACGTGACGCAAGTCGTTCTGAAACTGCTTGCGTCTGTATTTTGGGGTGACCAGTTTCGTAGTTTTTTTGCCGGTGTCTCTGCGGGCTGCCTCAACATGCTAAAAGTGGAAATATAACAAATGGATCTCTGCAGGGACTGATTTATGACTCAAAATTACTTCCTCGTTTGACACAACGAAACGATCTGTTGCAGGGTGTCAACTTCATTACTGACCGCTGGGAATTTAATTTCCTTTCTTCATTTAGTCATTATTCTGTGTTCTTGTGTTAATGCAAGCAATGCACTCTAATGGTGCCATCTCTGGTGGGATAAAAACCTGTCAGTCTGTACTGCCTAAAGTCTTTTTTTTTTAAATCATGTTGTCTTGCAATAATTTTTTTATAATAGTAAGAAATAATGTGTCATGAGGATATGCTGCAGTGCTTTGCAAGGAGTATGAGCATTCAGCTGTGAAGAGAGGGACTACTTCAGTGTTGAATACAATCTGAAGCATGTGGGGGCTTGAAAATGTCAGCAAACTTTCTGCCATTCTCTCTTTGTGAGACAAGCCGACAACGTCCCCCCCCCCCCAAAAAAAAAAAAAAGAAAAAAAAAAACCTAATCAAATTATATTTTTTGTTCTGAAAAGTAAAGAGCAGAGAGGAGGATGGAGACGGATGGAAGTAGACAGGGGGAGAGATAGAGAATGAGGGTGGAAGCAGGTGGAAGATTGAAAATGGCGACAAAGGTGTTATTTGTGTGTGCTTGTGTCTGTGTAAAGATTTTGCATGTGCGCCAGCAGGAGAGGAAGCACAGCAAACAGCCCGGGGTTATTTACCCAGCTCTCAGAGGGACGGACATGCTAGCACGTCGCCTCTTCTCTCAAACACGCATCCTGCTGACAAGTAGCTCAGGGGGCCTGACATTTTCCTTTTTGCCCTCCCCTCCCCACCTGCCCCTTAGTCTTTTCCCTCCACATTCCTGACCTTTCTAGTCAGCGCTGCCAGTGCAGGTGAGGCTAATGCAGTTGTAAGGGAAGAAGGGTCGGCAGCGATAAAGGCACTTGAGATGCTAGTCGGTTAGCTGGGCTGCCAAACCTTCAAGGTGGACACCGATGGCAATGAAACATGAGCTGAATGTACAGCTACAGTGACTGAATGAATGCCTGTTGTTGTGCTTGAGCAGCTAATGACGAACCTTCCAAACACGAACAAGAGAATGATGTGTGACGCCGTTTGACAGTTTTAGGTTCTCTGCACCACATTACAGAAAATACATTTACTCACTACCTTCAGTGATCGGTTGGTTAGCAGTTGGTTTGGGTTTCATTCGCAGGTTCAGCTTTGGAGATGTTTGTTTTCTACCTCCATTTTAATGCAGTTGAGATGGAATGCTGTGGTCAACAGTACATCTGTGGTGCTCAACATCCTACAAACACGGCTGTAAACAGTTTTCAAAACTTTTTAGGTTTGGTGGGTCCATAGTTCGTGGGATTTTGTTCCTGGAAAGTCTGCCCAGTGGTTGCTTTTAGATTTTTTAAAGCTGCACCAATGATGGTGCTGGGTAAAAAAAAACAAACGAAAAAAAACGATTCAACAATGCATTGTGATTAATTTTTTCAAATTCAATATTGCTTTAAAAATCCAGAAATCGATCTGCAAAAAAATCTTTTGTCTTTAGGACTCAAGCTCATCGCCTTGTTTCTACTTGCGTATACGGAGGTGAGTCAGCTGGAAATCCATTCATTCCTATGGGAATCTCCGTTACATTCAATCTGTCTACGAAACTCCTCCCCTCTGTAATATTTTGTTCTGGATTTCGGAGAGACTGTATGACCACGTGCTAGCTTATCTAACAAGCTGCTATAGCTTACAGGCTATTTTCTTCAGTTCAGCTGCTCATTTGGATCCTAGTGAGTTTGTATAATTAAAAAGAATAAGTTTATTGTTTTAACACATCGGGAATCTGATTACGTTTCTGTTCTTCTATAAAGAAATGCATTTCCTCGCGTTGGATACCAGGGGCATTTATCCATATATTTATGGATCTACACATGCGTAAGTGGAAACCTGGTGTAAGGACCTCCCGTTGTCCCTGGGTCGATAAAAATAGGATCAGGGAGAATGTGAATAGATCTTTGGACAAATTTGGGACAAGAGATATAAACACTTGCTACTGTTACAATGTATGAAAATGGCAATTAAACTGACTGCAGGTTTTGTGCAGCACTCACAGGTGGATGTTAACTGTGCTGTTGTTTGCCTGCTAGCTAACAAGTAACTAAGCAACTGACGTTTGCATTTACATCACAGTGAGCTACGATTGTCAACAGCTCAAATCATGTTACAAATGTACGACCCACCACATAATCACTTAGACCTACTTAACTGTACTTCTCGTCATCCCATATTAAGTTAATTTCTTTGTCATTTCTCCTTTGCATTTCGTCCCACAGCATGTCGCCTCCCTCCATGACAGGTTCTTGTCAGCTCCTCCAACTTAGACACAACAGTTAACAAGATCGATAATTTTGATATGTTTTTTGCTCACCAGTGTCATATTATTATCCAGTGACGGTGATATCCGACCTGCGTCTCTGTCTACATTAGCCTGCAGAGAGCAGTATGGCTAGTTTACATAAAAAGCACATGGCTCATTTGCATATACATAAGTTTACAGCAAATTAAAAAGGCTTACAAGTGTGCCCTCAAATTTACTGAACTCTGTTAGTTTTAATGTCAGCTACATGTTAAGAAATCAACAGTGTTTGTTTGCTACTTATTGATTCATGTAGGCCTGGTTGTGTTTCTCCGTCCACAAACAAGTTCTTTAGAGCACCTTGTTTGCTCTATGCATGTGTTAATATTTTATTCTATTATTTATTATTATAAGAATAATGAAATGTTAAACATATTTTGGGCTCATTTTGTTCTGAACTATTACAATGTACACAGTATTATTTACCAAACATCAGAGGGTACTCTTATGAATTATCAGAGTCTTTCTTTCATCTCTGCTTATTACTGAATCAATATCGGAGCATAATGATCAATATCGACTCAAATCGTGGCCCAAAGAACCTAGATTGAATTGAATTGTGAGGTACCAATCCTGAACTAATGAACAGTTTTACTATAATGTTTGCTAATGTCACCGGCGTTGCTAAAGTGACGTAAACTTGAGTTTTTGAGTTTCCTCAGTGCCGTGAAAAAGTTCGTAATTGAAAGCCGAATTTGCCTCGTAAACAAACTGTAGTGCAGAGAAGTTTGAGATGTTTCAGTTGCTGGTGCAGTATTAAAACCAGACTGCCCTGAGTACGTAGGAGGATTTTTAGCAACTTTTTCGGTCATTGTTTTGGCTGTAGGTCCAGCAACTTTACTGTTTTCAGTTCACTCTCATCAACTTTGTGTCCATTAGCAAGAGCTGCAATAAACCCACAACCTGTCCAGCACCAGACGGCGGAAGACAAAGATCGCTACTAGCTGATAAATCAAAAAAACAATAAATGTAGCTTTAATTTACATTTTTAGGTAAATTTCTGTTTACTTTTCTTGTGTTGGAATGACAGCAGACATGCTTAAGCCATGTGACAAAAACAACAAACAACCGAAATTGCAGGTTTGCAATGCGAGTACCACTGACAGCAAGAGAGAGAAAGTGTTTTTTTTCCCCTTTGTATAATCGGTGAACAAGCCCTTTGACATGAATAAGACCGAGGGTCAGGAATAGAGGCAGTCTTCCTGATACTCTAATTGAAGCCTTTCCAGACTGCAGTCACTGGGTTGGCAGCTGAAAACCTTTAAAAGGCGAATCAGTCAGTCGGTCTCTTCCTCTCTCCTTCGGTGGTCAAATTGCTGTAAAGTCACTTTCTGTGACTAAAGGAGCTCTGCCTCTGACAGTGACTGGTGCCGACGTAGCGACTGCAGCCACCGTGACCTCTCTGTTGGCCAAGAGAATAATAGAGTTTCTCCTGTCTTTGGAAGTGTAGCACTCTGCCTGCAGTGAACTGTGTATTTTTTCCTCATCTCCACGTCTTTGTGTCTTACCACCGGCGTGTGTTCTCGCGCTGTGCTTAGTCTTTCGTTTGTCGTGTCATTTATCTTCTCCTTTTTCCTGTAACAGAATCAGTATTTACAGAACCAAGCAGAAATTGTACTTTTTGATATCTTTACCTGAAGGGAAAAAATCCCCCGTTTAATGTATTTGCAGCATATTCAGCTGATTATTTGCTGTAAAATTGAGCGTGCATAGGCGCACAGTTCAGTTACAGTAATTATCTGCCTCCCTCTGTCACACCCCCGCTCTCTGCAGCATTTTGGGTTATTATATAACAGCGCTGAGGTCAAGAACAGCAACTTTTATTTTTCAGAACAGTTCTTCAATTAACCAACTCTTCTCCCGAAGCGGTCCCAACCAGCAGGTTAATTTAAGTCTCACAGCTCTACGCCAGGACTGCCTGAATCAAATGAAAGCTGTGAAGTCCAAGTCCGCGTAAACAGAAAAATAATTCATGCCACTTGCTGCTTTGAATATGAGGCCTTTTTGGCATCAAGCAGGGACTGGATCTGAAGTGTCATCATGACTTAAGTTGCAAAAGTCCTGTTTTACACCAGCTTCTTCTCCTTTTTTTGTGTTTAGTCGAATGTGGTATTATTGGGTGTTTTTGGATTTATGTTTAGCATTTCCTTCTCATCCACGTCTTGGCATCCTGTAGTTCACATCTGCATGGAAGAGAGACTGATTAAAAACACTCAGGAAGTGGTTTTTTTTTTTGTGGCTCAAAATAGGCCAGCGGTCAGACACAGACATTTTTTTTTTTTTTTTAGATTCACTATTAAATCTCCAAAATTAAGAACAGAGCAAATGCCTCATAGTGTCTCGTGTGGCTGTTGGATGTGACACAATTTTTTCTTCTGAAGCAGGAGTCTTTAAAGTGACACATCCTTTCTTCTCATGCGAGTCACTGAGAGGTTAAAGGAGGATTTGAAGCTGCAGACGGGTCATGGATCACGGAAAAGAGAGTGATTCGGTTTTAAGAAGTTATATTTCCTGGCATTTTTATTCCAGGGCCGAATAACTGCTTTTGCGGACTTGCTTTCCATTGCTTCTTTGCCCTGTTCTTGTGCTAAAATTAACTTCCCAAATGTCAAGTCCGAGCATGAGAGAGGGTGTGGTGTGAAGGCTTCTGGCGTTGTGGTGATAACAGTTACGCTCACAAAGAGTCAGTTTTTCTCAGACATGTTTGCACTGGAACATCAAGATTTGTGCATTACTTTTGTTGTCTCTTTTTCTAACACACGCTTGCACGCACACGCACACGGTTGCCACCTCACAAATGCACAGTCAAAGCCTGCAGCTCTGCATTCCCAGCGTGCACGGCGCCTCCTGAGCTGTGCCTCTAACAGATAAGTGAGCTGCAGAGCGCAAAGATGAGACTTGCTATCACACTTGGCACCGGACCCGTCACAAGTCTGGACAAGGCCGCGGCTGCAGAAATCTGCCAGACCCGATCGGACGCCGTCGCAACAGCAACTGCTGATCAATCTGTCACACAGCTTGAAAACGCTGCTCAGATGGGGAAAGAGCAGTGAGAGCAGGAAACAGAGGAGGCTTTTGTGACAGTGTGAGTGTGTGTGTGTGTGTGTGTCAGTAATGCAGGTCTTAACGTGCTTTTTGGGGTTATGCAAGGCAAGGTGCAGTTTCACAGTTGTGAGTCAACAAATGTATCTTAAGGTCAGCTGAAACTTTGCAACGTGTAGAGTACGAATGCAGGCACACATCAGAGTTTGAGCAGTCATGTTTCAGTTTGTACATTTAAAGCAATAAAATCACAATTACAAAGGCAGTTTTACTGAAAAGTTGTGGAGATTATGTGGATGAATGCAACTGTTTCAGTAGAAGTCCTGAGTTTCCAAAGCTACATACAACAACCGAAAAGCGGTCAAAGAAATCATTTTCTAAATCAAAAGTTCCTTGCAGAGCCAAAAAACGGAAATTAAGCTACATGCTTTTTTATTTTTTAAATGTACTTTTAGACACGAAAAAGTTCTGCTACTCAACAGTGCAAGCTCAAGTGAAAATTGCGTAGGCTTACAGATTTAGCACGACAGATATTACCCTGTTGGCACCCGTTCAACACACTGATGGATCTGTAACGGCTTGTTCAGCAGTCTTATGACTGGGGCGGGGCATCAGCAAGGACTTCACGATGAGAGACGCATCATGATACAAAGCTGGAAATCGATGCAGTGTATCCCGAAAATGAATATTGCAAGATAACGCACAGCCCTTCTTACAATCACAATTAACCCTTCTCAAGCTCCGCCCTCTTATGCAAACAGACCAATCAGAGCACGTATCTGCCAGCTCTGACCAGGGTCTGAAACTCATTAAGTCCTTTCAGATTTTTGCCATTTTCAGGCTGAAATCTGTGGATTTGTGGCTCGTCCTGGTTGTGTCCGGGGTTCGGAGGAGATACACATTCTTTTCTAAAATCAAAAGCTGTAAAGTGTAGCGTTACGCTTTGGGCAAAACTGTTCGGGTGTCCTCGTTCCCCGTTGAACCCCTCACGGTTTGAAAAGCACAGCTGACGTTACGTCTGCTTCGGTAACCCTTCAGTACACATGAGGCCATGTTACCTCGTTATTAGTAGACACTAGCCGGTTAATTAGAGTTACTTATAGCTATTAAGAGAGTTAGCAGGCCTGGCCAGCTAAGCTAAAGTCTATGGCTGCAGTCTGGAAACAGCAGCTCTCAACAGTTTGCAGAATTTAACTGAACTCAATCAAAAAACAAACATAAAAGCCTAACTTTACTTAACTTGACATGTTAATATACAAAGAGACATGTCCTCCACCTTATCCTAAACAGATCCTAAATCATTAAAAGAGTCCTTGTCTGTCTCATGAATGAAGTGAAACACTAGTTAAAGCTGCTGCACTGCGATCTGTAGCTTTAGCATGTATCTTTATATTCATAACTCTAACCTGTTTCCACTGCTGAGTCACTTTGACTTCCTGTTTTTATCATTTAAAGGCTTATTACAGACTTTCTGTATGAAATCACTTTTTTTTTTCCCCAAAAATGAGTCAATATTTCTCCAAGAAGAGCAGTTAATGACTGTGAGCTCTGTGCTAGCTCTGAAAGCTTATCAGATGTAGCAACAGTAATGAAGGGGGGGCGTGGCTTATGGAGAGGTCAGTTAGCGCTGGCTAGCCCTACATAGCCAACACTCAAACCTAGAGAGGCTGCTGCGTCGGACGGCGTTCCTGTATGCTGAGATAATGCTCCTGTGAAAACAAAAACAAGTCAACAAGTTCAGACTAAACCTTTAAGCTGCTCCACCAGTGACGCTGTGACTCATTGCGGGTGAAATGTTTGTCTCACTTTGTCGACAGCATGCGCGGAGATTTCTTCTTCCTGTATCCCAATAAATGACTCAGCTCAAGCATCCTTATACATGAATGTCAGTGTTATAACATCCAGTGTAACGCATCATGCCTCTGTGTCCTGATTGATCTTCTGTCCGTCTCTTGCTTTTGATGGAGAAAATGTACAAGTAAACGTTTGACTATATTCTCGCACCTGCCAGCCAAATCATGCAGCACATTAACGGCAACTTTTAAGACCTTTCGCTTTTGACAGAAACCATCTCGGTATCTCTCAGTTCACGCGCAGCTGCATTTTCCCACGCTTCCTCTTCTGCATTAACGATCAAGCGTGCTTCACCTTTTTTTCTCCTGCTGACATCCTGCCATCTGTGATTGTCCAGACATTTCGTGTGTGACATGTGAAATGCCACATCAGTCCAGACTTGAAATTTTTTGACTTTTTATACGGGACTGTCTTTGATGTTGTCAGGGTTCTCAGTAATTATAAATGAGAGATCTGCCTGTGTAGCGTGTGTAATGTTCATGACACATTGTGGCTTTATACCCAGAAGTGATGTGTTATGACATAAATTCCAAAATGGGGCCTTAAGCTCGCAGCTAATTCTGGATTTCTGTGACGTTGTCATTAACATTTTAGTGTTAAGCACTCCGTGTGTTTGGCTTTTCTGTAGATGAAGGATGAGGTGTTCGTTCACTCATAGCAGCTGTTTGTGCCCGTGCTGCCTTTTTAGGGAGCAAATCCTCAAGAAATGTGAAGTAACTACACTGTTGTTTGGACTTTTTGAAAAGGAACTATAGCAAATGGGGCTCTTATTTTCAGGAATATGTTGCAGATTATAACCCACCGTGTGACACTCCTCGGTTTTCTCATAGCGTACTTCCTGTGTCCCCAAAAGCACACTTTTTGTCTGCAGAGTTTGTCGCGCCAAGTGCTGTCAGGCTTTTCTCTGGTCGTCTTTTCAGTAAGTGAAGAGCAGATGACAGCAGAGTCGAGAAGTGCAGCCCTGATAGCAGCTTTGCCACAGCTCTCTGCGTTTGTAGGACCACACAGAGGACAGAAACCACCTCATCTTGTTTTGTCGGTGTCTATTTCTCTTTTTTTTATTATTTTCTCATGTCTACTTTCATTTTTGGCTGGACCACCGCAGAGGCAGCCTAACAAACGCATTTGTCGCTGAGTGAGAGAGTAGGTGAGTGAGGGAGCGAGGGAGGGAGGGAGGGAGGGAGGGAGAGAGGGAGGTGACCAAATTTCAAGATTGGTCAGACAGCACTTACTCAGTCCTCATTGGTTGTTGCTGGGACCCGACTGATATATCAGTTTACGGATATTATTGGGAGATACTGTTGGCTGATCGCAGATATATCGGTATTGGTCTATATGTTCTCTGATAAGTGCCGATATTAAAACTGAAAAAAAGCTTGGACTAGTGATTTAAAATGGTGTAATCACTGAGTTTGTCCAGCAGAGGGCGGTCCATTATTTGATTGGTGATAAGTGAAGTATTTACCGGTCAGTACACTGATGTTTGGAATAGAGTTTGTTGGATTTCCTGCCTCCATAACCTATCTTTGTTACATGTATGATAACCACATTTGAAATATTAGTTATCGAATATCGGCCGATATATCCAATATCGGAATTTTCTTACTCCCTAATATTGATTCAGCATCAGCCCCAAGAAATCCCAAATCGGTCGGGCCCTAGTTGTTGCCCTTTCTAAATAATCCGCGCAAGCTGACGTCTTACTGTGGAGTGACTGTGGAGCAGTGTCGCTAAGTGATACGGCATAAAGCCAGAAACGTCTCAAGTTGTTAAATAATCACATAGATGTTATTATATTGTGCCGTGTGTGAGATTCTAAACCCATCATGCATCGTGCAAAGAGACAAATAGCCTGCTTGACTCAGTGGAGCCCTGAAGCTCCTCAGCAGTGCATCCACCTCTTACATTAACGTGGATCATTAGATAATGCATAATGAGAAGGAGAAATGCAGAGGAGAAAAATAAAAACCCAAACTAATCGCGTCTGTCGACACCGTTTTCAAGCACCGGCTTTTAATCTGCTGTCAAACAATCAAAAAATAACGTCCACCATCCGTTTTTTTCCTCTGTAGCTTCTTGTGTTTACATGATCTCTAATTAATTGATTAGAGCCAGAGCAGTAATATTGGCACTGGCAGGTAAACCCCTTTTAGAGTTACCCTACTTGCATTAAGGCAGAACTCGATCTACCCAGCTGGGTTGCTCAAATTCCTCTTGGCCCCAGTGTAGTTCAGTGATTTTCTTCCGTGAAAAAACATTTCATAGCCAGCAGCTGTGTCAGAGAAATGTCAGATTTTTTTTTTCACCGACGGCAGCAAAACAGCTTTAATGTTAGAACGAGCACTGCGAGTAACGGAACTTGTGTGAAGGGGCCGTTTCATCCCAGGAAAATAAAGCACATTATCCTCTTGTTATACCCCCACTTCCTGTCGGCATGCAGTCTTTCACCTGTCAACATTAAAATAAGGTTCTTCGTGTTAAACAGGCAAATGTTGTATCAGATTTGATCTTGATAGAGACAGAGATAAAGAGGTATCAGCTTACGTGCCACCAAAGAGTTTGCAGAGTAGAATGGAGCGAGTTCAGTTTGTTGACGTACATATGACCGTGAAAAAGACAGAGAAGATGAAACGGTAATCCGTGACAGGACTGTTTTCGTTTCTATTTTTCCTAATTTTTCTTGACTAGGACTGTCATGTGCCTTTTTGGGGCTTCCAAGCCACTGTGGCAGTAATTCAATTGTAATCTGATATTTGGTGCAAAAGGTGTGGGGGGGGGGGATTAGCTTGAAAGTGTAATGTTACTCACATTAAATCGCTTGACCTTTTTTCATTAAAAAATAATTTTTATTCAACTGAATAATTAAGCAACTAATCAGTCCGTACCGTGCCGAAGCACGGATGTCCCCCCCTCCCTTCTCCCCCTCTCCCCCCGCTGCCCTGCACTCACATTGCGCCAGTCTAACTGTGCCTGAGCACGCTTTGAACTACTTGATCTGTAGAGTGCAACCTGTATTTTCAAACATTAATGTGTCGTTTTTTGGAAACCTTGTAACGACATTGTTCAGTTGCTCTCCGGTATCAGCAGTCAAACAGACGGTCTCAGATATTTCCTCTGCTCTTTATCCGGACTTTTGTTTGCTGTTCTCACGCGCTCCGTGCCTGCGCTCATGCATGCGCATCCGTGCCGAGCCAAAGCCCACCTCCTCCAACCGTGCCGGAGCCAGCAAAGCATGCCGTGCTTGGTCACAGTACGGAGCGCTCACACTCGTCAAACAAACTGGAATTTGAGGGTCAAACGTGTTTAGGCACGGAACGGATTGCCTAATGTGAGTGTGCCCGAACTGATTGAAGATTCATATGACTTAAACATGACCAACGATGCAGGCTAAGCTCTTACACTCTACTTTAGCCATGTTTTAAACTTTAGCTGTAGCCTTTGACTGATGTATACTTTAGCTGTGATTGCCTGGTTACTCCACATCCTGTCGTTTCCTTATGAAACCGTTATTCTCAATCAACATGAGAGAATATTCTTGTGTGCCTTGAAAAGTTCCAAATGTATCATCTCTCTTTATTGAACGATTTATTTTATTAAATTCTCTTACTCAGTCTTTACTCAACACTTATTTGCCTGCTGTCTTGATCGCACACACACACACACACACACACACACTTCCTCCTCTCACCACCTGCACCAGCCCTCTTCTTTTCACACTTGTGTTCCCCCTTTCAAACTGCCCTTTGGTTTCTGTTTCTTTTTTCGATTTTCACTTTCACCTCACTCTCTAATCACCCTCTCTTCGCTCTCCTCGCTTTGCTCAGAATATGCTTTATGATCACGTGCCGCCTTTGAAATCCTAACAGTCGGCAAGGCAGAACGAGCTGCGATCAGGTGTGACTCCTGTCCTCCTCTCGTTCCTCGGTGTGGAGTGATTTTCTGCTCGGGCAGGAGAGGCTACATTAACAGCATCCAAATGCCTGCTCGCCTTATCGCATGAGAGACGGGAGGTAAACTGAGCAACCGCCGCAGGAATTTGAGATTTCTTGACTCTGGTCTGCTTGACACTCTTTATCATTGAGTAATGTGTCATACTTTTCAACAACAACAACGCTGGACACAAAGGCGCCGTTCTTCGGGTCCATCAGGCCTCCCTCTGTTCCCTCAGCAATCATTTCCTAGACTTATGCAAGCCATGAAGCTTGACCTGAGCCAAGTGGATCTTTTCTAACGGTGTCTGTCTTCCTGTTTCCGTAAAAACAATGCAAGCAACACAGGTAACAGAAGTGTTCCGGCAAATCCTTTAGCCCAGTATTTGTTGGGTGTTGACCTACTTAAGGTAATCCCAGGCCTGTGTATATGCCTGTATGTTGCTAAATCAGGTTCAGTTTACAAGTAAACGATTATGACTGAAGTGTGAGTGACATGCAGCGGGCTGGTGTTTTGACATTGTCGGTTGACCAGATCATTAGTCGGCCGGCTGATGAAAGTGTCACAGAGGGCTTTCAACTCGAGGGGAGCAAACAAAGACTGATGAAAGGATGCTACATGAATGAGTGCGGGCAGGTGTGCTCCTCACAAAGGCAGGCTCGTGCTGATCAGTGGGTTCACATGGATAAACACACACAAAGAGTCAGTGTTAAAAAACCCTCTTGTGTCTGATGCCAAACATAGTGCAGCCTGTTTGTTCAATAGGTAGAGCTCATAGATCTGTCCAAGAGACCAGCATCACCCCTCTTACTGTGTTTGAAGCCTTTTCACACATGCACCGCTAACCTTATATTTTGTGGACATCCACCCGCTCAGCTGTAAGTGTGAACACAAGAGATGGGTATCGTAAAGATTTTAACGGTACTACTACTTTTACAGATAGTGCTTATCGATCCGGCGCTTGAATGGTACTACTAGTGATCGGTTCTTTCTGTTATCTTTTTTTAGAGAAAAGTTAAACAAATTGAGAAACGGAATGAACGATGCCTTTATTTGCTCGTGCAGTATATAATTTGGCAATGTCACACAACAGGGAGTGATGCTGTGCTGTAATGTTGTCACGGCTGTCGTTCGGTTATAGTTGAAGGAAGTGGGCTGCGTTGGTATGGGCCGCGTGAGAGCATTGCTGGTTTTTTACGCGACGTACAGCTGTCGTCGCGTAGCCACAATGACGCAGCACTTAAATTTAAAAATATATTCCTCTACTGCTACTGCTTCGTCCATTGTGCTAGCTTGAAACAAATAAGTATCTTCTTTTTGCGTATTGACGGACTGCAAACCGTAAAGTGCGTACTGCCACCTCGGCACAGTACGAAACAATCGTTCTTTATGTGAAAACACCCTAAATTTAGCGTTTGGATCCGTCTAATACCGGATTTCAGTACCCACCCTAGAGAACACCCTGACTTTCTTTCTCTAAT
>JAQLOL010000019.1:13923307-13939727 GCA_029783665.1 Naso thynnoides
ATGTGGGCATAGCGCAAAGAAACGGAAATACAGCCCTAGTGAGCAAGCGGATAAAACTTGCTCCAGGGCGAGAGTGAGTCTCAGTTTGGTTTTCAGCCATTTTGGAGCGCTGAAAGAGGCTGGGAAGATGGACAGGAAGGTGCTAAACACTGGCGGTTAGCTTGTGCTAGCTTGCTAAATTATCGACATTCCATTAAAAAAATGTAATATTCCAATGTAGCTTGCTGTGTAACGTTAGGTAAGCGGTATAGCAGTACACGTAGTACATGGTAAGTTACGATACTTAGGATGTGTTGAGCTGGGAGGAAGGGCCCAGTTTGGATGTTGTGTTTACAAACGAATGCTACTGACTTCACCCTTAAACTTAAGAAGGGTGACTGAGGGGAGGAACGAGGAGGACAGAGTGCCATTTCAGTAAAATCCACCTTTTGTGCAATGAGACGCTGCAGAGACAGAGTGAAGAAAAAATTAAACTAATAAGAGAGAAAATGGTTCAGTGCAGCTGAGGCAGAATCTGGATCTGAACATGTTTACATTGCTGGTGTCAGAGAGTGAGAGGAGGTTGGAATGAAAGGAAGGAAGGAAGTAAAGAGGGAACAGCTGAATCAGCCTTGATAGAGGAAAAGAGAGAGTTCAGCTGAGGGAATCTTTATTGACTCTGAGGTACAGTGACCGTGCTGTTTTTATAGTTAGAAATCATAGTAAGACCAAACAAAAACTCAGACCACCACTGCTCCTGAAATATCACGAGCACTGTAGTTGCTCAGACTACAGAGGGCCAAAGGAGTGAGTCGTGAAACCCTGAAATGACTTTGTATTGTTGAAATTTTGGTTTCCTCTTTCAAAATTGTTGGGTTGTCTGCTTTTTTTCTTCTGTCAGTTAACTAGTCATGCCAAGCAGTCAACGTGAAAAAAGTTGTACAGTACCCACCAGTGCTTACGGAGCCTGGGAGGTGACATGGATGTGTTTATTTTTTTAAAACACACACACCTTTTCTATTTTTGCACGCGCGTTTTAATGAATCGCACAAGTTTTATAAGTTGACCTTGTATTAAGTAAACTCCAAATACATTTTATTCCTAAAACTTGCACTCAAAGTAGAAAACGCGCACGTTTTTTCTTCTTTTTAAAAATCTCCATCCATGTCATCCATCCATGTCATGCCAGTTGACTAAAGGGGGCGTGGCAATGGGCGAGGCCTGTTGCAAACAGGCGCATAAATTCCAAATGGGTTCTCAGACAAGGTTAGATTTAGTGAAAAGTTTGGTCATGAGTCACATGACAGCTGATTGACTTGGGGCCTGTAACAAAAAAGGCACATGACTTCTAAACAGATTCATGTAAACATGGCCAAACTTTGTAGAAACACACACACTTTCTTTGGTCTTGGCTTGCCCCGCCCCTACACTTTAGCTCCGCCCCCTTCTATAACTTTTAAACCATTTTTGACTGTAAAGTTTTAAGCTGCTGGTCACAGTTTTTGTTAAAAATTTGCGCTTGTTTTAAAAAAAGGTCTATGTTATGTGGTAAATAGGTTAAAAGATTTGAGCATTTATCTATATGAAAGTTGCTGTGGAGTTGCATTCTGGGACTTGTAGGATCCATGACTGTTGAGGCTTAATCTGGAGTGTAAAAGCTTGAATATCTCAACTTCTGCTGTTTCTTACGCTGCTTTTTACTTAAGAGTCCCTTTGATGGAAGTTTTTGCAATATTTGCCTTTAATAAAAATTCAATCAGTAGGTATCATAAGAGAGGTATCAATGGATAAAAACCTCCTGGGCAAAAATCAAGCTTAGCCATTTTGGCAAGGCGAGTAGAGTTTAATTATATAACAGATTCGAGACACAAACAGAAGTGCTTTTATAACACATAACAATTAGAAATACAACACACTGTTAGAATTTTACGGCACAAATAAACAGGAGGCAGTCCACAAAATAAGCTGAGTGCAGATAATGATGATTTCCTGAGGTTCATTCTAACACACAGACCTTTTTGAACATGCTCACTATGTGCAGAACATCTTCATTCAGTGAAATTTACTGGGCTGCTGCTCACAGCTGCCTGTGCCTCTGGAGAGGTAGCGGTAGATTGGGATGGATGGATGGAAAGAGACGGTGAAATGTACCGTGGAACACTTGTCTCCATCTTCAGTGTGGAGAGTGAACAGAGAGGAACAAGAGAGAGACCTCACGGACCGCTACAGACCTGAATTATAGATGAGGTCGGTGGAATGGAGGCACTTCAGCGGCTTTTCCCATCCTCCCACCTTGGTACACACACACACACACACACATACACACACCAAATCACACCGATTATACCCAAACAATATTCCTCACACGGCCCTTCACCTTCCAATATTTATGTATACCAAAACCCTGGTCTTATCAAACACACAGTTTCACACTCATAAACAAACACACACTCACACACACACACACACACACACACACACACACACACACACACACACGTTTGTATTGCAATACTTGTGAGGACACTCATTGACATAATGCATTTTCTAGCCCTTTAACCAAACCCTTACCATCAAAATAACCTAACCCTAACCCTGTCATTGTCATTTATTTATGTTGATTTTTAGAATTATATTGGTTCTTAATATATCTATCAGTGTCTGTTATTTTATCTTTTTACGTTAATAATGTTTAAATTCTTTTGTTGGTGTAATGTGAAGTAAGTGGACCCCAGGAAGACTACAGTACTGCTACAGCAGGAGCGAATTCTAACCCTAAAACAAAGTCTTAAACCTCAAAAAGCCTGGCGCCACAGTGAGGACTGGCCAAAATGTCCTCACTTCCCAAAAATGACCTCACTCCATCGGTTAAAAACTTGCACTTGTCCTCACTGAGGTGCCAATACAAGAAAACACACACACACACACACACTTTCCGAGGGTCTCACCATACCTGCATTATTTAAACCCACTTAGCACGGTGGCTTTCTCCTGACATCTGCCTCACCAAACCAGTGGCCCAAAAGCCAAGAGAATAAGAGCTGAATGCAGCTGCTGCAGAGTGGAATAGAGAGGAAAAATCTCTGGAATTGATGTGTTAAAGCGGGACAAGACAGAAGGTGCATGTCTGTCAAACTGCTGCTGAAAGGACAAAGAGAGGAAGAACAAACGCTGGAGAAGTGAGAGTAGAGCAGCTGGCATTCAAATCCAGTTATGTTATGTTGAGTCCTTAAAGTAACAAAATGCTTTAAAGTATAATCAAACATGCCAAAATTTTCTATTACAATGACCTGAAGCGGTCCCAAGCATCGCATGCATCAAAAACAACGTATCACAATTGAAACCAATACAAGATATTTAAAGTAATTTAACGGTCCAGTGTGGAGGATTTGATGGTATAGTTACAAACTGCAGTCAACTTACAATCCCCCTCCACGATTATGAAAGAATCTATGGCAGCAGCAAAACTCGTTTTAAATGCCAAAGACCTTCATGGGGATGCAACATGGCAGACTCATGGAAGAGGAAGTAAAAGGGTCATACTAAGGTAATGAGACTGCGCAGTTCTTATTTTCAGGTGTTTAGTGGGCGGAGTGGATTTAGGGGAAGACAGTATGCACCGGCATTATGAGAATGAAAGGAGGAAGTAACAGCAAATTTTTTGCATAAGTTTCCATTGCCATGAAAGGGCTGCTATGTTAGACTAGCTAAACCTATGTAAATACACCAATGAAAACAAGGCACAGGGTTAAAACAGAAGTTGAGTTTCGGTTGTGATATTCATAGATGCTTATTTCCATCAAATCAAACCCAACAGCAAAAACAGAGCTAATGAGCCTCTAGACTGAAAGCCTTTAGTCAGTGAGATGCACTCAGGCCTTGAAATGCTATGTGGCAGTCATCCAAAAGCAACAACTCAATGCATCACTCACATGAAAAAAAAAAAAAACAACTTACCACCAGGACCTATTTGTCCAATGCAACTCAAAAGCCACACATCAAACATGGCGGTCGGGCAGATTCAAAAATAAGACCCAGCTAACATGCATTACAAAACAAACAAACCTTTTCAGCACACAGTCACTGAGTAAACGGCATCACGCCAAGTACAGATATTATATTTATTAATTATATTTATTGTCATTATTTTAACCGTGTGTTATGTGTGGTAATAAATTAACCAAAGTAAACTAAAGCTATCATTTGTAATGCCAAATGAACAAGGCAAGTCCATGTGCACTTCAAAACATTTCCTGTTGGCAGTTTGTCAAAGTGAATTCTTACCTTGTCTACTTCAGAATGCAGGTTTCTCTTTTGCCAAGCTTTTGTAACCATTGAAGGCCTGTTCAGCTTTTTGTGCTTTAAGCTATCTTTCACTTGAGGGACCAACAAATACGAGGACATCAGTGAATCAAGGAGTGTTTTGTCTCTTCTCATGCAACAGAAGGAGCAGCAGAAGAGCCAGCAAGTGCTCAGTGCAGGCTGAAGACCGTCTTCAGTTGTTTTAAAGTAAATGCCGTCCCAGAATGACACAAGGTGCGTAAATTATTCAGGAAACTTTGGGTGAGTTTCCTAAAAACCTCAGCAAAGTGTGTACGCGCACTCATGAGGCATGTTTGGGGAAGGACGGTTGAAATGTGATCAAGGAAGTACAGTAAATCGTCTAGCAGCGCGGGACTTCTCAGGTCTTTCCAGTAAACTCTGCTTGTTTGCCAACGGAGGGAACTGCCTAGAATGAAGTTAGCTTAGCTGGCATCGAGAGCAGGAACAACAGGTGGAATTGTGGTCAGGTGTGCATAGCGAGAGAATAACAAATGTAGAAGGGGAGGAATCAAACCGATATACCAATATAAGCTTTGAGACTCATTTATCTTCCTTACTACCTGATGTGTAATAAATGATACATAACATTTTGCTTTGGTTTTACTTGGTGTCAATTTGGCACCAGTGCTTGTTTATCTGACTGGATTTGTGGTTTTGAAATTGAATTTGGAACAAAACCCCTCCAGAAAGCCAAGTCTATTAAAGTATGCAAGTGTTAATCGGATTTGTTTCAGCATATGTTAAATTCAATACTTATGGCTGCGGATAAAGATTATCATGATTAAGGATTAGAATATAAGAGTATGATTTCTTTAAATAACAGATTTATAATTTAATCTTAAAGGAGTATAAAATAATAGCAAATGGGCCCAGATATATTATTTGACTAATAGTCAAAAAGATACTAAGAGATAAAGAAGACAGGAGTGAAAAAACCATATTTAGCCCTCAGTAATGTTCTGCTTGTGAGATCGTTTCGTCTTTTGAAGCAACCTTTCTCGACGGATTGTTGAAGCACTCAAAAGGCCCCTTCACCTCTGGTGTTTTTAGCTGACGTCAGCAATGAGTTCTTTCTGGACTGCACCGTTCATTGTATTAATGTTCTAGAATCTCATATGTGATCGTAAATATCCTTAAAATAAGGTTTAATGTGCAAAAAACCCACTAACTCGTCTTTAAATGTTCTGCTCTGTACTTAGCAAACCAAAAGGTGGTAAAGTTTGAGGTTCATTTTCTGCTGGAGCATTCTTGTTTCACCGTGAAATTACGGGTTTTTCTTTTGTTTCAGAGTCTTATGTACACTCTTTGATTGGGCCAGATGTGATCTTCCTGGTTGATAGCTGGTCTCACTAACTGCTCCACCCAAGATGCTTTGCTTTGTTTTGCTATCCCCCCGGGTGCTTGTTAGGTGAGGTCAACAGACTGGTCAGAGACCGTGGGTGGTGCTGAATAAGCCATGGGACGCTTTGTAGTTCACATCAGACAACACCAAAAGCTTTTTCAAGTGGAAAGATGTTTGTGAGTTTTCTTTGTGCTGAAAGAGAAGAAAGGAGGATTTAGCTGAAGAGACTCGCTTCTCACAGAGCATCATCCATCACACACACGCACGGACAAACTCACACTGAGCACTGCTTTACTGCCTTCAGTTTCGATAAAACAAAGGCCTTTAAGCACGTAAGAGTGGCAGCGTATCATTTCTCACTCCACCTATGAAACAATTCAGCTGACATGGCAAAATTTTTAACACCGCGACCCAAAGTGTGTCTGCCTCTGTGTTTTAAATGCTTGTTTATTTTCTCTCCCGCTCGGAATTAGGGTTTGATATTAAACATTGAGATACCTTTGCTTGAGACTGTCTGGATGGTAGCCATGTTTCCAAATAATCATGACGGAAAATTTGACCGAACTTTTAAAATCTCGCAAAAAAGAAAATGCACACCAGGAGCGATTCCGGCAACTGGTCAGGAATGAATAAACTAGGCCGCAAAGCGTACTTTGGTCAGAAGATGGCGATACAGGCAACACTGCACATGGATGTAATAAACAGTAGAAGAGGTTGCGGTTGCAGACCCAAAATAAAACATGGTGGCCAGGGCAGCTTCAGTGCCATTTTTTAGGCTTCGGTCATTTACTGGTGCTAACGAGCAAACCTCAGAACACTGTCATCCTGTCTGGGTTTATAACATCATCCTGTAAAAGTTGAGTCACGCTGCTCCGTTTCCACACACAGCAAAGTGGGGACGTCAGGAGGACCGGGGGCTCGCCATTTCGTTAACTACGCGTGATATAACCATTAATGCCGCACTGTATCCATTGTGGAAGTCCCAGACATGTTGAAAAACTGAACATGTTTCAGCTGCTGTGAAAGCCACTGGAGACTACTGATGATGTATCACGCTTCTGAAGGGGTGTCCCATTTCGTAGGGGTAGATTTCAACCACTACCCCTTATAATTTTGTTCCAAGGGAGCTAATAGATAATACAATAAAATAATAATAATAAAAAAAATTTTGAATGCCGATGTGCCAAACAAATTTCAAACCATTCAAACATTCGGGGCCAACCCCAATGGTGGCATTCCTGTCTTGTTTACCATCTAAAGTTGCCTTCATGTTCTTCAGATGAGATGTCGAAATACTTCAGCGTCCTCATGTACCTCTTGTTGTTGTTGATGTTGTTGTAATCAGCCATGTTTTCACACATTTGAAAAATATCTGTGAAGGTGGCAGAATCAGCATCTTGCACTAACGCTAGCCTACTCTTATTTTGGGGAGCGGCGCCAACCGATAAATATTCACCACAACACAATTAATTAGAAACAGCTGTTTCCACCTCTCACTTTGCACATTAACTATTGCACCTCAAGCGACTGTAACAACCTTTTTGGGAAATTTTGACAAAAATCCCTGAAATACGTTGTGTTACTCAACAGAAATGTAGCAAATTCATATTTGTATGTCCTCGTATGAACATGTAAGCATTGCAACTTCATATTGTAAAATAGGGCACTTGGCAGCCCAGCTAGCTAGCCTGCGTGTTAATGACTGGATTTTTTGAATGTGAGAGGAGTGTGAGCCTACGGGAGTGGGCCAAACATGACTGTTCCTGCTCAGACAATAGTTGGCAGCGCAGAAATAGACACAGGCCTCCCGCCCGTCATTCCTCCACTCAAAACAACACTGAGTGACAGGGTCACTGGTTTCAGTGGTTCAGTTGCTTAACTTACATCTGCAACACCATCATCCAGAAACAACCATATTGTTTTGAAGGTTTCCATCACCAGAATTTCCCCCTAAAATTTTTTCTGCTAAACAGGGTAATTTACTCTAAATCAGGCCCACATTTGACACTGACAGCTCAAAAGGTTCTCTGAGTAACAGTGAGGATGAGTGAAGAGAGTGGGAGGAGCCAACAAGATGCAAATTATGTATTAGACACATTTGTAGTGTAACTATACAGAGGGTTTACCTTTCAAACTGTCTGATCTTTACAAGGTTTTTGGTATTGTTTTGCTGTCTGAAATAAGATTTTCACCCTTTTTTGATTAGATTGTCAAAAAAATACATGCACTGATATTTATATTTGTCACTTCCATAAAAATTGAGAAATGAGAACAATACATGGTGCAATCTGTCTCTCATTAAGCAATGTCCTCCCACCCACTTCCACTATAGCTATGACAACACCCACCCTCTCACCCCCCACCCCTCCCCTTGGTTTGCCAGCCCAGGGCTCAAGGACCAACCACGTTCAAGCTGAAATTGGTTAAACAGGTTGGCAGTGGCTGTGCAAACACACATTCACTCACACGCATGCACTCACACACACACACACACACACACACACACACAGACTGTTCAAATTGGAAAACTCTTTCCCCTGCAACCCCTCCTCTCTCTCTCTCTCTCTCTCTCTCTCTCTCTCTCTCTGTGGTTGTTTACCACTCTGATCGGCCTCCATGTCTCCAAACCAAATGTTTGGACTGCATTTGGCATCTTTTCTAAATACTCCTGAGATCCATGTGCACTCCCCAAAACTTTTTTTTGTTTTTTTTTTAATTCCCACAGATGCAGAGTTTGGGGCAGAGCAAAAAAAGGTAGGGAGGCGGGTGTTTTGTTTGGGAGTAGAGGAACAATGTGAAATTCACAAATAAGACCACACTGATAAGTAACAGAGTTGAAGGGGAGAGAAGCTATCGCTCCACTCTTCACCTCGTCTCATTTCAGTCAGTCCTCTAATAAAAGCTTTCAGTTGTACAAACACAGGAACTCATGTCAGCCGAAACCAAAACACACACAAAAAAAATCCTTGTCTGAAAATTTCCTCTTTCCACAATTCAGTGCATTCCTGACTTGATGACATGCCTAGTTTTGATTGGCTGGCTAATCGTCACAGAAACAGGTGCTGGGCGTTTTCCTGACTGGTTCATCCTGTGCTTTTTGCAGCAGAAAGGAATGTGAGATTTAATGATAAGATAGGAAGGAGTGGCATTGAAATATAGAGTTGTTTTGATTAGATAGGTGTTTTTATGCCTTCTAAATGCCATTGACAGTTCAGTTGTTAGCTAATTTATAGTTGTACCAAAACCACAGTATAGAGTCCTGAACAAATACACAAAGAAATACTTTACAATTAGTATTAGATACACTAACAAAACAAAACAAAACAAATAACATAATAGAGTGAATGTGAATGTGGTAAATAAAAAAGTGTATATCTAATAAATGTATGTAAACTTTTAATACTTTTGTAGATTAAAGAACAAGAGGGTTAACAGGGCATTAGTTCAGATTAGTTACAGTAACGTTTCTTTCAAATCAGAAATTTTAAGATTTTCTCAAAATGTTTGCAAAGGAAAACAGGTAATAGGTTATTTGGCAGCCTGTACTCCAGTCAAGCAGGTTTATTCCTCTTTTGTGTCACGCCAAATGAAAACATTCACGGTGACATTTCATGCCAGGTCTGTGTGACTCCACCACTTTTTTCTGACACCTGTTTTTCAGAATCTTGACTGATAAACCTTCGCATTGTCCATTATCTGACAGGCAGCGTTGCAGGAGAGACAAAGATTTTCAACAATAGACAACGACGGGTGACACTGGAATAATTGCTGCAGTCATGCCTCGGCTTAGAGGCCCCTGGGCATCCCTGCAGAAAACACTCACACCATGCCTGTGGTTACTCTATTTGTAAGTTCTTTTGTGTATACGGGATTGGTGATGGGATGTGTGGATTGGTGATGGGCTGGAAATGTTTAGCCGTTTCTCCTCTTTTGCTATATCTGTATTTTAACTAATTTCATAATCGGACTCTTTCAGTGTTAAATGTAATGATCTTCAGTAATTAAAACTGAGAAGTATTGATATATGCTTAAAGGTAGTCAGTTCTTTGTTATGTAGCAATAACAGTAACCATTAGTATGACCACTCATCACAAGCACATATTTTGATTGTGAAGGATTTTCAAAAACAAAGATTTGTTTCTTTTCTTACCTTTAAAAGTCAGATTGATTTTGCTATCTGGCAAAACCCTGAGAGCATTGCTGGCTTAAAAACGCTGTTCATCATTCATACATAAAACAGATTGATGCTTTTTTAATTCTACTTGAGATTTTTTGGCTGTATGCCTTCCAGGAGTTCGAGAGCCACTGTCACCTCTAAAAGGTGTTAGAGTTTTATGGCTTTGGGCCATTTGCTCTTAAAAAATATATTTTTCTGCACTAATCTGTCAGTCTTCATCAAGTCATCCCCAAATCTGACACTCAGAATGCGTGCACCGTAGGTGAAGAAGAGCGAAAACCCCTTTTT
Organism: Naso thynnoides; assembly: GCA_029783665.1. Lineage (NCBI taxonomy): Eukaryota > Metazoa > Chordata > Actinopteri > Acanthuriformes > Acanthuridae > Naso > Naso thynnoides. The sequence goes on from JAQLOL010000019.1 coordinate 13,933,417, forward strand.
GCTTCACTACAACTGTGCTACAACTGTTTTTTCCCATATATTTATGTGTATTGGCAGAGACAGAAAGAAGAGTCTTGTGATCACCCCAAACGTTCGACTTAGTCCTCAGCGATGTCATGTCGATGTCCTTGTCAGGGACTTTAAAAAAAAAAGTAATTGTGGCTGGATAATAGTGATTTATATTGCATGTCTTTTTAATTTGTTTTATTCTGGATAAACAAATTTGTTCGTACCCGCTGCCTGCCTGCATATCATTAATTTTTACCCATGCCCATATGTGTGAATTTATTGTGTGTATTTTGTTCACCCGTTACACAGGCTTTTTGTGGTTGTGGTGTTACCCATCGATGACCTGCAGGCACCTGACCCAGCGCAGGACTCTGCATCAGCATTTCTTAATACTGCTTAAATTTACGTCATTTTTCCTACATCCTCTTCAAATTGAAAAAAAACCCTGTTATTTTATCGCCATTATTACAAGGCTGATTGATTGATTGGTTTATAGTAGGGGCAATAGGCTACATATTAATGAATACTGACCTGTAAATATGCCAGATTATAGCCACAAGCTAATATCCCCCTCTAGTCCCTAGGCAGGTCAATGTTACACATTTATACAAAAAACATACACAGACCTTTATAATATGCATGATACAACAAATAAAATCTACTTTCATTAATTTCCATGAGCAATAATAAGTGTGCTTGGTTGTTAAAGTCTGGCACTTGAAATTTATTTTGTCAATCAAAATGTGTATCTGGATACAGATGCTGATCAGGATTTTCTAAACATTGTGAACTGTTCAGTCTTTGCAGAGGTCTGCTCTCTTTCTGTGCTTTCAAGTACAGAATTTCAGAACACTGTTAGTCTTCAGTTGGATATTTGGAGGTGCAGTAGTGTCATTGAAATCGTTGCTATACTGACTTTGATCGAATAAAAGTCCACGTAGTGAAATAGTCTGGGACTGCTCTTCATTTTAACAGAATTTTTTGGTACTCAAGTTTAGCTTCCTTTATGTAGAGGATAGGGAATTGTTTTTTAATATATTCCGTATTTGAGTACTATCATTACCCATTGGTACATGTATAATATATATGGGAGATCTGTGTCCGACTGGAAACACAAGTGGAACCAGTGTTTAGCAAAGTAAGCAGTCGGCAGTAGGGCTGTAAGAGAGACTGTCTTATACTTTCACATTTATGGAAAAAATATCCAGCATTCAAACAGCCGTTGTAGCCACCTTGTCGACACCTTGCAAATCAGCGCTCGGTTCCACTGTCCTTCAGTGTTTTTTCAAATCTCGTTGCTGTTGTGATGGTGGTTTGTTATGTTACTCTATCTAGACAACCGCCATCAGCTCGGTGAAGCCCTCTGCTTTCACAAAACTTAATAGGAGCACATCTCCGTCACCATTGTTGTTGTTACGAGGCGAGTTTTCTCCACTTTAGTATCATCACAATAACGTGAGCCAACGGAACTAGAAATGATGTGACGCAAGGCTGCTTGTTGTCCGTCTCTGCTGGTTTCTCCTTGTGCTTCAGAGCCTGTGGTTAAACATCAAACTAGTATTTCTATGATATGCAAGTTTAACGCCACGTCTTTGACTGCATGATATCTTGGTCCATTGTAGCCTAAAACAACGCTTGCACAGCGGTGAGAGTAGTGAAATGTTACTTGCCGTTAACGTGTACTCAAGCGTACCCAAGTCTAGTCGAGATTACTGAATTTGAGTGATCGACTTGGTCTTAGGCCAGACTCAGGTCAAGATTCTGCTGAGTTGAGACTCACTTGACAAAATCAAAAGATTTAGAACTTAAACACAAATGAGACATCTTAACTTGAATTGACTTACTATCCTTCTGTAGTTAAAAAAATAATGTCCACAAACATCAGACACCCAACAGCTCTTTGGTTGATAACAGAATGTTAGACAGTGATTTGGTCTTTGCTTTGAACTTGACTTGGGGCTTAACAGACTTCACTCAGGACTACATAGCCAAGACTTGGGACTAAATTGCAGATCAATGACTTTTCCACCCTCAGATAATTTGTTTTGACCCAGACGAGGCTGTGGACTGATCACACTAAGATCTTAATGTATTTGTAATGAGCGTTGAACCTTCTTCTGGCCTGTGATTTCGTCACACATAGTTCTGGTAATGCAGCACATAAATGCACCGTGTTTTATCCTCCTCTCCTCTTATTTCTGCCCTGACATTCGCTCCTTGGCTTCCACTCGTGCCTCGTTGATTCCTCTCCACATCTCCTCACGCCACCACCTCTCATCCTCTCCCCTTCTTGCTCTTTGTCTTCCTCCATCTTCTGCTGGACCTCCCTGCTTGCATGACCTTCTTCACACTCCTCTTCTGTATCCCTCTTGTTTCAAATCCAGGAGAGGAGACCCTCAGGGGGGCTGTGCTGAACCAGCTATTTTAGATTCATGTGATGCATTGCCAGGAGGTCACTGGCAGAGTTGGCTCCTTTTCCTCCTTACCTCAGTGTTTTGTTTTTCATTTCCCTGCCACACGGCATGCTTAATGTGTTCAGATGTTCAACATTTTCTGAAGATGGATTAGAGTGCAGTAATAAATCTTGCTGTGTAAGCAGCGAGCGTCCTCGTTGACCGTACCGCGTGTGCCTGACTTAACAGGGAATCCTAGTCAAAAACCAAGGCAGACGCTCACAGTCAGGTGCTTTGAACCATCTTTTATGCTCTATTTAACTCAATTTTTTACTGTAACAATGAGAAAATGTCGGTGAAATGGATCGTGCAGATGATTATGAACAAGGCTGAATAAGGATTATCTGTAATTGGTCTGTCATCCTTATCTGTGCGTTGTCATTCTTATCCGTCTCCTTATCTCATCTCATTCACATTTAGCAAGTAGCTAAAAGTTGGCCCTAATAATGATGCAGAGACGATATTGATTTTTCTCTTTTGTCAGTTCATCCTTTTTCTGCTGTCTTCATAAGAAGATAAAGGATGAAAATGAAATCAAATCATTTAATTTACATGGTCATCACCATAAATTCTGCACAGCTGTCGGGGCTGAGGCTAAAGCACTGCCACAAATAGGTCTTTGATTCTGAGTGTGGCTAATTACGCTTGTAGGAACGCATTATTTCAGTATTTTAGATTAAGTAAACATATTTATGCATTCATATATACATTCTCTGACTTCCTCCCACAGTCCAGAGTCATGCAGGTTAGGGCAGAAGGTAACTTTACATTGCTTGTAGTTGTGTGTGCGTGTGCATGGCTGTCTGTCCCTTTACGTGTGACCTAAGTAATGATAAAGAGGCGATCTATCCAGTGTGTACGCCATCGCTCCACCCAGTGTCAGCTGGGTTTGGCCCTTGTGACCCTGCAAAAGATAAGAGGCAATAGATCAGGGATGAAAACTTTGAATCAGCCATTGAGATTTATATAGCAAACATGTTAGCAAACATTTGCCTATATGCACATCCAGATACAGAGCCAAAGTTGCATTTACTTCTTTTTTCTTAATTTGTGCTTACAAGTTTACAAAGTGCACGCACACAATAAATGCTTATTAACATGAAAGAATTAAGGACATTTGATATACAAGGCAAACATGAGACAAGATCAGATGGACAAAATTGAGGCTATTGGGACATTATTTTTCAAAGACGCTGTTAGTTTTTCCAGATTGAAATGGTCTGTAAGTAAACTGAGCCAGTAGAGTAATGATAACTTAGTTCATTCTTTCCATTTTAACAATATGAGCTTTTTGCCATAGTAAATGATATTAATATGAATGACGTGAAGTGTTTGGAAGTTTGTAATGAGGAGATGTTACCAATAGTGCCATGATGGGGGGCAGGGAGGATGAGGATCTCAGGTTGCTTGCTCATAACCTGTGACCAAAAGTTTTGAATGTGTGGGCAGAGCCAGAGTGATTGGTTATCTGCCCAGTCAGAGGAGGCCTGTTGGAACTGTTTGATGAGTAGAGGTGCAATTCAATCTTAAACCTAAGAGGCAGTAAGAGCAAATTTTAACCTTCGCTTGGTTTAGTAAATATTTTAACCATTTTATAAATGTGTTATGTTGTCCTTGTTAAGTTAGCTAGGCTTCTAAATGTTGTATTTTGTTGGCACTTTATACTTCAATTCTATTTTCAAACGTCCCACTTCTTCATTTGTATTGATTGTTAAAGTGCAATTTCTCAAAAGAATAACAGATGAAAGCTTTGTATTACATTTGTATGGTGCCACTCCGTGCTGTGACTTGTAGGTCTATTTATCTTTTAAATTACACTTTAAACACTATTGTCAGTGTATGTAAGTAGATAAGTGGAGACAAAAATGATAAATTTACACTATTTTGATGCTTGTAAGTGCATGCCCATGTATGTTGGTACTTCAAGCCACTATAAGGTGACTGACATATCGCCAAATCCCACATGCCACCCCTGCAAATGCCCCTCTTAGGCCACCCCAGTTAAAAAAGTCTGGACATGCCTCTGAGTTTGTGGGTGGTGATGTGGGTTCCATGGAGGACCTTATTCTGTATTAGTTGCTTTTGACTTGCAGGACATAGAGAATGTACTGTTGCATATGTTTTGCCAGTGAAGGTTTTTAAGTGGTTTTAAACGGTTATAGGAACTTTTTGAGAAGAACTGTCCACTGAGAAGTTCCTGGGAAACTAAACTCCTTTAAGGTCTTTTTATCTGTCGGCATTCGCACCGCAAATAGGAGCTGCCTACGTAAGCTTCGTAAACTGGCTGGCGGTTGGTTTACTAACGTCATTTCTCTGTGACTTACAATGTATCTTTACAACAACAACAAATGAAAGCTAAGGTTACAGCATTATCGATCCAATATGTGGTGACAACATACAATGAATCTTGTACTGAATGCTACTATATCTCAGGTATGATACCAGGAAAAAAAAAAACGTGATCTTGTTGCCAGCTCTGGTTCATAGTTTGTGTCGACTTGTTAATACAACTGTCAGGTTTTTAAAAAACTGCGGTTGCTGGCACTGGTTCCTGAGTACCGATCCATGTGCACTTCCTTCACTATAGTTCCTCATGTGTGGCGTAAGTACCTTTCTCCGGAGCTGCAGTTAAAAAAGTTCCCCAAAACGTAATTCTAAGAACTATAATAGTTCATGGTTCCTGCAGTGGGGATGCAGTAAACGAGTTTCTTAAAACTAAATTCCCAGAACTATTAAATGGTTCCTGTGGTCCGAAAACGCCTTCTGATGTCTTTGGTCCATGTATCTGTGTGAACTGATGTTGTGTTGTGTTTTGACGTTAATAATTTGTATATTTTAGAGAGGGTTTTTTTGACATTTTAGTAACTGTAATTTCAGATAGAGGGGAGGGCCATGATTACTAAAAGTTGAGGTGTTGACGTTTTTCCTAATAGCTGGATTTACTAAAAGTGACAATTGTCTGGTATGTTATATCTGTTCTGCATTTGGTCAAAAGTCATGAGCAGGCCATCATTAAACAGTCATCCCTGGTTGGTTACGTGTCTCCCACTCCAGGTTGGAAAGATGAAAGGTTGTTGTTAATTAAAAACATGGGGTTATGCCAGAGTAGGGTGTGGAGAGATGGTGAAAAGCTGTGGTTCAGAATTGCGTTTGATTTCCACCACGCAGAAACAGTGTTGTTGATTGTGTTGTTGTTTTTATAGCAGCTATGAGTTTTAATGGATTTATCTATAAATGGGAGATTTTTTTAAAAAAAAAAATCTAACCAGGGTGGACTGGCATTGTTTTTCCAGAGTCGAATATACAGTTATTGGTGTGACAGAAAGTAGCATTTCCCTTTAGGCCTGTAACAGCCATGAAATAATCACCTCATTGCAATGAGAAGACATGACTGGCTGTGGCTGAGTTCAATAAGGATGAGGCCCATTTAAATGTTTGCTATGTAACATGTCCACATAAAACTGTCTAAAATCATCTAGATCGGTGGTTTTCAAAGTGTGAGGCGGGCCTCCCCTGGGGGGCACCAGAGCACTTCAGAGGAGGCGCAGGACAAGAAGAAAAAACAAAAAACAACAATCTGAAAATATCTATCTATATCGAGCCAGCTAGCTCACGTGAGGGAAATGGATCAATTCGTTACGCATACAATGAGAGACGTGCAACAAAACAAAGGAAGTGCGACAATGACCTCTTCAAAAACGCTCTGTAAATGCTCATCTCCTTCACCTCCGTTGACCTGTATGGGTGTGGGTTTTCTGCATTGACCACGAGTAAAAGCAAGTAGGCCAACCGCTCAAGGCTACAGATAAAGGATGATTTGCATTTGTTCCTTTCCAAAGTGCATCTCTG
>JAQLOL010000019.1:13939827-13970661 GCA_029783665.1 Naso thynnoides
ATTTAATTCATTTATTTCATAAAATACAAAATGTTAACTCATTTATATATTTATGGGGAGGGGGGGCGCAGTTGTTTCATACTCTCTGGGGGGAGGCCCACAGCCTCAAACTTTGAAAACCCCTGATCTAGATCTTACATTATTCCAACTGTTTTCCAACAATATTTAAACTCAGAGAAATCTATAAGTTAATTAAAGGTAACGGTGCGTTTTATTTTGACATCTGTTGATAATTTCCATTCTGACGCCAAGAGGGAGGAAGGAGTCCAGCAAACGTGACTAAATGTAACGTGAATAAAACTTTGTCACGTCTTTTGTTTTTAATCTATTATTTGAGAGACCTCTAGCGACAGAAATTACATATTGTGTTCTGAAGTGATTGCAATATATAAAATCTCAAACAGAAGGATCAAGGTGAACATTTTTTATTGATTTATTATTTGGCTTGAGCTATAATAGCTGTTCAGACACTAAACAGAAAGAGACAGTTAAACTGCTAACTGCAATTATTTTTATGGCGGATTTTATCTCGTTTTGCTCTCAACTATGACTGAAGGAAATGTTTAGCCGTTTAGCTCCCATGCAAATGCTCTATGTTAATTAGCCCCTAACACGTGCCGTTTGACACTGGGCAGAGAGCAAACAAGCCAGTTTATGACATGTCAGGAAATTATGCTAATAAGAGTTATGATAGGGAAACAAAAGAGAGCTGCAGGCTGTAAATGCATTGCAGTGTGTTTTGTACCAGGCTAATTGTTAGCTGATGGACCAAAACACAGAATGAGACTCTGTGTAGATGGTGAATAAGGGAGTTTGCTGTAAACAAGGGAACGGAGGACAGGCTGGCCCTGAGGCGCAGGTGATGAGGCAGAGGGAAGGTAAGCAGTTAAGGGACTCGAGGAGATGAACAAGAAGCAGGCTTGGAGTTGGCATGGTGTGACAGGCAGAAGCCGTGAGCTGACGTGAACACTAGGAGGGCTGGTGGTGTGGCGTGGAGGAGGTGAAGAGCAGGTTGGGTCAGGCTGAAGCACAAGAAAGATACCAGTTACACAAAGGCAAAACAAACAAGGAGAATCACTAAAGGAAACAATAACTCTCAAATAACACTACAGCCAAGCCGAGAGTGCGGCCAAGGATGTAACTACCACTGTAGCTGACAGAGCAATCCAGACCAGTGGTTGAGTTGACCAGGATTATATACAGCTGTAGATGAGGATGATGATTTACAGGTGTGCCGCTGATCAGGCCAGGAATCCCGTAGAACGCGGGAAGTGGGGTGGACACAAGACGCACCGAGAAAAAAAGGGAAATATTAGAGCATGGTTGAGCTTTGACACAGGGAGATTAAACATGATGATGGGAAAGAAAACTGTAAACTACTATTGCACTCATGATTAGGGTTGTGCATTGTTAAGAAAAATTTGATACCGGCACCAATATCGATACATTGACTTCAATAGTGGTTCTTGAACTACACTTTCTTCGATGCCAGTTGTATAAAGGCAAAGGTATATTGGTCACATAAACAGCATACAGTGAAATGTGTTCTCTGCATTTAACCCATCCCTGAGGAGCAGTGGGCAGCCACAGTGCAGCTCCCAGGGACCAACTCCAGATACTGAGCCAGTGCCTTGGTTAAGGGTGCTGCTTTGAGTGACACCTAACATGCATGTTTTGATGGTGGGGGAAATGGGAGCACGGGTAGAAAAGCCATGTGAACACGGGGGAGAACGTGCAAACTCCACATAGAAAGGCCCTGCCCTAGTCAGGAATCTAACTCGGGACCTTCTTGCTATGAGTGCTGACCACTATGCCACCGTGCCGTCCATCTAATCTGTTTTAACAAAAGATTACATCACACACACTTATGATCATACCTGTCTCTGGGTGTAATCTGGTGTTTTACCTGCAAAACACAAGAGCACAGCCAGTCAACAGTGCTATTAGACCAAATTTTTGATACCTGACATTTTTCGATACTCAATAGTATTGAGGCAGGTTGGTCAGTACCATAAAAGTATTGATGTTCGATACTCTGCCCTACTCATGATTGCTTAAAGGGTAAATTGCAGTTTCATAGCTTCATTTTAAGTTAACAGTGTCCTTGTGTTTTTCAAAATGTGGATTTTTAAAATTTTATTTATTTTTGTCTTTAACAACACTGAGGCCTTTGCTTCTCAGTAAATTTTGCTGGGGAATAATGGGATTATTTAGAAAAGGTAAATGTGTTCTGATGCTATTAGCTGTACTCATGTTTCTGTTTCCTCTTTCGTCTCTCTTCAGGATGAAAATGCGGCGGCACAGGGTGTTCTTGCTGTGCACGGTGGGCCTGTGCGTCATCTCCTTCCTCCACTACTACAAGGCCCTCCACTACGTCTCCCTGCTGCGTGAACTGTCTGCCCCGTACCCCAACATTAAGTCCTTCATCATGGTCACCGGCTTCTTCTGGAGGGAGAAGGGTGCGGCAGCCACCCCGCTCAGCCCCGCCTCCCCTGAAGAGGCCCCTCCCCTGCCTGTTCTCCGTCAGTCAGAGAGCAAAGCTAGAGCGGTGGCAATCGCTGTGGGGGACGGAGGAGGGATGGGTCACGGGATTGGGGGGGTCATGGTTGGAGGGGTTGGAATTGTTGGCAATTCAGGACTGGAGATGAGATTGAGGGATGAGCCAGCGCCCCCTCACCCTTGGGAGAAACCAGAGGAGAACCAGCAGGGAGACCGTCTGAAAGAGGTGAGATTAGTAAACCTTCACTTTAACAACATGTATATTGAGTTAACAAAAAAAAGTGCAATACAGCAACCCTACAATAAATAATACCAAGACCTTTTTATTGAGATTGCCCTCCCTAGATGATAGTATGTTGACTAATATGGTGCAATTTTCTGCATGTTCTCGTGTTTTTGTATTGGATTTTCCCTTCGTGAAGACTTGCTGCATTGGCAAAAGGACGGTTCACCCTAAAATCCAAAAAGTATATTTTTTCTAGAGCTTGTCGTTGGAGAGGACTTCGCAATACGATACGCATCATGATACGTAGGTCATGATAAGATATGTCATGATACATTGCGATATGAGACATATTGCAATATATTGCAATATTCCATAAGTCACGTGTCTTCCAATTTATTATTCCAATTTATTTTGGCATTGGAAATTTGCCAAACACTGTTGTAGCTGCTATAACATCAAAAATTAAAAATGCAATTTAAATCCACTCGTGAATTTTAACTAGACACACCTGAGCAGAGGTAAAACCTGATTTAAAAAATAATAATAATAATAATTTTTTTATCTCCAAAATAATTATTTCTGGACCTAGTAATCAATGCAAGTATCATGAAAATAAACATTGTGATATATTGCCATAGCGATGTTTAATATTATTAATTATTATTATATTATTATTATTATAATATTCAAATGTATTTTTTGTAGGGCTCGACTGATTTATTGATCGATATTATCACTTGATATTGAGCCATCACAAATATATCAGTACCGGCATATGGTTCATCAGTATGTTGATAAAACTATTTTTAAGGCTTGAAAAAAATGTTTGGACAAGGGATTTAAAATGGTGTAATTCTGTGGTATGCGGCTTGTTATTTAATTAATAAGTGATGTATTTGCAGAAATGTTTAGAATGAAGTTTCAGATGTAAGATATCCTGCCTCCATGACATAGTTTGTTCCAAAGTACCTGATAACCACATTCAGCAGATATTATATATGTACATTAAAATCCCATATTGCCCAAATTTTTTGTGCTTTCAGCACCACTTGTGTCATCTAGTTCCAGTATTATCAATTGAGGCAGACATCTTTACAGCTTATATCTCCAAAACTGTGCAACTCACACCAGAGCAGTCTCACTAGATATTTAGCATAACAGGTGAAAGGAAAAATATGTAATTTTGATTTTGGAGTGAAGTGGACCTTAAAACGTATTTTCTCATAAATACCGCTCTTTTCTTACTCTAGAGAGATTACAAAGCTTGGAGTCCATATTGGTGTTTTTGTCGAGTGTAGAAGAATCACAACATATTTAACACTCCCTCTGTTAGATAAGGATCACTCTAAAGAAGCAATTTGGACTCTAGTTTTTGTCTCTGCCACTATAATAAAGACGCAGTCTTACACGTAGCACTCTGCATTGTTTGAAGTCTTCCTCGGGAGGCCTCCCACAGTATTACAGTTGACAGTTTTTTGGATTCATCTCCTTTTAAGAATAAAGGGGGTTTTGTCTTTATGATCACCTGTCAGTTATATGTGGTGATATAAAGGCTTTTTAAAGACAAAACAAAGAAACAGCTCACATCAGAACTTGTAGACGAATTCTCTCTTAAAAGTCACTTCTTGCGAGGAGCTGTTCTCTTCATTGTCCTGTTTTCCTGTTTCTTTTGCCGCTTGTGTACTTTGTCACTGTCCACATGAAGGATAATCATGCTTTAATCTAAAGAATCTGTTTGCTGAAACATCTTAAGTATGCAGACCAACTCTCACAGTTTGTGACAGGTGTCATTTATTTCAAAGAATCTTGGTTTGCTGGGAAAACAATAAACTTCTATTTTTCTTTCTTTCCTTTTTTTTTTTTTTTTTTACAAATATAAAAATATAGTTTAATAAGGAAACACTTTTGAATGACGGGAGATGACATGAACGAAATGGAGAGTGGAATAAAGTTTTTTAAAAAGTGTCTGCTTTAAGGCAAGATAATTTCACAACCATCTTGTGGTAATTCTTATGTTATATTGCCTCTTACATTATTGATCGCATTTCTTTTTCATTTTGTCCCTCTGTCATCCTACTTTATGACTGTGTTTTTACTCCGCAGCCACCCTTTTGTTTTATCACTTTGTTAATAATTTCTAAGGCTCAAGAACTTCCCATGTCCATGTGCATGAAACCTTTGAGATGAAAGCAAAAGCTCCTTCATCAAATTATTAGTACTCATAAGGTGATGCAGTGTCTTCAATCATAAAAGTTTCTCAAAATGTAAATGTTTTACATATTGATGTATTTTTGATTAGGTAACATTGTTCTGCCTGGATTACACCTGCTACACTTTCTTAGTTGTTTACAATTTCATGCACTCACCTTTTATCTTGATTTTGATTAGGGCCCGACCGATATATCAATTTGCCGATATTATCGGCCGATATTGGCCTATTGCAGATATGTCAGTATCAGCCTATATGTTCTGTAATAAATGCCGATATTGAAACTGTTTTCTAAGGCTGGAAAAAATGCTTGGGCCAGTAATTTAAAATGTTGTAATTATGTCAGTTGTCCAGCAGAGGTAATAATCCAAGTGTTTATTGTTAGATGCACCGATGTTTGGAATAAAGTTTGTTAGATATCCTGTCTCCATTACATATTCTTGTCACATGTATTTGATAACTACATCCAAAATATTATGTATAGAATATCGACCAATATATCAGATATCAGAATTTTCCTACTACTTGATATTGGTATCGGTATCGGCCACCAAAATCCCATATCAGTTGGGCCCTAATTCTGATTTGAACAATTATAGTAACCTGTTTACCCTTGTCTACACAATTAGGCAAGCACAACTTTTAAAGATGCAGTATAACAAATCATACTAGTTTCTAATGGGTCAAATATAATAAACACTTTTCAATAGAAGTCATTCAAAAAGCCAATCATCGTCCCTTTTTGCCAGTTGGCCCAAACAGTTAATCAGCTGTTCTTTGGCTCATAACAAACTTTTCCACTGTCTTGTGCAAGTCTGTGAATCCATTTGGAAGTTATCTGCCTTTTTGCAATAGGCCACTTCCATTATCACACCCTTTTTTAGCCAGTTGGCGTGAGCACAAACACACACACACACACACACACACACACACACACACACACACACACACACACTTCCATGCCAAATTTCGGGCTCGTAGAGCAAAAACTGTGGCCACCAATGAGTGGGAAATTTTGGGGAGCAACTAACCAACAGAGTGACCTACAATGCTGCTGGTCGCAGCTAAAAAATAAACTGTTAGTGCTCACATCTATGGCCTCAGTGTTTACCACAGACGACTTCCTGTTCATTTACTGCACATTGTGCTGCGTCTGACATCTTGTTGTTATTCTGCACATCTCACCCCATCAGGGCCATGACCATTTTACATTGGAGTCTGATGTTGACCACATTCAAGAATAATGTAAACAGCTACATAAAATAATCTGATCTGAAAATAACATGAATTGAGCACTAAGGCTTGCATTGTGAATGTAGTATTAAATTGTTTTTAAGGTGCCAAGAGATCGTCTACGAGTATAAAGCAACATTATTCAAACAAAATCTTATCAATTTTTGTTAAAGTAGGAAAATTTTCAAAATGACAGTTTTGACATGACTAACTGATTTGTAAAATATGGGACATAGTACAAAATACTGCGTCCCTTTGAGTGCACAGATGGTAGTACCAGGGGTGATGAGTTTTTGGCCTTGTGTAGAAAGAGATGAGTTGCACAAGTGATTGTACATAAAGCTTGAAGTTAATAACTTTTGAGGAATTTCAGTTTGGTTATTAAAAAATTGCAAGTCAGCACTATCTGAGAAAATGGACAAATGCCAGCCTTTGTGCAATCATCCAGGAATGTGGATGATTTCATCCAATTTAGTACTGTCTAACTTTCCCAAGATGAAGATGCAGTTCAGTGGTCGTCATTTTGACAGTTAAGATGATATCATCAAAAAAGGGATCTGTGTCCTTCCAACCACTGGACTATGAATGTAAATTTACAAGGGGACTATGATGAAAAAAAGATGCGCTGGGTTTTCTAAAACTGACACCTTCTACCTTCATTCTATACATAAACCTTATAAATCACACCTTGAATACCATGAATTCCAATGTATGGAGTTTCAAAAAAATATGCATGTAATTCCAAGCTATTGTGTTGGTGTACATTTCAGTTAATTACAATGAAATGTCTGGGTTGCAAGCATTTATTTAAAATGGAAGTTGCTTTGATCCTATTCTCTCTTCTTGTTTTCTTTCCAGGACAGAGCTGTAAATCACTTGAACCCGCAGAACCTAGACCACCCTGCGGGGCCCGACCTCCCAGAGGTCCCATTGGTGGGAAGACAGCACCTGGTAGTATTAAGCAAAGATGAATTTCCAGAACCCTTAGAAAGTATGGGAGACCTCCACACCCGCACTCACCAGCTTCAAGATGACAAAACCCCTTACTTTGTCCGAACCAAAGCTGGAGCCCTTTGCTTCAGGCAGGGGACGGAGGTGGCTACCGCGAAGGAATATTCTGGGAAATCAGGGGGGTCCGTGGGCAATGGAGCTGGGGAAGGTGCTCGAGCTGGGGCTGCTGGGCAACGGAAACCTCTAGAAGTCCAGCAGCAGCCCTCCATCACTCCAAAAGCAAAAGCCAAGGTCAAGGGCAACGGTAAACGCCTGGTCAAATGTGTGTGTCGGCCAGGTTGGCATGGACCTTACTGTGGAGTTCCCACCATGGTTTACCACTCTAATCTGCCCACCAAGGAGCGGCTGACGCCCAGAGAGACCCCGCGGAGGGTTATCAACGCCATCAACGTTAACCATGAGTTTGACCTGCTGCATGCACGCTTTCATGAGCTCGCCCAAGCAGTTGATCTGTTCCTTGTTTGTGAATCCAACTTTACTGCCTATGGAGAGAAACGGCCTCTAAGGTATGACCACATTTTTCGGACAGGTGTGTTTGTGTGTGTTTAGATTGTACAAGCTCTGAAGGTCAAAATGTATGAAAGCAAGATGTGCAATCCTCCGCTGAGCTGCTGTGTGGTCATCAATAGATGACTCTGTGCCTGACAGTATAGCATTGTAAAATGGCATGCATGCAGACTTTAAGCTTGATTAAAAGAAAGGAGCACAACCTGATGATGTGACTTGTAGTGCAGCACAGACTTGAGAAATACATGTATTTTATAAAAACCCAGTCATGTCATCATATCTGAGCTTAGATAAAGAATTTTCTCATCAGGTCACTGGAGAAGCTCCATTTAAATATTTTAATATACGTTAGTACAAAATTTGTAGGTTTTGACTCTGCTTGTGTTATAGTTAATATCTAACAGTCTGTTTACAGCCAGTCTCTATGCTCCCTGAGTATCAGTACACTGAATAAAAATTAAAGTGAAGTTCCTTTGGCAACAACATGAAATGCCTCGGGAGCAATTTTACAGCAGATTATGACAAGAACGACATGACTGACTCCGCGTGCAGCCTTGGAGGAAGAGATTGGTGTGTTCAATCATAGGATGTGACACTGCATGAAAGCTGCTACATTCAGTAAGCAGTTTCTTTTGCCATGCATTTCAGCAGGTTAATTGAGTTGTTCCTCTAGTCAGTTTGCTGTATGGACAGTGAGTTTACTTACTGAAAGGCATCATTTGTCAAACACAGACCTGTGTTGCCTGTCATTCTTTATCTGGGCTTCAACATTTCACCAAGCATAATGTACTTTTGCTGTTTGGATGTTTCTCTGTTCTGTTTCAAGCAGCAGTGGTTTCCGTGTTGTTCTGTACAGTATGAAACTCAGTAAGCTTGCTATTTAAACTTGCTTGAGTGGTGTTATCCGTTACTGTGAAAGTCACTTTATGCTTTCATTTTCTAGTGAAAATCAAATGTACATTGCATTGACCACCATCACTTCAAGTACATTCATATCCTCATGCATGTGCTAGTGAAGCTTGAGATGCAAACAAATTGAGGACACATACTTTGAAATATTGTTTCACAGATCTGATATTGGTCAAAAACTTACCAGAGTAACTTTTAAATGCAGATGGATTTCACTATGTTAATAAACTCCAGCAAGTTTTGAGAATCTGCTAATAAATGCACAAGGGCTGACTGGCAAGGTTTTGGCCCAAGGTAGAAGGAGCTGTCCTTACGTGCTCTTGCAGTTCAACTCTTTTTGTGATTATGCTGAAAGTTTGAAGTTAATAATTTTTGCGAATGTCCACCACTTATAATCAGAAAACAATATTCAAACCAAACCGTGCAAACAGGCAGATTCTCCAGCTCTGAAGATAGTGAAAATGGTGAGATGCACAGGCGACGTGATGGCTTCTGTTTTCTGGGATGCAAAAGTAATGCTGCTACAGAGTACCTAGATAGGTGTCACACTCTTATATGGCTGACAAGAGGACTGCTTTTCCACCAGGATGACGTCGAGTAGTGATGGCTACCAGCTGTGAATATTCCAATACCATTCCTGGTCCCGATTCCAATTCCCAAACTTGCGTGTTGGCCAATACCAAGTACTGATCTGATACCAGCACATAAAAAAACAATTCCTTCCACATTTCCTTTGACTGTCCAGTGTAAAATATTGCCGAATGCAGACATTTTGCCATCCCTGTTGCTCTTAAAATAGTAGTTGCCCATGGCAGCACAACACAACTTCTTGAGTGCTGTTCTCGAGCGGCAAAGATAAATTGATTTCAGGTATGTTAGGTCAGTCAGAGCTAACTGAGCTAAATGGAAATAGCTGGGTACAGTTTCACGGCTCATAAATTACATGGTATCTGATTGGTGCGCAGACTAGCATACTCACAGCTACGATACCAGCATTTTCGGCAGTATCAGCAGCATTTTCCGATACTGGTATCAGTATTGGAACAACTCTAATTTGAACTTGTCCAGTAGCCGATCTATTTATCTGATTTGGCCCCCTCAGACTTCTACCCCTTTCCAAGATAAAGAAGAAACTTAGTTGTTGCCAGTTTGAAAGTAATTCTGCAGAAGCGATCTCCATGCTCCATGACTGCCAACATGTTCACATGTAGGAGGGAACTATTTTGAAAAATATGTGCTAGGTTTTCTTATATTGACTTATTCTTTCTTTGGCTATGAACAGATAATTGACCCCTCATGTGTATAAATACTGTATCATATAAAAAGAATGTAAATAAAAAGCAGCCTGGTAGCTGAAATACATTTAAAGAGGTAAACACTCAAGTTAGTTGTAATGTAAAATGTTTCTTCAAAACAACACACAAATTCATCATTGCAATCAATAAAATAATCCACTGAATCTTATTTGTAATATCTGTAATTTCCCCCAGTTTCCTGAGGCTCCTCCTCAATGGTACATATGACTACATACGTCACAAGATCCTGTACGTGTTCCTTGACCACTTCCCAGAGGGTGGTCGGCAAGATGGCTGGATCGCTGACGATTACTTGCGAACCTTCCTGACGAACAATGGCATGTCCAGGGTGCTGGGCGCAAGATCGGACGACGTCTTCGTCATCAACGATGCAGATGAAATCCCAGCCCACGAGGGCCTCCTTTTCCTCAAACTGTTTGATGGCTGGACGGAGCCTTTTGCCATACACATGCGCAAGGTAGCAGTGATATGTCAACTTGTGTGTGTGACTTGTCAGCATTTCTCCACAAGGAGGACTATGGGATGGGTGTGTCATGAATGAAATTGGTCTTTGCTCTGTTTTTTTGAAAAGATTGTGGAAAGTGCTCATGCAACAAATGTACCATATTTGATGCTGTCTGTTTTTAACTCCAGTTTTTTCTCCTCTCTCCCCACATTCAGTCACTGTATGGATTTTTCTGGAAGCAGTTTGGTTCTCTAGAGGTGGTGTCAGGTTGCACGGTGGGGATGCTCCGTGACGTCTATGATGGCGACGGAATCAAGCTCCGCCGTCGCGGATACTACACCATGCCCGGTTTCCGTAAGTACGAGAATGACACAGGCCACATCCTGGTGCAGTGGTCTGTTGGCAGCCCCTTTCACTTCGCTGGGTGGCACTGCTCCTGGTGCTTCACGCCCGAAGGGATCTACTTCAAGCTGGTGTCAGCACAAAATGGAGACTTCCCGCGGTGGGGTGACTATGAGGACAAGCGTGACCTCAACTACATCCGTGATCTGATCAGGACCGGGGGCTGGTTCGATGGCTCCCTGCAGGAATATCCTCCTGCGGACTCCAAAGAGCACATGTACGCCCCTAAGTACATGTTGGAGCACTATGACAGGTACCACTACCTCCTAGAGAACCCTTACAGCAAAGTGTCTAGAATCAGTGAGCGCTAGGAGTTCAGTTCGGAAAAGACATGTAAAATGCAGTTGGGCCTAACCAAGGCCTCAGCACTGAATTTTGGGGGAGAAATGGTACCGATGAACATCATCTTTCATTGGAGAGATACCACACGTATCTTCACCAGGCAGCACTGATGTTGCAGGGATTTAAATTCTCCTAAAAATTATTATTTTGGGGTCAAAAAGGGAACACTGAATCACATCCACCATTAATTAATGGAGATCATCGAGAGGATACAACCACTGGATAAACAAAATCATGGATTTCTTCATCCCTTCCTTTTTTGGTGAAGGAACCAAGTCGTCATCTCTTTTTGTCACCCCGCTTCTGACCTCCTTTTCTTCCCCCAAGCCAATACGCCTGCTGAAAACAAGGGGCTGCTTCAAAGTACAGAGAGGGGTATTTCACAGCCGCGTGGAACCTGTGGAAACAGAAACTTGGAAGTGAAGGATTGTTTCTTGTTTCTGTCTGTTTACTAAAGTTTACTGACTGATGTTCCCGCTTCACTCTACACCTTCAGATGTCTTCCTGTCATATTTGGTGACCTCCGTTCACGAACAAATACACTTTCAAATGTTACATTATTCTTGGGTCTCAGTAGAAAATTGTAAATCCTAAACCCTCGCTGGAGAACCCACTGCCAAATGAAAAAGGATGACAGGATGGAGATGTTTCAGCTTATACATGTACTCATATTCGTTCACATGCACCTTAGATCTGTATGTGTGGTTGTAAC
Organism: Naso thynnoides; assembly: GCA_029783665.1. NCBI lineage: Eukaryota > Metazoa > Chordata > Actinopteri > Acanthuriformes > Acanthuridae > Naso > Naso thynnoides. Next base: position 13,951,639 of record JAQLOL010000019.1, read on the forward strand.
GAAGGAAAAAAAGTGTGCTTGGTCTGTCTTTGTATCATGTTGTAAGGTTTTGGGCTGTGAAGAGGGGATAAGCTCAGTTAGAGGAAATGAAGGAATCATCGGGCACGACAGCTCAAGCCAGGCAGAAGGTAGGGAAACACAGAATAATGAGGGAAAAAGAGAGAGGTGATGAAAAGGAGAGAAAAGGAGGCTCTTTCATTGTTCTTTTTCCCACAGCATCTGCTGATGCACGAGTGTTGCAGGGATGAGTGTGCAGAATATGCGTGTGTGTCCCTCAGCGCTCACAGACAGCTCTGAATAAATCATGCTCTATCGATGGCATTCGAGACGGCTGACACTCCCCGTTATTGTTTGTCCGATGAGAACAATCGAGACCAGTTGGGGAACGATCTCTCTTCAGTTTTGTCCCTCCGCCTGTCCTGCAGCTGAGATGACTTTGTTTCCTTGGAAACTGAAGTATGCGAAACCAGAGATGGGATGGGTGTTGTTAAGATGAGTGGGTGGGTTCACATTAGGCAAGGCACTGCAGTGATCAGATGAGGTCAACGCTGACTGTAGGTCCTCTCGGTTGAATATTCTTATTTTTCTCCGCAGCTGTCAACTGCCCACACTTTAAAAAGACTCAAACTTTTTTCTCTTTTGTCCTCTTTCTCTTTTTATGTCCTTTTTTCCTCTTTTCTTTGGTGTTGTTTCCTCTCAATCCTTGTTAATAAGTCCCATTTTTCTTTCTTGAATTCAACTATATTGTGTTTGTACATCTTCTCAAACTCTTCCTCTAACTTTTCTTGCCCCCCCCCCAACCACATCCCACCCTTTTATCTTCTCCTTGTCGTAAACAGCTGTGATAGATGCCTAAATCTCCACCCCATATCATTTGGGAGAAGCTGATGATGCCGTGGACACTTGTGCATGCATGTTTTTCTCTGTGGGTGTTTGTCATGTGGACTGAGGCCAGCAGAGTGGGTGGGGGAGGAGGGGTGGGTACGTGCTTGTCTAGGGCATTACGCGAGGGAGCGCTTAAGATGGGAGCTAAATGTTCAGCAGAAAAAAGACATTCAAGAGCACTAAACAACCTAGTTTCATTTTAATCAGATTGACTGATGCACATATCTGCTTTCCTTAACGCCTGTTTCCTCAGCTGCAGGCTAGACTCAGTTTCCATGTTAACTGCTCCTCCAGAGGAACAAAAAGTTTTGGGGAGTTAACTTAATGGGCTGCTGTGGGCTGATAGTTGCGCTAAGAGTGTTTTCAAACCTGAGGGCAAAAGTTTGATGTTGTAGCTTTATTTTCACTCGGAAACAAAACAACAGCACCAGCTTCTCAACACAGAATTCCTAGATTACTTTGTTTCCACCTGTTTCACCTTGCAAGAAGTGTCCTTGAGTAAGAAACTGAACTCCTTTAGTATTGTTTAGTCCCCTTGCGCCACATTTTCAGTGAACACCCTGAAACGTAAGATGGATTTCAGTCGTTCAGTCCGTCAGTGCGCTGGCTCGACGTTACTGTGAGCTCATAGTGGGAAATGCAGATGAGCCAACAGGCCGCTGACAGTTGTCGGGTCTGTGCCGCTGCTTCGATGGCAGCACGGTCTGCGGCAGCAGCTGTCGGGGGTTTTGGTGTTGGCGTTGCGAGCCAAACTCCCATCCAACCCCAGAGGGGCTGCAGAGAAACGAGCTTTAAATAGACTTTAGTATTAAGTACAGGGGAGATGACAACAATGCTGGATGTGACACTTCTTGTTCTTAAATTAGATTTTCTGCCTTGAAACGATCATGATTAAAAAATGATTGATGGGTAAAAAAAAAAAACAGATTATGAATTTAGTAGAAATCAATCCTTAGTTAACACTTTAATAAATTGAGTCTTGTGTATTTTTTTGGTTTTCTAGAGATGATAGATGGTTGTGATGAGAACAGGGGTTTGGCTGCTGATGTTGTTGAGGCTTTAAACAAATGTTTGCCATACATCACCTCTTGAATTAATGTTAAAATATATTAAGCAAAAATAGCTTTAATACATTTTCTGGTGTCAGCACTTAAAATGAAACTGACAAAGGCCTGATCAATATGAGATTTTGGGTATGATGCCAATAACTGTAATTGTGGGCAAGAAAAATCTGATGTCCAATAATATATTGGCTGATATTGTAAGTAGATACTATCTGTTGAAAGTAGTTATCATGCACTGTTACAAAGACATGTGATGGAGGCAGAATATCTTACATCAAAACAAACTTCAGTGCACTGAAGAGTAAACACTTCACTGTTTAGTTATTAAGTAATGAGCTGCAAAATATGTGATTACCCCATTTTAAATTTTTTCCAGCCATAAAAAACAGTTGTAATAAGGCGCATATTGGTGAACCAAATTACGATACCAATATATCTGCAATGGCCCATTATTGGCCAATATTATCCTAAAACTAAGCCCTAAAACTGACCAAAGTATCTAATTTGATAGTACAGAAAACAAAAAATATTGCCTCCCATCTGCCGAAAAACACCTTCATCCCCTCATTTACACACTGTCACAGGCAAACAACAAGAAGTTTGTGCTTTTAAGCTAAACATCATCTCAGCAATGTGAGCACAGCGGTGTCTGTTTTATCCCATCCAGGGTCGGGGTGCATGTTTAAGCTCTGCCGAGAGGCATTCAACCAGAGTGAGCCTCCGATGCTCAGTGTGCTGCAATCAGGCTGCACATCTGCTGAACTGTGCGTTTGCATATCTGTATGCACGCTATGCATTTTTTAAATCATATGTGGGTGTGTGCGTGGCAAACAGAGTGACTCATGCCAGATAAGCATGTCAGACCTGCAGGTTTACTTCATGTGGCCTGTTGCCCCATTAGAGCTGCAGCAACATGAATTCCTGAGATCTCCAGCAGCCTGAGGTTATCAACCAAGATAGCAGACCAGCAGGATAAGAGGTGGGGGAGAGAAATCACAGGACTGGTTTCTATTAAATTCTGCTTACACAACCCAACCTGTGTAAAAAATGCAAAAATTCTCATTGCTCTTTGTCACCGCCCTGCGGGACAGCACAGTGTTTTTGTTTTGTTTTTTTTATAGTCAGTGTTTTGTCAACACCAAGCAGATAATTTAAAAGAGGAGCAGAAAAGGTAGTTAGTAAAAAAAAAAGAAAAATTCAATAAAATTCAGGAATAAGAAATGAATATGCAACATTTTTGGACAGAGCAGAGACGAGGATAAAAGGAAAAAAAAAATCAGTCTTGTTTCAAAAGAAGCTGAGGCTTGAATGGAGACTCAAATCCAAAAAGATATTTGGAAAAAAATCTTTGCTCCACTGTTATCAGAGACAGTGGTACTGGCTGAAGTTTGCGTAATGGAGGGAGGTAATAAGCTTGACCGAATGGCTTTGATTTTTCACTTTGATGAGGGAACATCATTGCTGCAGTGAAATGACAAGGGTCCCAATGAAGGCAGCATCTCATCGTCCCTGTAAAAGGAAATCTATAAACCAGGGACAGTTAAAGTGTAAATGAAAGTGTGATGTGGAACGATTGAAGCAGTGTGTGCGCCGCAGTATGTGTGGATTTCAAGTGTCTGATATCCAAAAAGGAGGCGACTATTTCTTGATCAAGGACACTTAAGCGGATTGTGGCCACTCAGCAGATGTTATAGCACTTAAACAAACCTGTCACATTTACGTTATAATAATCGCGGCGCTGGCCTGGTGCCTGCTGTCAGCTTTGTCATGCACCATCAGAAAATCAATAAAGCAGTAACATATGGGAACGGAAATGGTTTTAGACGGCAACCACAACATCTCTCAGGGGTGTTTGCAGTGTTTTGAACGTTTTTACAGGAGTGTCAAACATTTTACCAACGATACGAGCTTTGGCTTTTAATTCAGTCAGGTTTTCTCAGGCCTGACACCAACAAACAATCTGCCAAAACATGGCTGCTTGCTGCAGGTGATCGGAACAGAGGAAATCAATTAACTGTAAAATGCAAAACTTTAATGAGATGGTGCTTTTCCACTGCAGACATGATTGGAGTTGTGATTCTAGGAAACAGCTCGGGGCCTTCTGCATTTCCTTTCAGTTATCAGTGTTAGCAACAAGACAAACTTGGACCAATTTGGAGAGTCGATGTTTTGGCAGTGGAGTGTTTTCAACAAGGGATGGAACAGCAGAGAGTGTTTTTCTACAAACGTATTTACTAGGATGGCAACGTCTTCACGATACAATGTATCACGATACCTTGTGATATATTGCGATATTCCAGAGTTCACTGAAAATGTGAAAACAGAGTGGACACACAAGTTGCTGTGTACGATCTGTTAGGCTTAATACATCAAATCACATTGTATTGATAGTTCAGTGGACAAATTGAGTCGAAGCAATTCAATTCAACAATTCCTTTCCAAGTTATTTTGGTGTTGGCAAATTGCCAGACACTGATGTAGCTGCCGTAACATCAGAATGAAAAATGCAATTTAAATGCACTCTTTTAGATTTTCGAAGAAAAAAAAAATCCAAATTTTTATTATATTTATTTATTAGTTGTTGTTTTTTTAAATTATCGTGATAACATTGTGTATTGGAATTATTTTGGACCACAATAATAGTGACATGAAATTTCCAATCACCCCACCCCTACATTCAGTAAGCAGGTCCCTGGCACATATTTTCTGAAAACGATCAGTTTATTGAAATCTTTAGACGTATTCCTGCACCATTTATGTACCTGAACGCTAAAAAGGAACTTGAGGGATTGAGTTTTCGACTTCATGTTTAGGCCATTTAATCTCAATGGACAGATTTTTAAGAAAGTTAAATGCAAAAGTGGTCAAGACAACCACCAAAAAGACTTGAGCCTACGTTTCCCACAATGCAACTCAATAGCATCTTTTTGCTACACCATCTCTGCCGGCTAAGTGTTCTCTTCAGTCCAGCTTCTGTACCGCTAAACTTTCAGTCATGAGTTTACAGGCGTCAGGGCCAAGATGAGGTAACCCTGATGACATCACTGCGGCATCAGGGTTACTTTCTCAACAAAGCTCCTCCAGAACCGCAGAAGACATAAATTGGTGAAACTCTCCTTTAATACCTCCCAGTACTAGACAGTTTTCAAAGATACAGAATATCGTGACAAAAATCATAAACATTCAGTTTAAATAATCACTATCAGCCTTCACAGCCTCCATTATCTGTCCGACCCTCCTTTTAACGCACACACTAACCTTCAACACATGTTTTGTAGTATTCAGCACATGTGTGTATCCCGTACAGATGTGTGTCTCCAGGGCTGAGTTACCCCTCCACCCCCCCCCCCCCCCCCATCTGCTGTTGTGCTGGCTGCAGCGACTGGCTGCCTGTCCACAGGGCTTACATGCCTCCACGGCTCTGGCCCCACGCCAGCCGCGAGGCTTCCACCGATTGATCTTTTCCAAGAAACATTAGCGGCAGGCAGGCCGGAAATCAAGAAAGAGTGTGTGGGGGTGCAGGGAAAAAGAGTGTCATTTTACTCGAGCCCCTTTTTTTGACTTTGTTGTTGACACCAGTTCTTTCTTTCTTTCTGTGGCTTCTACATGAGCCTGAAATGTGCCGAAACCTGTAAAAATAGTACGAGAAAGTGCCAACCGTGTGTCCTGGTACACAAGAGACAATTTTGTTTCTCAGTTTTGACTTCTTATCTCATACATTCAGGAGTCCATACCTGTGAAGAACAATTTTCTCGGAAGAACTCGCAGCTGCATCCTGCTTTAAAAGCTTCAATTCAAATGTGAGTTTAAAACGGGAACCAGCACACGCCTCCCATCAGGCCGCAGCAACAGAAGGCCGCTGCTATTGTCATTTTGGCTTTTTCCTTCGTGTGAGGAACAGAGAATATTCACATTCCACACGCTGAGCAATCGCATTAAGTCCAACAGCTGCAACAATGTGCCACCACTGATTGGAAAGTACTTGGCGTTCCTCACCACAATCATTACCCAAAACCCAAGTGGAAGTCTTTAACCTACTTTTTTTGTTCTCCTCTCCTTTGTTACGACACCGTTCAGCTTTGTTTTTAACAGCTCAGACTTTGCGATAACCATCGATGAGATTTCCTAACAGTGTAGATAAATATTTAGTGTCTTTTCAGTTTCCCTTGAAATGACTTTATCCCAAGAAATACTGACTTCCTATTCTGTGGACTTTCCACAGTAATAGAGACACTGTTCCTGGAAAGAGGTGTTGAAGCTATTCCATTGTAAATCCTGGTCAAATAAAACCAAAACTATCTGCATGGCATGATACCAAGAAAGCTCAGTGGGAACATTTGGATGAACTTAGCTTTTACAGCATAAAAAAGGGAACAGAGAAAAACATAAAACCTCACAGTGGTGTGATCCATCACTTTGTTCTTGTTTTTTTTACATCCAGTAATGCAGCTTGTGTAAATTGTTTATGGAAAATAATTATCCCGCATTAAAGTGTCCAGTTTTAGCAAATAAAGAGTTTGTATTCAAGGGCAGCGCTGCCGATTTTCAACCTTATCTCTATCTCTCTGAATTAGGGATGGAATGTGAAACCCAACATTTTTTTTTCAGTGTTCTCTGTGTCTCTGGGACGCAGCTTCAAAATCCCTTGTTCTTCCTGGAACCAGTGACATCACTAGATCCAGGAACCCCTCGCCTTTCCCCTCGCACTCCAGGTGTTTTGAGAGGATTTTCTAGCTCTGGCGAACCAAAAACCCCTCATGATTGAAGACTACGCAATATTAAATAAAAGAAATGTTCCAAAGTGACGGAAAACAACCTTGGAGATCCGGCAAGTACTGTTTTTTTTTGTGTGTTTCAATGCATCCCAATGCACATGTAGGCGCTGCAAGAATGGCTGTGTGAACGGGACATCTCAGAAAACTCAGCTTTTTCTGTCAATACAACACAAGCTGAGGAATTCGTTGCTTCAGTTCACCACCGTTACCGTCAACATTGCTTGAACATCCACATGAAAAGTGGTGGATTTTTTTTCCTTTAAGTAGCCAATCTCAAGAAGGTTTAAGTAAAAAGCAGGAGCGTTTGTAGAGATGCCTGGAAAACTCCTCAGTAAAAGTTTCACGTTTTGTCGGATGAATGCGTGTGATATTATGACAGGAAAACAGGGGAGCTGTGTGTTTGTGAGTGTGTCACAGGACAGATTGTTGGCTCGGGCCGGGTGCAGGACGAGACTGGTCCAGGAGTCCATATGTTGTGACACCGCAGATCAAATAGATGAAAGTCGGTGTGGCGCTGCGGAGACAGATGGACGCAGTGACACTTACGTGCATGAAAAGTCAGACACCTGGCTGCGGATCAGATGCTGTCAGAAACCGGAGGGAAGGAATGAATGTTAATGTGTGTTTGTGAGAGACTGCACTGTACGCGGACAACACTGTTGACATCCGTTAATCTGATTCATCATGACTGTGTGGCTTGGGTTTGATAGATTTAACCGAAGCTGACCACACACAAGACGATTATCAAATCTTAACCGCTTATAAAAATGTCGGAGACCGCAGACACAGGGACAGTTTCAACCGATTTGATTTTTAACATTGTAATCCTCTGAACGCACACACTAGAGACCAAACACCTGCCATTCCTAGTAATGATTTCACAGTGGTAAATGCGAAGACACGAGATCCCACAGAAATAATAATAATAATCACGTAACAGTTGATGCTAGTTGCTGTTACCTTGTGAACATTAGCCCATTAACTCACCTGTTACATCTAATACCGCCCCAGTTTCTGCCCATGACATTTCTCTGTAAGCCCTGTTGTGGTTTGTCTTGCATGAGAGGGTGTGAAGTGAAGGGTGGGGGGGTGGGGGATGTCCCTCCGAATGCTTCGTCTGCCCCACTAATGCCAAATATCCTCTGGGAACCCAAATTTTAAGAAGAAATAGAGTTTAAATCAGCCTGTTCAGAGCAGGTTTAATACGCATTGTAACCAACATAGGATTCCTGGAGGTTTTTGGTCTAAATTATTTTGGATTTTTGGTCTGTTCCTCAATGTTTTTTTTTGTTGTTGTTGTTGTTTTTTTTGTATTTGTGAAAATGCTTTCAAAATTGGGAGGCGAAAAACCCTGGAGGAATGTATCCAGAATTGGTGGAGGGTGGGAGCAAAAAATGCACTTTGACCAAAAAATGGTCAAAGGAGGGCACGAGGGCCTCGCTGTTCTATTAAAAAACAACACGGACACAGGGAGCGGGTGCTGAGTTGCGCTGCCGATAACCCGCCTTTGGTGATTGTATCAGAGCCGGGTCAGATTTGGAGCCAGGATCGAGCGACGCTTGTGTAAGTCGGGCCCAGAATCGGGCTTAAAATCGTCTAGTGTGAAGCCAGCACGACAGTGACCAGAACATTCGCCAACTGTCGTCAAATTGTGAATCAACTTTTGCTAAACCCTGACAGGTGAATGGAAAAGGTGGCACCACGTTTTTCTAATTGAGTCCCTCCCACTTCCAACCAGTGAAGGAGCACAGTAAGAATTAAAAAACAAAACTGGTCCCATTGTGGCAGAAAAGTGTGTTCATGTAGGATCCCATCACTCATAGTTAGAAGGTGATTGCAAGCACACGTTTTCAAGGCCGTTAAAAAAGCATTCAGTCATATTTCAGACTGCTTCTGACTTTGTGGTAGCAGTTCGAGGAGAGCCCGGTCCTGTTTCAACATGACAGTGCCCCCGTGGCCAAAGCGAGGTCCATACGGAAATGATCCTTAATTAATTATGAAAGAACTCGACTGACCTGCAGAGCGCTGACCTCAACCCCATCCAGCACCTTTGGGGTGAATTCATTAGTGATCTTTGAGCTGAATTGGGGAAATTTGTTGCAGACAAGCCCTCTTAGAGGAGAGGACGCTCTTACAGCTGCAAGGGTTTCGAAAAGGGATGTGCAACGCTTGCACATCGGCATCCACGTGCTCTCGTGCACGCCATGTGCGTTTGTTCCTTGTTTTGTGCGGATGTGTGCAGTCCGCCTCCCAACTTGAGCCTACCTGCAACACTCAGAAACTTGCCGTCGCGTGGCTTCCCGCCATGAACTGAGACAGGGGCAGAGAAAGAGGGAGACAGGGTCTGAAAATGAAGGGAATGGTAGAGCGAGGGAAAGTGAGCGCGAGCCTCCAGAGGGGTTTGAATTTCTTGCAATCAGAAACGAAGACAGAGATGGGAAAAGGGAGTGACTGATACAATCACAGACTCTCCACATTTATGGTCTCTACTCTTTTGTTTGTCTTTGGTTTTGTTTTGCACTTATGCTTTTGTGTGAAGTCAATCAATGTGTCTTTCCTTTTGTTCTGAAGGTTATAATCCTGTTTTTCAGAGCAAGTCTGAGAAACAGAAGGGAGAGAGATGTGTGTGTTTTTTTCTTTGTTGGCCCTCTGTTTTTCTTTTCAACTTCATTTTTGTACTTTTTTTGTAACTTCATCCACTTGGCAGCTTGATATTTAATGTCTTTTTAAGGCGGTGTGTGAGTGAATGTGTGTGTGTGTGTGTGTGTGTGTGTGTGTGTGTGTGTGTGCTCATAAGCACTGTCTCAGCCTACTGCTAGAACAGACTTCCTCTCTGCCTCACAGGTCTTTTACCTCCTTCGATGATGTACAGGGGACTTCATACTGTGGCAGCCATCTTGATTTGCAGTTTAAATTTGTTTTTGTTTGTTTTCTCTTTGATTTCACATGTACAGACAAACACTCTCACACACACACACACACACACACACACACACACACACAGTACAGCCTCTGTTTTTTTTACTGTGGTCTGATTGTGGCTGTGTCCTCTGCTGGTCAAAGAGTCAGACTACTGTAGCTGCTCTGTTTGTGCCCTCGCTGTTATGCGATCGCTATGAAGGCTCGACATTGTTTGACCAAAAACCATTTTTGTCGTCACTCAACCGCTCAGAACCGGTTTGGGCCAGAGCCTCGACCTGAGAGCAAGCGGGCATACGAGGAAAAAAACAACAAAAAAACCCCTGCCAGTTTTGCCATCATCTTTTGTTTAATGTTCTGTGACTGAAAGCAAAGCGATGCTGCTCTGATGCTTTTTGATTTTTTTGTGTTCTGCCTTTTTTTCCTTGTTTATTACTTATCTTTTTTTTCTTCCAAATAGAAAAACATTTCCAAAAAAAAAAAAAAAAAACTGAAAAAGAAAGATGATCATCACTTTTGGGGAGAAAAATTGCTTTGAGTTGCATGCTGATTTGCAGATGGGTCCTCTGCCCGTAAAACAAAAAATTGCACCTTATTGGAAAGATGTGTTTTGTTTCTGTTTTTTTTTCTTAATGAGTGCATAAATATATGTGGGGGATGAGTCTGTATATTTGTTTATTTTTAATGTTGATTAAGTTGAATCTGTTAGCTATTCAGGCACTGTGATGTATCTTAAACAGGGTTATGATTTAGCTTATGAATGCCGGGTTTTAACATGACAGACTCAGTCACTGGAGTTTGTGAGACGGGTTTGTTAAGCAGCATGAGACAGTAAAGCCACAGACGGGCGAACGAGCAACAACGTGGATTGTGAAAAGAACAAATCTTCTTGAATCTTTACTTCTTTAAACAAGAGCATCTATGAGAAAGACCTCAAAATTAGGCAGACTTGGATGTTCAAATTTAGTCATAAATGACAATTTATATATAAAATGAGACCTTCTCACTAAAAAAACAAAAAGACAAACACAAGCTGTGTTCTAAATCCTGTACTTCCGATAGTAGCAACAAAAACTTGTTTTCTCTACACACTGGGAGCAGAAACATGTTGTCTGCCTAATTGCTGCTGCTTAGTGAATCCTTGTTCACAGACTCACAACACTCACACACACACACACACACACACACACACTGGCCTGTCCTCACACAGCGACCACTAGGAGGCGTCCTGCCTGTCCTCTCACATATCACACTAACACTTCCTCTGCCTTCCGTCCATCTTGTCCTTGAAAAAGGACAAATGACTAACCGTTAAAAGACACCATGTTGCTCTGACACACACACACACACACACACACACACACACACACACACACACACACGTGTTCACACACAGTCATCAGCAATACGGCCTCGGCAGATGACTGGCACTAGGCATGGCGCTGCCATCCGGTCTCATGTCCCCGGGGCAGAGTGCTGTCTGCAGCCAATTAACCAACAGGGCCGGTTGCCAGGTCCATATCCATCTAATCCTCTTCACCCTCCTGCCAGGTTGCCAGATTTAGCCCTTTCCTCTTCACACAGCCTTTGTTGTGGTAAAAAAATAAAACGAGTTTTTAATGTGAGAGGGGTAATGAGAGTAGTTTAGACGAGCGGTGTGGGTGTTTTTTTTGTTTTTACAGGATAAAATCCCTGTGAAAGCGAGTGGGCTGCAGCACATTGTCTGTGCTTTGTTAGCCGACCTAAATGGAATTGGAGAGATTAGTAAAAAAGTGTCCATACCTGTAATTCTGGTCCATCTTTCAACCAGAGCAAACACCTAGAATATAAAAACACACCTACCTGAGCAGCGTGCAGAGACGCTCTGTAAAATCACAAACCAGTCGCTTCCTTTCAAGCATTTGCACCGTGTTTGCAAAAGCTGTCAGGAGAGGACAAAGCCAAGAAATCTTATTTGGTTTTTGTTTTGTTTTTTTTTTCCACAGTGGCTACGTATGAGCGTACCCTATTACACATTGTGACATTGTAAAATAAGACAACTGAAACACCCTGCCTCCCTCTGTCCCCACGCACTGATAATGATTGTATTCTGGTCGCATAGTTTTATTTTTTATATCATTGTTGGGGCTTCAGTTTGTTTCTGCATTCATTTAATATTTTGTGCTTTTATTTTGGAATAGTTTGATGGTCTTTGTAATGGGTGTGCGGGAGAGTGTGTGTTTGTAATGTAGCTCACTGAATGTGTGTGTGCGTGTGTGTGTGTGTGTGTGAGATACAGATGGGGTGTGTTGTTTGGTGGCTCGGCGCACATCAGCCCTTTGCCTGTGTTCATTATTGTGCCAGTGCGTTCAGGTGTTCCCTTGCCTCCACATCCATTCATCCAAATGAAAGAGACTGAGAAGAGAGACAGGAGACGAAGAACAGGAGGAGGAGGAGGAGGAGGAGGCAGAGGGACATTTCCCTCCGGGGGAAAAAAAACACAACCGAGAAAAGATACTTTTGAAAAAAAAAATATTTTTCTCATCTGCGGGGTCACAAAGAAGAGTGTAAATTTCTAAGTTAATTGAAAATGACGAATAAAAAAAAGCTCATTTGTTCTCTATATGAATGGCTGTATGTTAACCATGAACAAGCAATGAGTTCTATGACAAAGACATATAATAAATTAATTTTAAAATTTTAACAGTGCTATCTGTTTGTTTTTGCCTTTGAGGCGTCTGTTGTGTGTGTGTGTGTGTGTGAAGATGTTCTGCAGTGTTACTCAATTGCGGTAATTTGCATCATCCATTCCTCATCTCACTAGAGGGCAGCACTGCAGCACACATCATTAGAGCTGATTAGGATGCATCACTGTGCACTGCCCTTACTGCTCCAGATTGATTTTAGCTGAAGACTTTTAATGTCCAAATGGCATAATGGAGACGGACGTATTTTATTGCACTAAATGATGAACTTAAAAACACAGAGCACAACTATAAATTTAAAAATTGCAGGGCATAACTCAAGTTCAGTTCGTTTTTGCCTGCAGCATGGGGAGCTTCACATTAAAGAACAAAAACTGTTAATAAAAAATTCACTAGGGCTAATTTGTGTGTTTGGCACTTTTTTTACTTCCCTTACACACTTGATACTTGTGTGTGTGTGTGTGTGTGTGTATTTATGTATGTCTGTACTTTACCAAATCCAATCAAATCAACTTGTTCCAATGCTAAAATAAACTGAAGTTTGTCAGCTGCTAGTTTAAGACAAATTGATTTAGACTTTTGGAATCTGCACCGTATCAGCGAAATCTAAAATAGAATAAAGTCTTAGAAACTTGATTTCGATGCTGTACCTTCGTAAAGTACAAAAAAAAAACAAAGAAGAAGAAGTGATAATATGAGACCAGTTTGCCAAGGTGGAAGAGAAAACGCCCACTTTCATCGGTGACGGATCATTCTGATCTGTTCCTGGCTGATGCAGGTGAGCTCTGCTCCGCTGCCGCGTGTCGCGCTGCTTTGAGGAACAAAAATTGCCTCTGTAAAATGAAACCTGCAGCCGCTCTCAAAGTTTTACTTCTGACAGAGACAATTATAGTTGCCAAGCAACCAAGATGCAGCTGCCACTGTGCGAAAATGAATCAGTTTAACCTCAGCAAAGTCTGTGCAGTCATCTCAACCACATGTGGCAAAAATACAAATAGTCACATTTCCTTTGCCTTTGGTGCAGTTTGTATAAATAACATTTTAAATGAAAATAGACATTCTTAGGAAAAGTCAGAGACCAGCAGCACGGTAATTTTAAATTAAACAGAATTACATGACATGTACAGTCAAAATAACAATCACGGCCTTTCCAGTATCAATGAACATTTCTGTATATATGCAAGTTAGCCAAAAGGCTAGTTTACATCAGTAGTCGCCAGCCTGATGTTACAATAGACTCCCTAAAAGAGAACAACACAACTTGTTCAAAAGGAAACACTGACAAGATCTCCATATAGAAAAATACCTCAGAGTGTCGGAGCAGGAGGGTTAGTAGCCAGAGGAATGAAATACATGAGGCATGCAGTACAAAGTATAAACAGCATGAGACAGCTATTAATAAAAACATTCTGTCTGGAGTGCGGCTCATGAAGCGGAGCATGCAGCGGCACATTAAGCAGGTGTTGGTTAAAGCACGCAGGCAGAAGCCTCAAGTCTGTATCACATGCACACAACAGCAACTGCACAGCAATTAGCATCAGGCAGGCAGCACACAGCCGATTCAGTCATAAAGCAAGCAACACATGAAGCACGCTTTGCTGCCAGGTATTGACAAAATTTATGCCACTCTCACATCTGTCTGTCAAATATGAAGCTACATTCAGGAAACAGTGAGTCTTACCCTGTCAAAAACCCCAAGGTGTTAAAAGTATGAGTGATGTGCTGGACAATTCTCCGTAGAGTTATCGCGCCCGCCTGACGTGTTTCAAATTAAGTGTTGCTGTTTTGAGCTTTGGAAGTCTTTGTTAGGGTGTTTTTGAACTTTGGACAGAGCCGTGCTCGCTTTTTCCTCTTCTGCCATCAGGTCTTTATATGTCAGCTAGTAGTTGACCATGTAGGAAACATGTAAGTGATATCAAAGTCCTCATCTAAATCTTCGTAAACCAAGGACCAACCTGTCAAACTACTCCACTTGATAACACAAATATGTAATCAATCAAATTAAAGAGACCCGTTGTCACGCAGTGGAGTGTTTAGGTTTACTCAGGGCACTGTCCCACTTTGCCTGGTTGCTAAGCAAAACTCGTTCCTCGCACTGATGTCAAATTACAGAAATTGAAAACGTTGTTCAGGGACTTATGTCTACCAAGATTATAACTAGATCCAAATGTTGAGGAATCCCTAAAGCGAACTGTTTCTGTGGAAATGACCATTAATCAAATCCAGCATATGCAGTTAAAAAAAAAAGAAAGAAAAAGGTTTCAGACTCAAATGTATTTTACTCCTGATTATGTCACTGTGTTATGGAGTACGAACAAAACAAAAACATGGTAAACAACCACGGTGGATTCACAACATAAGTTATTTCAAGAGAGACAAAACATCATTCAAAAATGCACCTAGTTTACACATGATCTTTGGATTGTCCGTATTCAGCAGCAGTATAAGTTTAAACAAAGATGGCTGATTAAAAAAGTATTCTGGCAATTATTCCTCCTGTTGTGAACAATACATGTATTTTTTACATTCAAACAAACATAATATTCATCTCCCAAGTAATTATCATTACATAAAGTAAAAAATCTTTTATTCCTCCCCAGATTTTTCTACCTTCCTGTTATTTGAGGTATTCTGTTGTTAGAGACTCGAAAATTACAGATATCCCGGGAGTACGTCCTGTTTTCACAAAGTAAATACTTTTCAAACCCAAACTAATCTTTTAATTAACAATACAAGGCACATGATGACATATTCTAAAGTTCGCAATGCCACTTCTGTAAAAACTGATCTTTTAACTCTACTCAACTGCTAATTTCACCCATTTAACATTATCACATCTCTGCTCCAACCAAATGTATAAGAAACCACATTCATCTAATATTTGCTGGACAAATGTAGTCTATGGTGAAACATATGTTTCAATGATATACACATGAAATAAACAGTCTGCTTAATTCCCCATTTATCAGATTATTACAGGTTGATTTCTTTATAATTTTTACTCTGTACTGAAGGAATTTCAGATGTAACCACTCGAGGACATCTGGCCCCCATACCTCGCAGTTGTTCCCGGTCTGTCGAAAAGCTCCAACATTTATCGGTAAATCAAAGTTTGTGCATTTACACGGTAGAGCAAACAGAACTCTTAGAGTCCGTTTGCAGAGTTCCTCTCTGGCAACTTTATATGAACCATTACATTTAAGGACAACACCAAAATATTTTGAAATTTGTACAATTTCTACTTCACACAGATAGGTAGGGTGACCAGATGAGAATGGGCGAAATTCGGGACAGGGGAATTTGGGGTGGGCATGGTCATGTGGTCACGTTGGTCAAAACTCAAAACTGTAATTATTTTATTCATAAATTCAACTGTATCAGCAGAAAAAAACCCACTGACTACGTTGTATAACTGCAAAACACTTTGTTTGCATCTCACAGGGTAGCAGCAATCCTCTGGTGTGTCCCTGCCCCCTCTTCCCGGTCACCAGTAACGTTTCTGCTTTGTTTCTCGATGTTCACCATGTCAGCGACACATGGTTATATGGTCATATATGGGGCGGCTGTGGCTCAGTAGGTAGAGAGGGCTGTCTACCAATCAGAGGGTCGGTGGCTTGATCCCCGGCTCCTCCGGTCTGCATGTTGGAGCGTCCTTGGGCAAGATACTGAACCCAAAAATGCTTCCAATGACTGTGCCATTGTTGCCCCAACAATGAGGCAGCGTGAATGTGTGTATGAGTTCCTGATGAGCAGTTTGGCTGTACAGTCACCTGCCCTAGGTGTGACTAGAAAAGTGCTATATAAATACAGTCCATTTACCACTTTAATGGCTTAATTCTTTACAAGTAAATAATGTCATAACATCGTCCTTGCAGAGGCAGCTATTGTGGCACCACTATGCAGCTAAAAAATAAATAACAAACATAGTTCCTCACAAACTGCAGCAGCCATTGCAGATCTAGCTGCAGAATGGCATCAGAAATAATTCACAACAATCAATATTTAATATGTTATTTGGCTATAACTAATAAAAGTTATGGTTTAGTCTAATTTTTGGGACAATTTAGGATGACTGTCCTGAATTTTTTCAGGACATCTGGTCACCCTGGACACGCACACATACTTCAAAACTTCAACAGCAGAAGCTGTTTCCATCTTTCCTGAAGCAAAGCAGACAGAAAGAGTGTCCTTTGAGGCCATGACACCACTACGACACTTTTAGCGAGGACTCTGTGTCCAAACATCCAGTTTAACGTCAAGTTTAAGTGCCAGATCAGCCACAGTGGACCAGGGTGTAACAGCTCCCGGCCCAGTCACACACACCAAGGAATGCACCGCTGATGTTTTTCTCTCTGTCTTAATAAGAAGAGGCAAAGAGGAACGAACAAAAGATCCTGAAAAATCTGAAGATGTTCACACAAGGAGTGAATAACAGCTGTATTCACCATGCAGAAATAAAATAAACATGGATGTAGGAAGGCAGAAACCATTGTAAATGTTAGTGTTGCATGGTGATAATAAAAACAAACAAAACATTAACAGGTTCTATTTTATAGAAAGACGATCATATTTTTGCTCCCTTAGAGACAAGGATTAGGGATGGTGATACAAAATCCCGGCAACTTCTCAGCAGGTTGTAATAAAATTTGTTGGAAATATTCTTGATCACTAAAACTTTCAGTCTTTTGGGTGATCCTGTGGAGCAATTTTCCCCAAACTCTGGTCACGACCTGTGATTTCATTCTGTTGTCAACTGGGAGAGTGAAATGCATACCAGTGCTATGACATGTGGATTCATTTTTTTGGTTAATAAAATTGAAAAAGCTTATCGTAAAACGCTGATTTCTTCAGGTCAGATTCTTTTATTTTGCAGGGTTGTTTAACTTGTTGAACCCTCCTTCCCTCTTCTCACTTTTTTGTAGGTCTAAGTCTGGTGGAGACACCATATTTGTATTTTGGATCTCAAGTTGAAAAAGTCGTGGGGTGAAGACGTCCCTTTAAGTGACACCGTGGTCCATGCAAAGACTTCAGGAACGCTAATTTCCATAAATGTCAGTATGGATATAAATGCTTCCCAGAGGCTGAATCCTGATGATAGTCACTTTCTCAGCCTCCCCTCTCCATCAAGCTATCCATTTAGTGAGCAAGAAGTGATGTCTTGTGCCATGACGTCTACAATGCTTAAAGCTTGAGAGCAGGACTGAAGCCCTTGCCAAAGAAGTTCACATAGTGCTGATTAAAGTCTGTGTCCACATGGCGTTTTTTTCTGGCAGAAAGGTGCTGGCAGAGTGCTTGGCAGTGCTAGGATGAAGCGCTGTGTGCCGAGAGAAAAAACACTCGTTGCCATGACAACAATATCTTGACAAGGGCCACTGTATGATCGCCACTACTCTGTTGCTTTTACTCTGCTTATTGTTTGAAATCCTTTTTTTTTTACTATGAGTGAGCATCAAACAGAGGATCCTTTCCCTCATACCTTGTATGGATGATGAGCTTAATAATGATATGGACGCGCTATCACGTCTGAGACGAGCAGACACAGATCACAGAGGATGTAGGTGCATGAAATGAACACAGAAACAGCCTTTCCTCTCTCTGTTACGATGGTATTTGGCGGGGACACAGAGACAGCTTACACCAGCTTCTCCTCCATCTTTGAGTCCTGTCTGATCTACTAGCCTACTAGTTGAAACAACGAGTCAGCACAACAATCCACTGCTTGTTGAAAAGGCCACTGGAGACAACAAAAGAGCTTTTCTGAAAAGTTGAGAAATTTTAAGCCTTGAAGCTTAAAAGCGCTTAGGCGCTCAGAGTGGCCAAACAAAAAAGGCAGAGCGCTTGGAAAAAAGACGCTGGGCTTTCTCTTCGTGTGGCCGCCTGCCGCTGCAGATGCTCTCTCCTCATTGAGAACAACTGAAAATAAGATGCTGTTGCTCATAAAGAAAAAACGGTATGTGACCCCTGGCCATAAGTCTCTCACTGCTACCTATATTACCCTTTATACCATGGTCTGGGTGAATACTTGATTCTGATTGGCTGCAAGGTGCCCGTTAAAAAGTGTTGTAGGACACCTATAATAAAGTTCCTGATAAATAAATAGCCTGATTGTTCTAAATTATTGTGCTGGCTCAAATGCTAGTTGGTAACCGTGGCAACAGAAACTCAGAACATACGTTAACATATGTTATTTCACAGTTTATTTATCACAATGGCAAGACAGTAGACAATCCATGAGTGATTTTATGGTTTCCTTTAACCTATTTGGTGAATTTGATAATTTTGAAGACTGGAATGCAGCAGAGGAGAAAGAGAGAAGAGAATATAAGAAGAAGGAGATGCGACACAAGGAGGTGACACCGGAGGAACTGAACAATTTAGAGGATGACAAGGATGAGGTAAACACAAAGAAAACCTCGAAATGGGCAGTTAAAACATTAACAGACTTCCTGGCTCAGAAAAAAATCACTCATGTTTTGTCTACTGTCTTGCCGTACTTGTCTAATGTCCGGTTACCTTGGCAACGCGTCACAACGAGAGATATTAAATAGTCCACTCAGCCGCTTCATGTGAAAAACTTACGATTTTAATGGTAAAACAACATTAACGTATTAATAATTGATTTAATATTTATTTCTTTCGTAAGTGACCATGGTATAAGGAGGATAATGCCCTTTGAGGTGTCCATTATCAGAAATG
>JAQLOL010000019.1:13970761-13989969 GCA_029783665.1 Naso thynnoides
ATCATTAATTTTCCGGATGATTAATCGAGGAAATATCTTAAAATGCCCATCCCTAGAAGGAAAAATAAGAAACAATTGTTAAGCCTCCAGTGAAATCAGGGCTGAAAAAAGTGCAAGACCTTACTCCTGTCAACAAGTACAATGTTCTGTCGGAAAACAACAATTGAAAAAAGTTAATCATTTAAATCATGTGTGTTACAATGTTTATAAAAAAGCTGACACCACACAGATTGGTAGAAAGACTCCTACTAAAAGCTACTATTATTCCCTACATATAGTAATCACAAAAAACAGTACTTGCTGGGTCTCCAAGGTTGTTATCAGTTGTGCAGAACATTCTTTTTATTTAATATTGTGTTTTCAATAAAAAGGGTGTTTTGGTCCACCAGACACTGAAATTCATCTCAAAGCAAACATGGCGCCGCCTGGTGTGTGAAGTTGCAGGTCAGAGCAAGCAGGTCAAAAGCTCCACAGATGACATCAAACGCGTCATTTGATGTCATCTGGGGAGATTTTGGCACAGGAAATGGCATTAGAGCTAGACCCTCGGATGATTGAGAGAAGATAAACAACATTCTTTGTAATATACTGCCGATTTTGGAAAAATACAGAGCTGGTTGCTAATCGGCAAAATAACCCTTTAATCCAGCTCATGTGCTCATGTTGAGGAAGTAAATAAATCCACATGGAATAAATCCACAAGAAACAGGGACGCTCTCAACTTCTGTCTGGTGTTTGCCTCTTTAGGAAAGTTTAACAAAGTTAACTGTCCCTCATTCACCTGAAGAAACTACTTAATTGGAGCCATCTTGAACAACTTGCTGACAGTAATCTGTGAAGCAGAGAGCAGAGAGCAAAGGTGTTTGATCAGAGCAGGGGAGGGGGCAGGAACAGCGCTGTGTGCACGGAGCTGGCATGTCCAGGCATGCCCATACAGGGAAGTCCAGCACGCATTGATGTCTTGAAACACAGCGTGCAGAGCCAACTGACACAGCCTTCAGGTCTCACTCAGAAATGCACAAACTTAAAGAGTATCCGACACTTTGAAAGCATTTATAAGACAGAAACTATGGTAAAGCATAACATCTCTCCTTTAAGATCTGTTATGAGCTCAGAAGTCTAGATCTGGTTTCTTCAACAGCAAAAATACTTGATGATTTTTATCTCGTTCAGCAAGTTTCTGTTGCCTTTAAGTAAACAGCAACAGTATCGCAAAGTTCTCTGCACTTACCAGTTCTTACCAGATCTCAGTTTCTAGTGTAATGAGGTGTACTGCAAAGGTCATGAATGCATCACCTTTCGATTTTAGAGTCCTGACAGTTTGAAAAGCTCAGCAGACACACATGCCCATCAGTCCAAAGCTGCAGTACAACGCACAATGTGCCTTTCACCAAGGTTTCTCTATGTACTGAGACTCAGCACTAGTCTGGGGAGTAAATTTGATAACAGACAGCAAGTTCCATCACAGACAGCATTTATATAAGCAGAAAGCACAAAAACAGATAAAGTAGCCATATGCACAGGACTGGCCCTGCCAATACCCAAATATTCCAAGCACATTTTTACTTCTATTTGGTTTTCTTTATCAAATCATGTGGAAATGTGGATATCTACAAATACATATTTGCACAAACCTGATGCTATTTACTCAGGATAACAAATGTGTTATTCTGTAAGATGGAACAATGTGCATTCTTCACTCAACACAATTTACTCTTTTTTAGGATGATGAACTTCCCCTTATTTTGTCCGTCTGTGTCTATATTCAGTTTGCTTTCGGTACATTGGTGTCCAGGCAGCGGCAGTCAGCGAAGTTAATCTCATCACTTTCTAATATCCTCTTTGTATTTTTCCTATTTGCTGATGACTACTGTTCATTCATTTATGAAGCCTCTCTGCTGATCTGCGGTAATGAAACGTATGTATGGGGAGCTGAGACATGGGAAATTAACTGTACTGTAGAGCAAGATTTAATTATAAAGGTGGAAATGAATCAGGATGGCCATGCTGAAAGAAATGGAATAGCTTTTTTCCATCAGGAAATGTAACGGACTGTCTGGTACAGCAGAGAGGTGCAGTATAAAATGTTCTGTTCTGATCTGTAATTTACTATCACACCGCAATACAGTACATAAGAAGACATTTGGAATTCATTAAAAGGTATTAAAATAGAATAACCAGCTTTATGTAAATTATCACCAGAATTGAAATGTCACCAGGATGCTTGCATTTAATAATAATTAGTCTAAACTGATTCGGATGTCATATCTGGAGGCACAGTTGTTCAATAATGCACTTCATTTATGTTGTAATTAAGGTAGAAGATAAAGTGTGCAAAAAGAGATACATTTCATGGAAACAAAAGTCAGCTTGGCTTTTGTTTGCTTTCAGAAATGTGTCTCCTGACATTCTTATTATGAATCACTGTGAGGGGATGATAGAGCAGTTTAACGCTGATAAAACCTGCTTCTATTTGGTCAGAATTCCACCGTGAAAATAACTTTTATGTCTTCAGATTTATGGTCATTAAAGGCTTTGACTCTTAAAATCTCATTTCTGTGGCTCATGAAGTGTGATCTAAACAGTGCTCACCGAGCATCGAAACTGCGCTGACTGTGTGTGAAGCATCCATGTTTAAGAATTTGTAGCTTCTTCGCGGCAACATCCAAGTTTGAAGCACTGAAGTCACCACGAGCTCATTTGTTCTGCTGATACTGAGCTTCAGATGTTTGATGCTGCACTGTGCGATTAAATTCTTTATCAGTCCTCCCCTGTAAAAAAAACAGTCTGTAAGTAAATTACTGTACTGGAAATTATTTACTGGAATCTTACATGAAAATATGGTAATTTCCTGTAAAAACGATGAGCTAGGGTGGGATATGTCGCGGATAATGATTGCCGTTTTCAGTAGTCAATTGCACTGAATGTGCGCTGTGCCCTCTGCGAAATTTAAATTTGACAGCAGTCAGCAGTGTAAACATGGAAAACAGTCACGAGGAGAGCCTTCTCTTTGCTCTGGGGGATTTCTCACCACAACCATCGCCAAATCCAGACGATTTTAGTGATTCTAGAGATGAAAAGGCAGAGGAAGAGCCACTAGGTTTTAAAGTGAGGCCCCTCATGTTCGAGCCGCTCTGTACAGACGGCAGTGCTGCTGCTCCAGTCCTGTGCGACAGATGATAACTGACAGCATTTATATGACGGGAGGGGAATATTCGAGGAGGAATTTTATTGGACGCAAAACTAACATATGCCCCAAGTGCAGAATGATATCAATATTTTATAACGCTGATTAATTTTATTGATCAAAACTGCAAAACTGCTTTTTGGTCATCGTTGGGCATTATATTATCATATGGGCAAAGATAGACAGATAGAGTTTTTGTTTTGGTAATACTGGTTGTAAAATGCAAACATTCAGAGTCACTCTGCTGGTCAGTCCCTCCGTGCCTTCAGAAATGAATAGTAGCAAACTTCTAAAACATCCAAAAAAGCATCTTTCCCTTAAGCTCACCGTATAGTGCGTTGCTAAATAAATAAAGTCATACAGCTGGTGATCACTTTGCTTTTCGCAGAGGCTTTTCTGTATATCCCTACAGTTTTCTTTGAAATTGAGCAGGACTGACACAAAAATGAAAGAAAAATCCGGCTGGTAGGAGCCAGAGGCCCTGTGTGTCAGCATTAATGATAGTAACTCAGAGAAAACTCCTGCTGATGGAAAACTCTGGATAGCTGCTGCAGAGCTGGATGGCAGAGATTACGGAAGGCCTTAGGCTGAATGGATGGGTATTGCTCCTGTATTGCATGGTGCTCTGTGTGCGCGCGCATGTGTGTGTGTGTGTGTGTGTGTGTGCTTGAGTTAAGCTGTTTCTCAGCACAGGGAGGGGTCAAGCTAACTAGGGCGAAACACTCTGTAATTTGCAACCAAAAAAATGGAACCAGACTGCCTGTCATTTTGTGTGTGGATGTGTGTGTGTGTGTAAGTGTGAGTATGTGTGCATGACTAAATACGTACCTGCCGGCTTGTAAGTGTGTGTGTGTGCTAGTGTGTGTGTGTGATTGTTGTGGGTGGGAAAGCTTTGTAGAAGCATCAGCAGGACATTTGGGCAGTGTGTAGTGAGTGTAGTTGGCTGTGTGCATGTTGTCCTGCACCACTGACGGAGCAGACTGAGCGACTACAACCCAGGATGTGGAGCAGGAGGCCAGACAGGCTGACTAATGACTGTTGTCATGGTTGAGCTCAAAATTTGCTCATTTGAAGCAATAAATTTTAATTTAAGGGGCCATGTTGCGTCTTAGAGCATTTTTACCCCAACTCTGCCCATTGCTGAGCTTTGTAGCAACGAGATGTGATTAATAATGCTCAAATTTTGTTCAACATCATCTTTGTGGGAGTCTGCTGACTCTGCAACAGTGATTCTCAACTGGTGATTTGCTAGCCACACGTGGCCCGCTACAGCTTTTCATTTTGCCGTAGAATTAATGAATTCAGAGAAGGACGGCTCAGCATTTCTTGCCCGTGGACAGGACCCGGTCTGTTAGTTGATTAACTTGCTAATTCCCGGCAACGAGCCAAAAAGTCTGTCATTCATATTTCATCCATCCAATCACTCCACTGCCACTCCGTGGTCTTTACCCCCACGGACCCATCACACTGCTCTGCTACCAGGCTCATGTTTCCCTCAGCCTCACTGGCTGGACTGCGGGAGTGTAAAATGGTCTCCGCATTTAACCCATCCCCGAAGAGCAGTGGGCAACCACAACGCGGCGCCTGGGGACCAGCTCCACATCGTAGCCACTAACTCGGTCAAGGGTACTGACTGGAGATAGACCAAACATACATGTTTTAGATGGTGGGGGGGAACCAGAGTACCCGAAGGAAACCCACGCAAACAAGGGGGGACATGCGAACTCCTCTCAGAAAAGCCCCGCCTCTGCCAGGTATCGAACCCAGGACCCTCTCGCTATGAGGCTGCTGTGCTGCTCTAACTTATGGGAAACTCACTAATCTCGTCTATTAAACACAAGAGGTATCACTTCGGTTTATTTTTCATTGGTCTCTGTTGGATTTAGTCTCCCACAGGGTATTTATACAGACTCAATCATAGGTAGTTAAACTGTGACTTTCATATTGAGTGCAGGCTGTCTCCTTAATGGACGTCTGAGAGCATTTTCCAGGCAGGTAGGTAGGTAAGTAGTTTGGTAATGCTGATCCTTTGACAAGTGTAGTTTCAGCATGTTGGCCAGTGGGTGAACCACTCTGGTCCAAACGGGTAGATACATGGAGTCCTGGTCCAAAATCACTGGTTTGAAGAATAAATGTTGGGTCCATTCACGTAGTGCCCAGTTGAGCCATGACACGGTGACAGTGAACCAGCATGCACAGCAACAGGAACTTGATGCCATTAAAATTGTAGAAGGTAACTTCTGCTAATGAGCTAGTAAGCTAATATTAACTCTAGCAAGAAACTTGCTGGGGCGCAACTCCCCTGCAGCCTTTTGTGTTGTTGTATTTCATGTGTTGTTGCTCTCTCTTTTAAGTCCAGTTTGCACCGAGATGAAACGGTTGCAGGGAAAGTAGCAGTGGAGTAAACTGGTCCGTCTCAGCTCGAGTTCGAGCCGACTGACGGTGTGGCTTGCAGACACTTGCAGAGGCGAGTCAGAGCGCGGTGAGCTAATCAGCTCATATCGACATCACGTGTCGCTATGACTGACCAATCAGGACAGATAGTACAGAGAGCGTCACTCATTGGGTAAGTAGAACGGGAGGGATAGAATTTTTATCAATTCTGAATACAGAGGCATGATGGGAAAACACAGACTTCTCACCATACTCTCAGACCAGGTCACTTACTAACAGCTGTCTATGGGTATTAGGACATTTTTTTCCAAGTAGAACACAGAAAGGAACTGATAGTTACCCCAAAGTTACCAATTGCAGCTTTAAGGTTTAAACCTTTTATTTCTACTTTCTTACCAGAACAAAATTGCGGGAGTTCGACACAGACATAAATGCCTCTGTGTTAACATCCTGACAGACGCTGAACACAACAAATTGAACCCAATTCAAGTCAGAAAACATGTTGAATTGACTAGATTCCAACTCCAATTCCAGTGAAAAAGGGAAAAGCAGTTGGTGAAACAGCAAGTAAAGTGTTCTTGTGATAATTAGCCAATGAAAAATCATCTGGGCGGAAAGTCGACCGAAGCATTTCTTCACACAGACCTTCAGAGAGATTATTGTCATGCTTTCGTTTTCTATCTAACAATATTCTCCTCCAGCGGTGTCCTCACATTCATCAATACCTTTCACTCCTGAAGCAACAGCACAGGATGACAGTTTGCTAGATGTCTGTCATGGTTGTAAAATTGCCTGGCTATTACAGATGTGAGGCACACTTTGTTGCCTGGAGACTAAGATTGCTTGCCTCCCGTTGAGATTGCCTGATGGAGAAAAGCTGCTATCTTGAGCTCCATTTGTAGTTTTTTTTTATATTGGTATGGTATGCGGATAAATGCATTAATCTATACAAAGCACTGTGTCAGTTTGCCTTGCCTGTAATTTCAGCACAGTAACTTCTGAAAGGGTTTTGATCTGGCAAGTCCTGCCCAAATTTAGTATTATTACCTGGGGACTTGATGTGAAATCCCCCCCACTCCCCACCCCAACCCCTACTATGCAGAGTGTTCAGACAGAGAAGTGAAGCAAGGCTTGTTCTCATCAATTCACAGGTTTCATACCGGCTATATAGTCACAGCATCATTGATGGGCTCATTTGCTGTTAGCCGTAAAGTCCGGTCAAATCATATTCTTGCAGGTGCACAGCGTGGCCATTATAACCTGACACTTCTCACTCTGATTATACGTAATAGTGATGCCAGCGCTTCCAATCTCGTCCCTATGTGCTATTTTCTTCATTTAAATAAGATTTGATGATTATGTATGAGTTTAAAAACGAGATCATTTCTGGATGCAGAATGTTTGACACTTCATGGATATTTTGAGAAGTCTCAGAGGGAGCAGGGCAATTTCTGTCCAGTCTCTTTACTTTTTATAAATAAGTGGTCAATTCTTTGGCAAGAGTTTAACAAGCAATTAAGCACATAAACAACAATTCTTACATTTCCGGCACATCAAAGACAACATCCCTGCCAACCTGGATCCTTAACAGTATGCTTTCAGAAGCAACACATCCACCGAGGATGCCGTATCCACTGCCCGCCACTCAGCCTCAGCTCAGCATTCAACACTTCACTGCCTCTCCCATGAAGCAGATTGAAAAACTAAACTCTCTGGGCCTGAGCATTAGTGTCGTAGTACTGAGATCAGTCTTGGTCTCAAGACCGCTTTTTGAAAGTCTCGGTCTCGTCTCAGAATTGAGCGCATTTTGACATGGTCTTGTCTTGGTCTCAGACTCCAGATTTTTAATCAAGACCACAACAGATTTAGTTGTTAACATAATGAATGTGATTGGATGTGAAACTTTATTAAATCGGCAATTCTTTATTAAAACTTGGCAGAGTGCAGGTTTTGCAAAGTGCTTACTGAGACGGCTGGGAAAACCTGAAACTTCCATTGCCACCTTGAAATCAGAGGAAAATTTTTTTAAGGTCTTGGTCTTGACTTGGTCTCAGCGCATTCTGGTCTCGACTGGACTCCATTTGTGAGGTCTTGACTACAACACTACTGAGCATCACACTGTGTAACCGTAAAAATGGACTTTCTCACAAAGAGACCCCGGACAGTTCTGATTGGCAGTCACACCTCCTCTGTATTAGTGCTCAACACCGGAGCCCCCTAAGGCTGTTTGCTCAGTCCTTTCCTGTTCACATCACATTTTTTGATACATTTTCTCATGTTCTAGATGTATTTTTTGAATTTCAATAGGGAGACACTTCAGCCAAGACTCTGAGGGCTTAGTTACACTTTCAGAAGACCAAAAAAGAAAACAAAAAACGCCTGGAATAACTGAGCTGCATATGAAGAGAAGAGCACGATCCAGTGACTTCAGGTGGGTAATTGTCAGTGGGTCTTGAACTTCACAGATTACACACATGACAGTTTCACCCGTGAATTCAAACACAAGTAGCCTTTGAAATGAATGCAGATGACAGGAGGACACCAGGCTTGATCATCCTTTGCAAGTCTTTTAATTCATTTAATTTTAGCATTTAATTCCCTCGTACAACCCACATACACTGTAGTACTTCGTCGGCGCACACATACTCCTCGTCATGCAGACTGACACGGAAGATGTCTTCAAATATCGTCCAGAAAATCAACTTACTCTCAGCTCAACACCACACACTGTGCAGGGAGCAGATAAAAGCTCTGACCTGGGGCGTGTTTAGGAGTTGGCATTTTGTTCTCCAGCCCAGAGAGAGCATCAGGGCACATCACAGCCTGGATCCCACTAGAAACCTCGTCCGTCTCCTCCAGGATTGCTCTGTCCCTGCCTTCACCAGTTCAGAAAAACAAAAGGGTAAATTAACCTCTGATAGAGAGATAAGTCAGAGCGAAGAGGTTTTTTTTTTTTCCTAGCTGTCACCCAAGGAGACACTGAACTTTCCTCCGGAAGACCTTGGCCTTGTTTTCACTGCGGTTCAAAATGGGGTTTTATAGAAATGCTGTAGTGCAGTGTTGTGAATCTGCTGATCAGCAGAAGCAACAATGTCATGTCAGGCTACTCAACATCCACCTCTTCTTCTAAGCCAAATTATGTTTGTTCTGCTGTGATTCTAAACAATACAAGTTTGCAGACTCTCACAACCTGCATGACATGAAAAATAAATGAGAAAGGAGGGCCAAGGACAAACCTTTACGAGTAAGAATGTAACAAACATGGAGGGATGTACATGTCAAACTATGTGAACGGAGGCAAAAACAATCCGAACCACCAGTCTTTCTGTCCGTAGAAACAGGAAAATTGTCATATTGTCATTTACACTCTCGGAGCCCGATATTTATTTTGGATATTATTTCTGATAGCAGAACGTCCAAAATGTTCCTGAGGCACTGACAAATGTCTAACAGAATTTACTTTTTGTATTAGCAAAAGTCAGCATGGGAAACATACTTGTGTTTTTAGTACATTGTATTTGATATAACTAATTAACTGTGGTTATATCTGGACAAGAGGACGGTTCAACAAGAGCAAAGGAGCAACAAGTTAATTAAACTGACCTCTAGTTACGCTTTTACGCAAATTATGTCGATATTTTCTACTTATCAACTCAATAGCTGTGCATCCAGATTTTCAATATTTGGAGGAAGCAGCTTGTGAAATACAGCAAGCTACAGCTGTTAATTAAATGTGTCCCTTATGTTAACCGACATATATTATGGTGTCCATCGTATTTTTGGGGTTTGGAGTTGCAGGTTGAGAGCATTAATCAGGCTTCTCCCCAAAGAGCAGTAGTGTTTCTTCTCTCAGCCAACAAAGATCCATGAGGTTTTATTTTTTAAAAGTCTTTCGATTTAACATTCATTCATTCACCATCGGACAAATCGCCGCTACATCACAGGGCTGACATTTGGAGTCAAACAACCATTCACGCTCACATTCACGCCTATGGGCAATTTAGAGTCACCAGTTAACCTAACCTGCACGGCCCAATCATAATCTCTCACGTGCATACACGTTTTCTTATTGGTGCGCAAGTTTTGCAAATTGAAAGCACATTTTTTGCAGGCACGCTTAATTCTCATTTTGTGCACCTGTCTTATTAAAACATACGCGCAATTCATGAAACGTGAGTGAGAAATGAAAAACGAATGCGTGCAATTTAAAAAAAACAAACAAACCAAATAAACCCTCCAACATATCCATATCTGAGCTCCATAAGAATCCACCTCCCCCCCACCTCCTGCTTTGCAGCAGTGGAACTGAACATGAGTAGACTCCAGATTTTGTCATTTAAAGTTTAAATCATGTTCTGAACAGTTCTCACTGCCTCCGTCCTCCATCGACCGACCTGCTCTGCTGACTCCAGACGAGATTTTACCTTGTTTGCACAGACCTAAATCCGCTCGTCTTTGCTCATCTCATGACCTTCGGTGCAAGATAAAATAAAGCCAACAGAGCGTGGAGGAGTGTCTGGCAGTGCCATGTACCTCCTCCCTTCCCTCACATTTGACTCACCAGGCAGCACTCTGGGAGTGCTCTCTTAAGAGCCATTTGCCAATTATTAGGTTGGGAGGCTTTTACGAGGGAAATGGAGAAGAGTGAGTGATGAAGGAGAGACATGGCAATGGAAAATGTGAAAAGGACATAGTGAGACAGCGGCAGATCACTCTGAAGCTTTAAAAGGATTAAGACACTTT
Source organism: Naso thynnoides (assembly GCA_029783665.1). NCBI lineage: Eukaryota > Metazoa > Chordata > Actinopteri > Acanthuriformes > Acanthuridae > Naso > Naso thynnoides. Next base: position 13,981,086 of record JAQLOL010000019.1, read on the forward strand.
GATTACAGTGGTTTGATTTAAATTCTGTGTAACTTTGAAATGAAAATTAAATGGAAGTCTTTGGAACACTGAAACACAAAAATATTTAAATATTTGGAAGCCATTTCCCAGTAACTAAAATCAGAATGCTTGATATAATACATCAATAAGTAAGAGATGATGTAGAGTAAGCCAATCATTATTGCAAAAAGAAGTTCTTTTCGCAATAATGACCGGCTTACTGGACATCATCCTGATTATTTCATGGTTATTTACTCAAAAAAATCATTAATATGACACAAAATTTTAATTAAAATAATATTTTATTGATTAAAAAGTGATTATTTCTTCCACTAAAAAAGACAATTTGTTCGATTCTACAGCTGAAACCGCTTGCATAGCAGCGTAGTGTTAACGTTAGCCGTCTCCTGTTTTGGATCTGGACTGTGTGTTGAGAAACGGGGCCGAAGTTTCTGCTTCACTTCACCAGCAGCAGTCAAACAGGACAGGGGAGACTCCAACCTGGTCTCGAGAAGCTGCGGTCTTAATTTTCCAACAACTTAAGTCGACACAGTTCAGCGAAACAACCGCTGACTGCTAAACTAACTGCTAACTGCTTGTTCTCATTCAGTCACTCAACACACACACACAACTTAGCGGTCGCTCACCTTTGCCTCACCACGCTCTCTTAAAGGAGCCACGCTGCTCTTGCAACAGGCGACCACAGGCTCTAATCTCAAAAAAATAATCTCCCAAACCAGCAAACTTGCCTGAAACTGTGACATTGATTGATGCATTGCACTCACCAAGTAATCACGATTTTAAAAAATGTATCATTTGACAACCCTAATTAATTTTAAATGTACATTTAAATTGACCATAACTTGTGCTCATATGCATATGCACCCAAATGACAAGTTCTATTTTTATTTAATGTATGGTGAGTTTGTACACCCTCCCTCATAACATCATAATATGTGTCATTCTTTAATTTGCTGATGTTTCACGCCAGTTATTGTGTTGGGTTGCTGTACGTACGGATGCCGGGTAAGTCTTAATTTCTATCCAACACGGAAAAAAAAAAAAAAAAAATCACTTGCTTTTAGTTGTGAAGCCAAGAAAGAAGGAAAAAGAATGAAAGAAAAAAATGCAGCTGCAGACTGGTGCCAACATATAAAACTCAGAATGACCTCAGTGTGTCTCCACTATGCAACACACACACACACACTGACAGTGTCGCTCACTGGTGTACACACACACACACACGCACACACCGTCTAATAGGGGTGTAACTCTCCAAGTGTCAGAAGTTATGTTGCTTACTTTGGAGTGTATATAAAAGGTTAGCATGCCTTCCTGTCTGCGCTATTTATGCAGCAGTAATGATTGTAGAAAGCGCAGATTTTCAGGATGTGTAGGAGTATGTAGGAGGTTCTGTTTTAAAGAGATGTAATTTTATAATTTTAAGTAACTCTCCGATGTTTCCCCTTATGTTTTGATCAAACTCCCAGGTTCATTATTTGTCCTTCCCGGCCACTCATTTGCTCCTACCTGGTTTCCTTTGACTTATCCCCACGGCTCCTTTTTCCCCCCTTCCTCCCTCAGTCCCGTCTCCCTCTGGCAGATGAGTGTGGTCAGAGGTCATGTGGTTGTAATTAGGCGAGCGCTGCCTCGGCACTCTGCCCTGCTTCCTGTTTCTAATCTACAGACTTCAGTCAGTCTTGGAAACAGCTGTTAGCTTTGGGGCTCAGCCTTCAAACTCCCAAACCTGAATAAAACTGTCTTTGGCCTGTTTTCATAGTCCTATAACATCTATCATAAGCTTCCTCTCATCATGCCAACGCCACCCTCCAGTTTCACTCCTGTTTGATCCGTTACGTAACTACAGAACTACAAAAACACTGGAATGCAAACGGCCTCACAGTGCTTACATATCGAAACTGTGACTGACGGACAGTATATCTACAGGTTAAGCCTGTGATTCCACTTTTATTTAAAGAAATATTGACAGTTTGTTAGTTTTAGATCATAACAAAAGTTCAGAGGTTCACTAGTCTTTTTTCCACTACTTTCAAAATCTAATGGTCTGTTTTCAAGCTTCTTTACTTTGCTTTACAGGTGGGTCTTGTTATCCAGGTCTTTCTCCAGCCCACAGCCTCTCAGCATTTTCCCTCCGCAGGTCTGCCAGTATGAGGAGTGTTGCACTTCATTCTCCTGTTATCATTGTGAAAATCACCTCGAAGAACTTTGCAGAAATCTAGACTGGAAAAAGACGAAAAGGCCGGTTCAAAGGTTTTGGCATACAGCTGAAAAAAAAAAAAAAAAAAGTTGGTGTTTTTTTTTGTGTGTGTTTTTTTTGTGTGTGTGTGTTTTCTTAATCTTTTTGTGTTTCCTTAATCTTGACATTTTATATCATAAACAACATGTGCAAAATGATCGAGATATTGATTATAGCAATGTGAGGCCCTACTCCTTTAAACTTTAATTTCAAATTTGCATGCTGGATTGATAGTTACTTTCAGTGAAGATCAGCATAATAGCTAACACGCATAAGGAGAAAAAGGTATTTTTTTAGGGAACGAGTACTTTTAATGCTGTACAAACTGTAGGCCTAACTCTACTCCAATGTAGGATGTGAAGAAGAGAAATCTCCCGCAATGCTTATAGTTAAAGTGGCGATGAATAACTTCTGCAAATGAGCTAGCTAGATAATGTTAGCTGTGGCGTGAGATTTGTTGGTAAGCAAATCCGCTGCTGCCGTTTGCGCTGGCTTGGGTTTTATTTCATTTGTTGTCGCTCTCTCTCTTTTAAGCCCAGTCTGAACCAAGATGAGACTGTTGCAGGGAAAGTTGCAGCGGTTGCTGCGCTTCTTGGCGACAGGTGAGGTCGGCACGAGCTGATTAGCTCACTGGGCTCTGACTCGCTCCTGCTGACAAGAGAGTGTCTGCGAGCCACGCCGTCAGTCGGCTCGAGCTCGAGCTGAGACGGATCAGTTTACTCTGCTACTTTCCTCGCAACCGTTCCATCTCAGTTCAAACTGGACTTAAAAAAGAGAGCGACAACAAACGAAATAAAATGCAAGCTAGCGCTAACAGCGGCGACAAAGTTGTTTCTCAATGAGTCTCATGCTGCAGCTAACATTAGCTTGCTAGCTCATTAGCAGAAGTTACCTACTTTAACTTTGAGTGTGTTTTCACATGTGACCTTAATGCATTTTGTTGCTGTTTACCACTATTATGGACACTGCATTATGGCATCGCATTTAATTTTCATCGTTTTTAAGTCTAGTGCTTAGGTTTTAAATTCATTCCACTTTTGTATAAACATTCCATCTTTACTTGAAAAACTAAGGTTCAGACAAATGTGAACTAGGACATTTTGCATTTCTAAAGTGAACTAAATCAACCAGTAACTAACAGCTTGTCTGCTGTGCATGTTGGAACAGCGTCCACTAGTCTGGGCTGATGATCCAGGAAACTGTTCAGATGTCCTGCTTTCTTTCCCAGTAGAGCTTTTCAGATCTCTACTCAAGGCTTAAAGTATTTGCAAAGCTGCAGTCTGCTCTTCCTCTAGCAAGGCCTCCCTGCGGATGGCATTACAGCTAATGGGAGAGATATGGCTGAACAGATGGAGCTGGCATGCTGCAGAGCCATCCGCTGCGTCTGAAAGTTTGACATGGTTTTTTGTTTGCGAGTTTGTTTGTTTGTTTATTATAGAGACTTGGCCAGCTTCTGGGGTTAAATCTCCAAAACCATTTCCCTCAAAGGACTGAGCTCCTTAATTTGGAGCCAAGGTCTAAGCCGGGTGGCGTCATTTGTAGAGAGTGAGGAAGAGTTTCTTGCAGAAATGTTAACATGTGCATGTGCTTTGTGAAAAAGGGACATTTTGATGTGAAAATCTAAAAATGTTTAATTTGTCATGATCAAGTGTCTTTTTGTTGCTCAGTGATACAAAACAAAGAGAGAATTGGTTAGTAAAGGAGGAAATACTGTTTGCAAACACACACAAAAGCACACACACACACACACAGTCTAGCTCCAAAAGCAAGAGTGGTAGCACAGATTTAGGTTATGAAGACAAGCTATAATACAGCTATTTACAGGAACTGCTCTGCAGTTTGAAGTCTCTGTGAGAACACATGATATTTATACATCAAAACCCTAATGCATTTCTGCATTAAGCGATGAAGCACCTTTATTTTTCGTTATGATATGTTGGGATATTCCGATGGTTAAAGGGTCAGTTCACCCAAAATTACAAAAAACAGAAAAAAAGAAAGTTTAGTTAAAGGGTTTTTTTTTTAGGTTCCCCTCAGGATTCTTTTAACTGGGACTATTTCTTCTACCGACAACAGTCTGAATGTAGAATGTTGAAAGTGAATGAACATGTGAAGCCTTCCCGAAACCAAGAGGGCCCTAAACTGAAGAGGACTCAAACTCAAAATCAGTCAAATAGACCAGAGGATACTTAGACCGTATCCAGACTGTGGTCACCAACACTGGCAGAAGCATGATTTGCTGTAAATGAAAGGGATAGTTCACCCAAAAAATGAAAATTCAGTCATTATCTGCTCACCCTCATGCCAATAAAATGTCTGGTGAAGTTTTTTGGTCCACAGAACTCTGCTGAAGTTTCACAGGACAAAGGCACTGCAGCAGTCTCCCAATTAGCTGATGCAAATGGTGACCAAGTTTTAACAGTAAAAAAAACACAAACATAAAACAACCATAAAATGCCCCCATACTGCTAATATAAAGCAATCCACACGTCATGAAGCCTTGATATGCCAAGTTGTTTAGAAAATCATCACTGACGTCATGTTTATAGCCTCGCTGCTCACTGTAGCTCCTACAAAGGGAGCCGTGTTCATGTGCACGTGCGCACACACATCGTCTGAAGCTCAGGCGGCAGCTCGAGGCATCAGTGACGTTTTTCAAAAACAACTTGGTAGGTTGAGGCACCTGAATTACTTTGGACGAGCAACATGGGGGTATTTTGTGACTTAATTCTGTTTTTGTTTTTTTTTTTTAAATGTTAAAAACTTGATCAACGTTCACTTCAGCTGTTTGGAGATTAATTCAGCATCTTTTTTCCTGTGAAACTCCAGCAGTGTTTGTGGACTAGAAAAATTCACCTGACCTTCTATCTGCATGAGGGTGAGTAGATAAATTTTCATTTTTGGGTGAACTATCCCTTTAACAAGCAGCAATTGTTAAAAGGAGTAGCAACATATTAGTAGTTTCCTAGGATCAAATGCAAACTCATAGAAACTAATTTTAAAGTTCCCAAGACTTTACATAAATAATTAATTAAGTCTTCTTTTTAACTTCTGCCCTGGCAGTTAAACATTTTGCAGCAAACTAAACTACAAACAGTGTAGTTTTCGAAACAATTTAATAACTGTGAACCCTCCCTTCCCCATCTTAAAAAAGGAAAGGAATTTCTTTTTATTTTGGCTCTATATAAGACACTAAAAAGACTTTTGTAGACATTTTACTGGTCTCCAAAAATACTTTCTTCCACTGTGATTATGACATACCACATGATCAGAGTTGAGTATACTCACATCTGTTGTGGTCCTCTTGGGCTTATGGACGGACATATGAGTCAGTATGTTTACAATACGTTAGAGAAAATAGATTTATTGTGTTCGTCCAGCTAAAACTGGACTTTTAAAATGCAAGTGAACATGTTAGTCTGATGGAAATTGTACTAAATAAAATTTTTCAAAGTCAAGCTAACACACCCAGATAATGCGATTGGAAGTCGACCCGGACTGGCTTGAGCAATCTGCACATGATCGCCAGTGCCTGCGGCGTCTTTGAGCCAGAACTTGAACAGCATGAATTTGTAGAAGAAAGGCGGGAAGAAGACAAGAATCCCATAAGCACGAGGGGAAGCGTGCATCGAATTTGTACCAAAAGTAAAGCGTAAATAAAAAGTGTACAGCTCTGTTTAGGTTATCAATGTTTTCACCGTTCGTAGTTTGTAGCTTGCTTGGCTAACCGGAAGAAGGTCCAATAGCAACCAGCTGAATGGGGCATATCGCCGCCTACCATAGCAGAGTCCAGCAATAAATCGATTCTCCCTTCTTCTCTCTTGGCACTTGTATTCTGGGACAAGGATAGTAGTCAAATTAAATGGCCTAATCGAGCTATAACCATAGTTTAACTGAGCATGTGAATGTACTGAGTGACCCACGTCAGTAAAAACAGCCCTAATTAGACTTGATTTGGAATTTCAGTCCCACTTTTTAAAAGCTCTGCTGAGCTCTAACAGTGTATTTAATTTCTATGGCTTCACATCATTATCAGGAGTATGCAGGACAATGTTTTGGAAATTTGGGTGAACTGACCCTCTGAAGCAAAGTGTTCTTCTGAAAGGCACAAAGAAAACATTTGTTAAAGGTATAACAACAGTCTGATCACATTTTAATAGGACAGAAACTCCCTATTCTTGTTAAGAAAGTAAAATGGCACAGATACATAACTAATTGACACAAAGTCCCTGAAAGGAATGACCCGAGAGGTAAACGAGCACAGCACACAAGTAGGAAAAAATTATTTACTTTGTACAAAAGTGTATTTTTAGTGCAAAGGAAGTAATTCAACATTCCTTCCTAATTGTGTGCTCTACAACCCTTTCCTTTTCTTTTTTTTTTTTTTGGCTTCCTTTTGATTCTAATATTCTTGGGCAGGCCTCATTTAAGAAAATACAATGTGTTTCTCTTTGGGCTAAAATGAGTATTTGAGTATAAAACTTTTCAAGTCCTCTATTTAGTTTGGCATAAAGCATTATCCAAAAGGATGAAAGAATCCGACTCCGACATCATTCACTCTGTCCTGCTTCTCACTGGATACTCGGTGCCACCAGATACCCGTTGAAGGTGATGTAAACGTCTACGTCGTCACTGTAAACGGCGTTCTCCCTCTCCCTCTTGTAGAGTCGAACCCAGACCTCGTCGTTTAGACTCAGATCGAGCATGACACTCTGGCTCTGCATGATGGACCTCTCACTGGGCTGAGCGTACAGGATCACCTGCTCCTTGTCGTTGTGCATCAGGTGGAGGTAGGTCTCCTTAAAGTTCCAGGTGTGGATGTTAATGTTGAAGAAGTAGATCCCCGGCACGTAGCAGTAAAACTTGCCCTTGAACATGTTGAAGTGCTCGTGAAGGTTGACGAACACCGTGTCGAACACCAGCGCCTGGTAATAATCCACGCTGTGCAGGGACTTGCGACGTCCCACTGAGAAGGAAGAGTGAGGGATCTTGCAGGCGTCTCCGGGGGAACCAGCCTGGCCTTTGCTGCCTTTAGGGCCCGCAGGTCCTCGGAAGCCGGGGGGTCCCTCCAGGCCGGGTTTGCCAGGTGTACCCTTGTCGCCTTTGTCACCTTTATCACCTGGGTGGACAACAAGAGTCATGGAAGAGTGAAGAAACATCAAGAGTCTAATCTGGACTTTTTCTTTTCTTTTCTAATTAATATCAGTTGCGGAATGTGTCGAGGCACATTTACAGAAATATTGTACTTAAGTTTAATTTTGAGGTACTCTCCAAGCTATGCTGCTTCTGTTGCACCACATTTCAAAGGCAAATATTGTAGTTTGAGTTCTTCACAGTTTTAGTTATTAGTCCCACATGTTACATTAAAAAAAATTATAAACAAAATCCAAAACAAGACAGGGAAGCCAGTAAACCCTTTGTCCAACTTTTCAGTGATGCATATAAATCAAATATTAAAAGAGGGCTAATTTCCTCATTGTGTGAAAGTGTCTAAAAATTGGAAACTTCCTTGACAAAACATATACAGAACGAATGGGGAACGAAAGGAGAGCTGACACTGACAGACAAGGAGCGGGAGGAAATCTGTGTTTTTCAATGGAAAAGTACAAAATCCCATGCATGGAGGGAATTTTGCCGGAAAAATGTAGTTCGATACTTCATCACCTAATGACTGTCCACCTCAACAGTATTAATTCCCGGTGCAGGTGAAGCTGTGGCTGTCAGACTGCAAGTCACTATCATGTATTCTGTGTTCAGACATACAGACTTACTGGAAAGATATACATGAAGCAATACAGACTCTCTTTAGCACACACATACGGTAAGGTTAGACTTCAAAATCACGTATTTAGGTTATCTTCACCCAGATCATGTATTGACAAATACCTACTGGGTGCATTGATGGCAGCAGGAAAAAATGCCATGACTAAAAGATGGATGATGTAGACTAGACCTACAATAAATAAGTGGATAGATGTGACAATGGATATAAATATTATGGAAAAGGTTCTCTAAACCTGAAGATGATATATTCATGAAACACTGGGAATGATGGGCACAGTTCATCAGACCTCTGAGATCCGATTTTGTCATGATAATAAATTGAAGGAATATCCACTTTGTATTTCTTATTCAAGGTTGTCTTTTTGATTTCTTATTATTTCATTGTAATGTAAACAACTGAATGAGGCCAAACTGCTGCAGACATTTCTATTTTTGACTCATTTTTTCTTTTTTTGTTTCTTTTCCTTCTCTTCCTCTCTGACTGTCAGTAGTTCTACGTTTTTCGTGTTGTCAGAATGAAAGGAAATGACAGTGGACTGATCCGAATAAACGCGTTTAAGTTGAGAGACTTTGCTTTTGACAGTAAGTTCTTTCACAAATATAACACTCTTGGCATTTTACAACTTCTGTAAATAACTGAATATCCATTACAGTCAGTGGATGTAATATAACTTTAAATACATATCAGCCTTCACCCTTTCACACGGCGGCGCAGGCTGTCACTCAAGGTGCCACCTGCTCATCAGGAGTAATGCTTGAACACACACTCCCGCAGCAGAGCAGGGAGCAGAGATCTTTCTAATGACCCTCTGATTATAGCCCAGTGTTCAAATACCCATACTT
>JAQLOL010000019.1:14007891-14025174 GCA_029783665.1 Naso thynnoides
TCTATTTCCGGTACTTTCTCTTGTGTTCAATGAATATGGACAAAATGTAAACAAAGACCAAATCTCATAGTTAAAGCTATTTTGGGGAAAAAATGAAAAAAGCGACATAACACACGAAAGAGAAGTAGCCAACGGCCGCTCGACTAAGGCAGCTAAAACTCTTACAGATTTTACTTGATGACCCTTGTTTGCAGGATTCTCTAAAGACCAGGGAGAAGTACTTTCATTAGGTTTACAAAGTGAAGATACTTCTAATTTAGAGTATTTCCTGTTTTACTCCGACACTTCAGGCCTAAGTTATAGCTTTTCAGAGGACAATTTTTCGTCCCTTTGCTTCAAGTGGAAAACATCTTCAGCTGTGTTCATACTGATTGATTGATATTTGTTTTAATACTATTTCAATTGAACATTTCTGCATCTTCTAGCCACATAGATTAATATATAACCTTTGACAATAACGCTCTAGACTAGCAGACATGTTTTTTTACATAAGTCCTCCGTCTGATACTAGGTCAGATAAAGTGTCTTATCTCTATAGGGTTTATGTTTCAGCCGCTCGGTTTGATTGGACACTTTGAGGAAATAAATTTTCACCTAACAAACTGCTGCTTAGATCTCCGGCCACACAGGCATGAGTCGAACTGTAAATTCCCTCCAGAGCAAAGCAGAGTGATTGGCGTTTCATTTAGACGCCGACAGAGACATGAATCTGCAGGACTCTGCTGACTCAGTTGAGTGATCGTGTTCTGCTGGAGATGATATCGAGTTAGTGATTTAATTTAAGCTTTAGATGGATGAGATCAGTCGAAGAGAGCGGCAGAGACGATCTGAGTTTGAGATGTTAGTCATAAAACCTCACATCTGTGAAAAGAGAAGCAAAGATCAAAGGCTTCCACAGAGTCTGATGCGGTTTAGTAAGTCCTACTGTTTCATCTGGCATTTGGCTAATGAAGCAAGGTAAAGTTCTTATATTAACAGGATTTTCCAAGAACTGTTTTGGTTTAATCACGTAAAAAAAAAAAAACCCGCCAACATCCAGCATGCCAGTTCATATCAGTCATGAGAACTTTATTTATAGAAAAACAAAACAAAATGACTATCTGGTGCTGCTTTTACAGTAAAGGCCAAATCAACAACACAGGAACTCAACTGGCTGTTCTTCATTGTAAAGCATTAAAAAACTGGATTGAGATGATTGAAAATGACAAGAAAACACGATACAGTGTAATCGAGAATGAAAAAAGTGTAGCATATGCAAGAGATGAAACCAAGTCAAAGTTGTTCAAACCTTATAACAAATATCATCAGTGTTGTGCATGAAATTCACCATCAACACAGTTTAACTCACAGGAACATAAATACAGTAAGATATGAAAGTTTAAAGCTATACAGAAAGCGAATGTTCCGGAATAAGACACTGTACTAATATATGATGACGGCACTGCTCTGTAGGCTGAGTGCTTGCAGAAAATATGAAAAGTATCTGATGACTGAAAATCCCCATCCTGATGAAAGCTGTGGCCTCACTAATCACTCCAGGAGAAAAAAGTCAGCGAGCTCACTGAACTTCAAAAGAAACTATGAATATCAAGCAGCAAAATTTGAGGAAAATTTTTTTTTAAACACTCATATGCCAAAATTCTGCAGTGCTCAAAAAGCTTTGAAGCCGCCAACACCACGTCTCAGTCCGCCTTAAATCCACTACGTTAACTCACAGAAGAGTAAGTACAGCCTGACATCTAAAATGTGACAATCAAAATAAGATTTGCATCATAACTAGTTGTCAGGGACTCTGTTGCTAAGAAGTTCAAGCAAACTTTTTTATTACTTTCATCACTGCGGCATGTGCTGCTCAATCAGACTTATTAAAGCTGCACTGAGCAAAGATGGGATGAAATAAAAATTGTTAGGCTGAGCTTACATCAAACCCAAACACTGAAAATCTAGATGTCACAAAGTTTCCAAAGATACCAAATTTGTCAAAACAAATTTTAGAAAAAAAAAATGTTAAAAGTTATATTTCAATTTTATGGATCAGCTATACAAGAATCTTAACTTTGAATATTTCAGTCAATGGAAATATTTTGTGGCCTAATTTTAGAGCTGGAAAAGGATCATGTAAAGTACAAGGGAGTTTAAGTTGGGGTAGGCAGTCATGCAAAAAATCCCATAATATCCCTTCAGCATTTTGTCGTTCAGCTGGTCTGAAAGAACTCTAAACTTCTGCACCTCTCCTATACAGACTGTGACGGCACTTTCCGGCCAATCGCGGGTCATTTCAGAGAGTTCTTGTTCCCACTGGCTGTTGTATGCTGCACTTCCTAGTCACAGGTGACATCACTACGACGTGACTGGCTGCTGAGACAACGTGCCTTACGTTCTAAAACTGGCCTCTGATGACCTGCAAGCTGAGTTGCAGGTGACACTGTCAGTCGGCTTGAGCTGAGACGGACCAGTTTACACCGCTGCAACTTTCCCTGCAACCGTTTGGTCTCGTTGTGAATCTGTACAACACAGGTACGAGGCATCTTTGTAAAGTTATGATTTATCTATCTACAGTTTAAAAAATGGTGTCACTGTGTCCTACAGACTTCTTTACCGTTATGATGCATAAAACCTTCTTCTTCTTACCCTCCTCTTCTGCCGTCCACTAGCACGCATGCGTCTTGCGGTTTACTTCCAGTAGGTATTTGACTCTAAAATTACATAAATTGCTAATCTGAGTTTAAAAATAAAAACATGGTAAATAAACAAGTCACAACAAGCACACAGGACCATTTAGAGTTGTTGGAAAGTTTATCTGATGACTTTAGGTGGAGGCGGGCTAGCACTTCCCATTGACTACCAGTGTTTAAGCTAAGCTAATTAGCAGTGAATGAGATCTGCTCGTCTCTGCCCTGTCACTGCACGCACAGTCGAAAGAATGGTATCTATCTTTAAGTCTGGAACTCAGAAGAGAGAAATAACAAAAAGAAAAAAAAAAGCTGTCAGATCTCTTTAAATACCTCTCTTGTATTTCTTCATTCTCTCCTCCATTGAACAAACACTTTCACAGCTAAAGCAGAGCTTCAGTCAGCAGCCGTGACACAGAGTGACTCTGATTTACTGAGAGGCAGCTCTGGCTTCAACTGTAAATACTGAGATTTATTTTTATGTGCTTTATTTATCTTACTTGTCCATTTGACTTTGAGTTCCAATTTGTCTCCTGTCTGTTTTTGTTGTTTAGCTGTTTTATGAGTCCACATAGCTGCGGTAAAGAGTCTCTCAAGTTGAATGACTGAGCAGTTCTGAAGGGTTTAGATGTTTGGAGATCAAGTCAGTCACGTCAAACTGATCTCTCCCAAGTCTTGTAGGACTCTGTAAATCTGACCTGAGATCTGTTGGATTGGATCAAAACCCGAAGAATGGAAAATACTACTATGGGCCAACAGTTCAACCTTCCTCAAAAGAAGAGGTATCACTTTACATTAAGTCAGCCCTTATTAAATCTTTCAACGGTTTATAAATTAGGTTATTAATAATGTTATAAATACCATATAAGTCATTAATAAACAGTTATAAACAAGTTATAATGTTTTCATATATCAATGCAGGCTCTCCTTTTGGCAAGATCGAACGGTGATGTGCTTTCCACTTTACAAGACTCTCCTTTGTGAATTATTAATGTCAGTAACTCATTAGTGAATGGTCATAAAAATGAGATGCAAAGAAACATCGAGATTTAATGGAAAGAGCATCAGCTCAGTGAACAACAGATGAAAGTGGGACCGAGAATTGGGGGAGAAGTGCACCAAGTAAAGGAAGGTCGCCAACTGCACCACATCTGGAATGTTTGTCCTCCAGAAGATAAAAACCGACATGAAGCGTCACAATATACAACTTTATGGTGGCAGATAATTACTGTGCGATTTCTTAATTAACCTTTCACTTCCGTCCAACCATAATTCTGCTGGTGGATAACAAATGTCCCATGAAGCAGACAGTTATGCTAAGGAACTAGCAAGATCTAAGATTGAACAAAATAGATGCAGTGCAGCAGTAATCTGATCTTGCCAAACAGTTAGCCTGCATCAAAGTTCTTATAACTTGTTTATAACTTGTTTATAACTGTTTATAAACCATTTACAACCCTTTATAGGGGTAGACTTATTGTAGAGTGGTACCAAAAAATGCTAGATACTAGATAATACTAGAAATATTTGTGATTACTCACTTCTGCATTATTGTATCTTTACCCATAAAATGTGTTTGTCCTGAACGTCTTTTGTAAATGCTGTTCAAAAATCTTACTTTAAAACAACGAACAGCCATCATCCCAGTCCTGAAAACAATAAAACATTGCAACACGTCAGCTTTTTGATCAGGACATTTTATTATTTGACAACAAACAGTAAAACTCAGCAGCATGAGTTTTTAAAAAAAAGCATGTTGTGGCTTTAAAATATGGATATTTGCATCAGACCATGTTTTTTATTCACTTTCTCTCGCTGTCTGTCTAATATTTCTGGCTCTCCCCTAATACTCGTCTCCCTGCAACTAATTACCATTTCATTTACTTTAACATGCTCTGAGGAAATGGAAAGATTTTGTAGCCCTCATTTCTCCAGTAACTCTGTGTTTATGAGTCTATTCATAAACTTTGGAACAACCTGCTGCAGATCGCTCTGCTTCAAGTCAGTAAAATCAAGCCAAATTTGGACACCCAGGAAGTTAAGAGTTCACTGTATCTCGATTTTAACTTTGTCCTTTATCTTGGTTTAAAACGCATTTTAAGTAGGAAGACATTATTTATTGCAGAGGGAAAGTAAAAGAATCTAAGCTGCATGTCTTTCACAGTCTGTATGTGTCAGTGTGTCAATACTTTTTATTTTCATTAATGCCGGTATTTTGTTTTATAAATGCACATCCTACATTTATAGTAAAGAGTTATGTCTCTCTCCTATATATGCATGTTGTATCAATGTTTTCGTTTACGGCGTGAGAACACATAAATAATGTAAAAAAAAGCTATTTCCCCCCCCCCATAAATAAGTAAGTGAAAGTGTCAGTCTTTGGGGCCCTTGTTTCAGGGGACAAAATGAATTCCAGAGGTTTAAAGTTAATTTTTATAGATGTCGAGGCTGAGTTAACAGATTAAAGGTAGAGTCAGTAGCTTTTGTTCATTGCATTTCGTAAGTATAAATCGGACCCCTACTCCCTGCACTGAGTATTACAGCTTTTACTTCTTTTACCTACACAGCAGCTACGAAAGAGTACTACCTTTTTTTAATGGAGAAGCTGATAATTAACAAGTAAACCGCATGTGTTTGACACATACCTGTGTGTGTGTATTTATTTTGAACATTGCTGTAAACACTTGGGATAATGTAAGTACACAACTCTGCCAGTAAGTAACAAAAATATAACCATTCTTTAAGTTTTGATGTGGAATTGTTGTATATTGTAGATGAATTAACTTACTGAAAACATTTTGTCCACTTGTGTTGCAATGAATGACTTGCAGCTACATCATGTATGAAGCTGGTGACATATTTGATTGAGATATTAGCCAAGACGATTAGGCTAGTGGTGCAAAAAAGAGGCTATTTATTTCTTGAATCTATTCTGAGATCTCACTGTACACATCCTCTCATCTCTCTCGCTCTCCCCATGTCTTTATCTTTTATACACATCGTTTTTCCTCTTCCTCCTCCTTTTCACTCTATCGTCTTCCTCACTCTTTCAATCCAATTTTCTCCTCTTGTGTCTCTCTGTCATCTCCTGTCCTCGCTGCTCTCCACCCCCACTCCCTCATATCATTTAGTTCTTTTCATCTCCTTGTCATGCTGTCTATTTGATTGGAGCTCGCCTCTGTGGAGTTTTCCATTCTGTGGCTTAGGGGTCATTTTCAGTCTGTCTGTTTCATGAGCCCGTATCCTCCCACTGTATTCCTTATTTCTCATCTTGTTTTTTCCAAGTAGCTGACATCCTCCAGCTCAACCTGTCTCCTCTTTCTCTCAGATTTCTTCCTTTTCTTCATTTTTGCCCTACATTCCCTCCTTCGCTGTGCTGTCACCTCCCCTCCTTTTTGTCTTTTTCCAACTCATATTACTGCTCCCTCAGCTGCTTTATACTTTTGCCTGGACTATTATTCCTCAGCCTCCCACTCATTCTTCCCTACCATAATTCCATACTACATACTAATACTTTAAGTATGTCAGTATTATGCTCATCCTCGTAGTATTACGTTATTAAATATGGGAGTCTGGGGAGGTGTATTTTACCTCCTTCTGCATTTAATCTTTTTCATCTTTCTTTTCTGCCTCCTACATAATCCACCTCTTTCTCTAAAGCCATGTCCACTGCTGGTGATAAATCTGTTTTTTGTTTTTTCTGTCGGTTGTCTGTATTATGCAAGAGAGATAACTTAGCTCCACAGTGTAACACTTTTACAATGGTCTTGTATTTTGTCAGGCACAAAAACAGGTTCACAAACAAGGTACTGCCATGGCCTGTCATGGCCCTTGAATCCTGAAAAATTATTATTGTGTCTCTTTTCTTCTGTTTCTCTGATTACTTCCTCTTATCAGAGGTAAACTGCAGACGAAGCTGCAGCCCCTCAGAGTCAGGTTCAGGAGTGGAAGTGGGTCAGACTTGTCAGGGCACTTCATGCATTCGCTCACAAAGGCAGAAAATATAATGTAGTTTCTCTGTCTTTGTCAGTTTTTTATTCTTTTTTCGTTGCATCTTTCTCACTTGCTTTCTCTCTTCCCGTTCCCTCCTCACATTTCTGTATCTCATTGATGCACACAAAGTACACTAATGTGCTTCTGTGGTCTTTTCATTTTGCAAATTATTGTGGGTTGTAAGAATTTGGGTTTCTCCTGTACCGTGTACGAAAAAACCCCTAACATGTTTAAAAAAAAAGGATCTGTTGAATCTTTTCTGTTGTCATTTTTCTTTTCATTTCCCTCTTAAAATGTCTCTGCTATCATATAGATGTTGTATGGATGAGCTACGCTGGTTTACTTCAGTTTTCTTTCCCTCTCTTTCTTTTCTTTCCTAAAAAAATAAAAAAATAAATAAATAATCATGTTATGACATCACGGCACACAACATAATTATCCCGTTCAGCGACAGCCACAAAGAGCGACGAGCATCTGATCCCCATAAGCACCCACCTTAAGTCTTCACTCCAAGATTAAAAACGTTTTGACAAAGTTTTCCTACACCTTCCACAAATACCTCTGAAGATGCAGCCTTTTTTGTTTGTTTGTTTTTTAATTTAAAAGAAACAAATGGAAGAAGACTAGATTCAACCTACCAGCCCAGGAAACAGTCACAGCTAAATTGTTATTCAGAAAATTTGTTTTTAAGAGTTTTTTTTTTAGAGATTTTACATTCACATGAGAAAAATGCGGAAAGCTGAACCACAGTATCTCATCAAAACACTATTCATCCAAAAAAAGAAGGACAAAAAAAGCCTCAATGCACTTAAACCTGATTGGCTGGAGGTTTAAAGGTGCTATTTTACTTTGACAATAAAATTGTATATACTGCGTGATGTGTGACAGTTCCATCTCACAATTTTGTCAAACATGTAAGTAACTCCAGCTGCTTCTCTAATATCTGGCACGGACAAAAATCTGATTTCAGTGCTGGGGGGGACTCCAAGGAGAGAAGTGTTAATAATGTGGAGGGTGTTTTTACTAAGCACGCACCGATATTCTTCTCAGAAGTGAGTTTTTCTTTTGTTCAGACGGATAGGTTTAGGGAGATGTTTCTTTCGACTGACAACTGCAGTCTTCCTCAGAAGCGTCATCTGACGTTGCGTCGTGACGTGCCAAGGTAAAGAAACATCTCCTTAAACCTTTCTGTCTGAACAAAAGAAAAACTCACTTCTGTATAATCTGAGGAGACAGAATGAACCTTTTTCAGATTTTCTTCTCAGATGTGTGTTGCTGTGCTGTGGCACTCATCCTCAATCAGCCTCTCTGCTGTTCTCCTCCGTTTACTTTCTTTACGACTTGTCCTACAGTGTTGACCCTCAGTGTCCTTCAGTCATTGGCATCACATAAGATGCATAACAGTAACACTAGTTAGCTAATTACACTTAAGGCAAAGATTAGCTATAGCTAGCAAATATTATTTACTAGTAAAGTAGGAAAACTGGCTAACAACAGCGTTTATTTTTGTATTGAAAAGCTAGATAGCTAGCTTACGTTAGCCTACATTGTCCAGTTCTTCTCCCTTTAATTTGAACCTTTTTCTGTCTTGAGTTAACCATAAAAATAATCATTTACTTCACATTCAGAGCACACTCTCTCACTCCACACACATCAGTGCTGTTTGCCATCACTGGAGGCACAAGCGCTAAACACCATGACGTACTAAACCACTCTGAGGAATGGGGGTGGGGGCGGGGAGACGTAATCTTTTGTTCTTTTGTTTGCTTTTATAATCATCACGAGCAAATTATCATGATATTTAAAATCATACTACATAGTATAATTACATTTTAAAACCATATTATTTAGAATGAAAATTAGGAGACATCCAAAACATTTCTATGTACAGTACTCCTGTGTGCGCTCTGATCTCCAATAAAACTCATTTGACAAAAAAACACAC
The DNA here is from genome assembly GCA_029783665.1 of Naso thynnoides. Classification (NCBI taxonomy): domain Eukaryota; kingdom Metazoa; phylum Chordata; class Actinopteri; order Acanthuriformes; family Acanthuridae; genus Naso; species Naso thynnoides. Next base: position 14,016,502 of record JAQLOL010000019.1, read on the forward strand.
ACACACACAAACAAACAAACAAACAAAAAACCCATATTATTTAGGGGGCACTCTATCTGGATAAGGGGGACATGTCCCCTGTGTCCCCTCCTGGGATTTATGCCCTTGATATCTGGGCAACACAGTGGGGCATTCACAGCCACAGGTACTACAGGTTCTCTGAGGGGGCCTAACTATGAATGAGGGAAATGAATAGAATACAGGACTGTACCTCTGAGACTGTTGCTGTTGCGCAGGAACAAAGCGTGGCACAGTAATGTGCATGTACCAGAGAGCAGAGAGCAAACTCTTTGGGCAACAGAACAAAGTCAAAGGGAGCCAAATTTGGTGATTCGGGGGTGTAGGGAGAGACAACTGTGTAGTTGTGGGCGAGAAACTTGCACGTTTTCAACATGCTGGATTGTGGTTTGTACCAGTTGTGGATCCCCAAATGCCTCAAAGTGTCACAGTAGCACAAGACCTCAACAGTCTGACCCTTGGGGAAATATTCAAGGTGCAAAAGACTTGAGCATGAGAGAAAACCACCAGAATGCTCTTGATGATCTTGACTTGATGTGCCTTTTTTAAGCTTGAAGACTGCGGGTTCTCCACTGTGAAGATCTAGTGTGTTGCATAGCAACACGTGCCGATCTGCTTCTCAAACTGACTGTTTATAACATAAAGCATAACTTTGCTATTTTGGACCTTAGATCCTGTTTGTGGGGTGTTTCCAATTGACCTGGCAGAAGCAGACAATAATTTCACTGCTCAGTCCATTATTGAAATTTCTACTATTTTCCTGAAAATAATCCTTGCTCTCAAAAAGATAAATGTTAGGCAATCGTAAAGAACAGTAATAAATGTATTTTTCCAAGACGGGGAAGCTTATGGTCAGTGGTGTAGTGCAGAATATACGCAGGTATACGGAGCATACCCACTTATTTTTTAGTCTGCATTGAGTATACCCACTTCTAAATCCCCTCTGGTCTAATCTATTGCAAATCAGCTATTTCAAGAGACTGTTTACAAAAGAAACTACAGGCTTATGGACTACTCGTATAGTATCACAAGAAAGGAACAGTTCACTCAAAATACCTAATTATGTAATTGTCTCAGCCTATAGTCTGACTGTGGGCCAGTATTAATTCCATAATCTGCACTTCTGTTGTGGCTAATGTTTATTTCATAACGATCCCCCTTACTCCCTGAAGTCAAGCAGCAGAAGTTAAGTGAGGTGCAAAGAGGCTGACTACTGTCCCATTTTGGGATGAACTAAATGCAAAGGAAGTCTTACATGCCACTGTTTATAAAAAAAATTGGGGGCTTAAATTAAGAGGATACCCACTTCTCCAGGCACTGGAGGACTCAGAGGAAGAGCTGGGGGGGCAATTGCCCCCCTGGTGTTCTAATGTTAGAGATAATGCCACGAAAGTGCTCTCTTTGATGCCCCTATGGTAGATATAACACGATGAAGCCCCTTCTAGAGTGCCTTCCAGTGGACAAAACATGATGAAGTGCCCTTTTAATGTGCCTTTCCACTAGACAAAATGTGAGAAATTGCCATAGGGTCCCCTTTCCAAGCAGAAAAAAGGTGGCAAGGTGCCATCCAGGATGCCCTTTTGGTATACAAAATGCAGTTATGTACCCAACGACTTTTTGCCCTACCACATACAACAAGTACTCTTTTTACTATTTTCACCCCTGCCCCTCAAACATCATGAGTCCTCCAGTGTCTCCAGGCACCACTACACCCTTAAACCACTGCTTATGGTGTATTCCTAGTCTCAGTATGCTCCCCTGTGACCTGTGTCGCTCGCCATTGTTTGGACATAAGCATTCCTCACTTCCCCTCTCGACAACGTAGCTAGAGTGCCAAAGCTTACAGTGCAGTCAGCAAAATAGTTCTGGTTCAAATGCAACTGTTGTTTCAACACTTGAATTGATACAGTTCACAGGAGAGTATACTGAAACTAGGAATACGAACATTTCAGAAAAACACATTAATCATTGTTTTCTGATGCATTTACGATTGCCAAATGTACGTCCATTTCACTGTGGCAAGAACTTGCAGGAAAACTGTAGAATGCTCAGTACTGAACCTGTCAGTGAGATTGTCGTCTGTATGTGCCAGGTCCATGAAAGAACCTGCAAGTAGGGTCTAAGGTCCAAAACAGTAAAGTTATTCTTTGAGATCAATTGAAGTTCTTAAGCCAGAACAGTTAGAATTCTTATTTGGGTCTCTGTCCTTTTAGTTCTGTTTTTTCTTATAGACTGAAAAGAGCTTCTAGCAAATAGATTTGGTCACCAGCTATGAATGTTTAGTCAAAATCTGCTGTAAAAGGACCTCCCATTGATCTTCCTTGGGCGTCCAAATCACTAACAGTTCTGCTTCTATGCTGTATGTTTGTAATTAGCCCTTTGTTATGAGGGGGAGAGGATTTGTTGTCTTCATTATCAGTGATCTTCACAGGCACTAGAACCTTTCAGGAAAAAAAACAAGCAAGCAAAGTTGACAGATAGTTCTTATGATCTTCATACAGGACTACTGTTGTCCTGATGTGTAGTTTCAGGACATGGATTTAACGACACAAGGCTGTGCAGCTATAGTAACACGTTAGTGCACATTTTAAACCACAGTTATTGATGGCTACAAATATATCATTTTGTTAAAATGAACTAAATGTTGAATTCTATTTAATGCATTAAAAAAAACTATTAGAGAAGATGTTGAAGGGTAGCAGCTCTTTATTAGCATAAAAAATAATACATAGCCTCTTGAAAATGTGTGCTTCAATGTCCTTCCTCTTTCCTTATCCAACTGCCTGTCTCCGGTCATTCTTTTGTTTCTCCTTCTCTTTCCATATTTCCTGCTGGACCTCTGCACAAACTCAAAACCCTCCTCCCACGCTCTCCTTCTCTCCAGTCTAACCACTACTCCCAAGATAAATCTCAACCACAATGAAAACACACACAGCCGTCAGCTGTTTAACCCATCATTGCAAGGAATGAGAGGAAGAGGATCCCAGGGGAGCAATGGAGAGATGGAGAAAGGAGAAAATGAAACAGTATTTCTGTTGAAAAAAATTGAAAAAGCTACATGGCTCCCTTTTTTTAATGGAAGCACAACAGAGACCACAGTTGTGAATAAAAAGAGGTGTGAGATAACAGCAATGTTTGATACAGTAAACTTCAAATGAGGTAAAAAGGCCAAACAATAGTTGTCCAGATTGATTCATTTGCTTTTTTCTACTACGGTCACATTTACACCTATGGATTGTTTCTGTTTCACTTGTTCCAGTTCAATTGCTTGTGTGGGGGATCAATCTTGAACAGTACTTTCTATTTGACTGTCACTCAGAGATCTCTGAGCAACCTGGAAAAACCAAATACAGCAAAGGACTATATCCTTCTGCTGAGGTTCTACAGCTTTCAGTTTTGAGAAGGCACTGTTTAGGCCTTTACACACTGGTTGCGTAACTAATAAATGACATTAAAATGCTAATTCTTTGGATCAAAACTCTTCACACCAGCAGCGACACAAATATGTGAGAGAAACACGGGAAAAAGATAATGAATTTTGCTCAAAAAGGGATATTAGACTCATATGTTATCATATTAAGACATAGCAGGGGGCTGTTTGTGTTATAGTTTTGGACGGATTGCAACAAATAATTGCTCAGGTGACCCAGTCTCTCTACATCCTGCTCCACCAAAAGAGCTCAAAATTTGCACTTGTCCAACACTTCAGGATACCCCGCAAACTGATGTGAGCCCCAGATGGACTGAATGCTGTATTCAAGCAGAAAAGGCATGACAACAGGTAAGCATTAGCATGATATTACAGTAAAGGAACAGGGGAGTCAACAACCGCCAACAACATATTTTTGCTCCAGGGGAGGGTAAACCCTGGACAGTACACCAGAGTGTTACTGGGCTAAAATAATCAAGTAACACGCTGACCTTCTATTGAACAAAGTTAAAAGTGACACACTCATTAAAAGATAACTGTGAAAACTTAGCTCTATTTCTGCTCATATATTTCAATAAATTCTGCATATTGGACCTTTTAGTGGCTTCTCTAAAAAGTATCTTAGATGAGTTAAAATATGTTTTATCTAAGAAAAAACTGAAACCACCTAAAAACAAGATGAGGGCACTTTGCTACCCATCTCACACCATTGCTAATTAGCAGAAGTTTGTAAATGAAGACAAAATTCACAGCAATAATTTTACATTTCTCACAGAATTATGTCAATATAGGGTGGAAAATTGCACATCAGATTGTAGTTATACCTTAGAGCATTTTCACATCTATAGTTTGTTTGCCCTGGTCCCAATCAGCTGCTGAGTTTGCAGACTCGGTGCAATTCCCCATTGGTTTGGATTGGTTCTATATTGGCAAAAAGATCAAGTAAAACAAAATGTATCAACAAAAGCCATGTGAGAGCTGTCATTCCATTCATTGAGCAGAAATTTCATTGGTCAAGTTCCCTCTCTTTAAGCTGTTCGCTAAACATTTGAGTACTTCACGATTTGTAGGGATTTTTCTAGCTGAGCTGTGTGGTCGTCTGCCTCCAAATCAAGAAGGCAATGCATTTCATCGCTGCTTCGAGTCAACCCTCGATTCATGTTTGTGTCACAGGTAACTACTAGATGCCTGTTTACAAAGTTGTCCTAGCGTAGCTGGCTACAGGAGTTAGTTTAGTCCAACAATGTGCAATTGCTGTTGGGGCAGGGCAGTTGGGGCAGATCACAGTCAGATGATGTTCATACCACAAATGAACCATACCAGAGTTCATTTGTAACTGGACCGAGACCACCTCTTCAAACAGGTCTCGGTCCAGTTGTTTTGATTGGCGCCAGAATTTGATTACTGTGTTTACACATACCCAGATAAACTGCACCAAGAGGAAAAATGATCAAGAGTTCAATTCATTCAAACTCTACAAGGCAGGGTTATACCGAAAGTGATGAGCCCAATGTCATTGCAAGAAATGCCAGTGTCGTGTCGCTTGATCATAATTGATCATATTTGTGATCATTGCTAAAATTGCATCATTTGCACGATGAACAAAATCTGCGTATATTAGCTCGTTCAGAGGAGGGGGGACTAGCCACTTTCTCAATCATCATTTCTGTACTGTATCAGTTGTGGAAGTCCTACACAGGTTGGAAAACTTGACAATGTTAATGGTTAATAAAACCATCTGAAGCCAGTTAAGATGTGTCGCACAGCTCAATGTCAGCCACAGTTAGCATTAGCTAGCAGCATCAGGAGGAAGGGGGGCTTGCCATTTTCTATCATTAACCAAGGCCAGTTTAATCATCCTGTCTGCACAGTATCAGTTGTGGAAGTCAAAGAAAAATTTAAAAAAGCCATGTTCGTGTTCTTAAAATAACCCTGTGGTGTATAAAGTCATGTTGAAGGAGCTCCGTGGTATTCACACACAGCAACAGTTCTTTTGACCGCAATGTCTGATTCATAACTGACTACGTCAATGTTTGTGCTGTTGGGATGACACTGAAGGGAGAATCTCATTGCTAATTTGGCTATTGTGGCACAGCATCACCCAATGTTGCCCAATGTTGCTCAACAAGTTCAATATTGTCAACTTTGAGCAATGAGGCAATGAAGGCGATGGACGTCACATTAGATTTGCATTGCATGTATCGTGATATTTGCGTTGCCAGAAGTGACATCACGTCTGATCGTGTCTTTACATCGACCTTGTATGTAATCTTGTGGCGTTCATTGCATTTATCACTTTTGGTCTGAACACAACTTAAGACTAGTAACCATTTTTAAAAGATTCGTACTATTCACCAGGAATATAGTGTTACCAAACAACCGTCTTCTAGTTATGTGTTGTTAGAGTTACTTACACCTTCTTTTTCTATTCTTTGGTTCCTAAGAACAAAAACTTTAACTTTTGCATCAAGTCATGCTTGACCCATATTCTTGACACTCTCTGAGGTTTGTAAGGATAAGAATTACAACAATAAAAACAGGATTCCCAACTAATTTAGCTGTGAATGCAACTTGTGCCTATTTCTCACCAGGCTGTGGTCTTTGTCAAAAAAAAAAAGGAAAAACAGCAGCTTCCCTTCACGCTCCTCTGTTTTTCTTTGCGTTATGATGATAAATGCAGCGTGCCTTAGCCTGCATCCATGGCATCTACTCAGTTTTCTTATAACTGTGAGAAATTGGTTTGTAAATCCTATTGTGCATGAGGACAGTGCTTATGCTTCTGCAAGGCCAGTGTTCACGGTTCAGTGAGTGCAGTGAAGAAGTTTTAATCTAGCAACCCTGAGGACAGCAAGTAAACTATTGGATGGAGATTAAGTGGATTTCATGTTGCTGTGGACAAAGTTATTAACCCACACACACAGACAACTCACACACCCACACAAGCTTTGGCTATACGTACAGTATTGGAAAGACTTTGTAGTTTGACTCTGTTTATGAAGATGCATTTGATATGTTAACCTCCAGCAGAAAGTTTCTGAACATTTTCAAGGTTGCCAGCCCACGCACACACACAGACACACAGACACACACACAGACACACACACACACTGAGCCAATCAGGGTCAGCACACAGGTCATGTGCTTCGCATTTCACTGAGCATGGATGAATAATTTTTGGGAATGTTCATTTATTCAAACAGAAAATTAAAATGTCAAATTTGAATTTTCCCTGAAGCACTTGAGTGTGCTTGTGTAATTTGATCAGCCGTCAGGGTTGAGATCTGTCTGTTCACTTGTGTCATGTAAAATGAGTCCTATTCAAGTTTTGAGGTCAGAGAGGCTGATTGGAATTGCTGAATACTTGAAAATCATCTCAGGGCGTTTTCATACTTGGACTCTGTCCTTGAATTTGACACAGGAGCAGTTCTTTGGAAGAGGGGGTCAGTTTGAAGGGATGGTTCTTAGTGTGAATTTGTTACACAGTAAAAAGAATCGCTGTGAAATCCACAGTAATTTCCTGTTTTATACACAGTTAAATATTGTGAACAAGTAAAGTTTTACAGTAGAGTACTGTATATACTGCATTAAAAAATCAGGTTACTGTAGAAAATCACAGTAGTCAAAGCATTGCTGTAAAAAAAAATCACGATAGTGGAAGACTACTGTATATACTATTTGTAATTATATATTATGAATAGACTGCAGAAGTATTGGTGGAAGTGATCTTTGGCTGAGTGGTCAGTGCAATCATCTGGGAAACGAGGGTTCGCGACCCGCCATAGGAACCCTCCCTTGTGAGAGAATTTATGATCTTTATATGCTACTATACAATGAAGAAGTCAACAATGTAAAAAGAATTGCAGTAAACCATCTGGTACCGTAAATAAATCTTACAATAAAGAAAACTATTGTAAATGCATGTACAGTAGCTTACTGTAAATACAAATACAGTAAGTTACTTGTTAATTGCTGCCACTAAGTTACTGTAAATTTCACAATAATTTATTTTTTTACAGTGCAGTCATCCCCTTCTTGGCTGTCATGGCTCTTACTCATACAATCTATGCTCTTACTACACATTGTGAAACAGGAAATGACTAAAATAAATGACTATAATAAAAAGTAATGCTAAGCAACAATGGAGTAGATAGCTTGAATTAAATTAAAGCATCTTGCGATAAACATGAGATCCCACTTCCTGAAAACCATGTTTCACTCCTAATAAGCTTTTGGAAAATAATGGGCTATGCATTGTAAATGGTGAGGGTGTTGCTCAGCGGCAGAGCATTTCAAAAGGTCCCAAATTTAATTCTGCCTGCTCCCTTCAGCAATGATTATGTTTTAGAGTATTTTAGAGGTTTAAACAATCCCAGTTAAAGTGGAAATGAAATATGGAGTGGTATGAATGTAGTTTGTTTGATTTTACCTAAGGTGAAATATGGCACCGAATTCAAACTTCATATTTTTATAATAAGGCTGGAAAACCAGAAAGTAATTCACTCTTTCGCCAATAGGGCGCAGCCATCTTTACAAAAGCTAAGCGGTGACGTCACTAGTATGGTTCTGGTGCTGCTTGTGGGGAGGACATTACATCGCCAGTGCAGATGAACCTTCCTAGCTATTTTGATGGACGATTTGGAGTTTGGGATTACGCATACCGATAACAAGAGACAACAAACACAAGAGAGGAACCATTATGAAGGTAGTGAGAAGTACACTTGGTGAAAAGCTATTTTTTCCAGGCAAGACTAACTTTTTCATCTCTGAAAGAGGAGGGAACTCTTCATTTCCAAAATAACGTTAACGTTACTGCGTTACTATGTTACTTTAGAAGCAGCAAGATCTTGGTGCTTCACATTAGGAATAAAAACACTGTTCTGTTCACTGACAAATGGATGGATGTATGTTTACTGGCCCAAAACAACGGCTTGGTTAGGCTAATGTTAGCTACATTAGCTGCTGACATTATAGTAACGTTGTATTATAACCGTTAATGTTAATCTTTCAAATCAGTGTTGTGAACCGACACCTTAATGGAGACAAGTTAAACACACTCACCTACTGACTTCACCAAGGTGTCGGTACACAACATTGATTTAAATTACTAAAGTTAGCCAGCTTTACATTAATGTCACCATGATCATGAGCAGCTAATGTAGCTAATGTTAGCCTAATCAAGCTGTCAGTTTGGGTTGGTAAACATATGCCCACTCATTTGTTAGTGA
>JAQLOL010000019.1:14044925-14062427 GCA_029783665.1 Naso thynnoides
TATTCTTTAGTCTTTTTAAAAATATTTGTTTTTCTGTCAAACTACAACAATGATATATAAATGATAATGATGTCTTTTGCTGTTTGAGTGTCGACACATCCCATATACCCAAGAATCAACACCGTTAACAACAACATTTCCAAGAAAATAAATGTTTAGAAAAGATCTGAAGCTTCTCTATATTAGCGTTTAAACACAGACTAAATGCTCTTTCAAGGGAATTCCCAGCATGATTGAAGGATGATATTGACTATACTGTAGATATTAATATTTTGTACAGTGACATGTATTGAATATCGGGGTGCTGTGGTAGCTCAGTGGTCGGAGCAGGCACCCGATAAACAGCAGCTGTGTCGTCGCTGCAGCAGCCCAGGTTTGCTGCGTGTAGGGTTAGGGTTCCTTCTCTCTCTCTCCCCTGTTTTCTGCCCATTCTTCAGCTGTTCTATCAGAAAAATAAAGGCACAAAAGCCCGGCCCCCTTCCAAAAACTGTTAGTTTTATTTATATTTAGATATTCAGTATTAGTAATATGGATTGAATATTTGCAATATTAGCATACTGTTTATTTTGTTAATTGTTACCTGATACTACTTACACTGACTTGGCATGAAACTAAGATGCATTAACATGCATTCCTGTTTCCTGTCAAAATCTGGTGCCCACTTTATCAGCAATGCACCTCAGTGACAACAGTCTGGTAAGTTTACTTCTTCCAACTCCACCTCCAGATACTTTTCAGACTTATAATCTTCAGCTCCAGCAAGTTCAGAGATGTCACGAGAGGCAGTCTGTCAGATTATATGCAGCTACTTCTAGAGCCACAGATAGCCTTAAAGGCTACAACCTCTTTCACATTCGCAGAATTTGCCTGAAGCCGCTCTTACACACTGAGCGTGATAAAGTGTTTTGATATAGATTAAACCAAGCTGGGCTCTTTCACTGAGGAACACATGACACGAGGGTCAGTCAGACAACTGACGTTGAAATGTTTATTGAAGCAGCAAATAAACAAATACATGTTATGTGTTTGGCGTACAGGGTGTGACCTCATCACTCCCCGCAGATAAGTTTACACAGGTATAGAGGAGAGATGAGCAAAACATACTGAGCACCCGTTGGAGCCTGCAGGTGGATGCTGGGATGGCGGTGCAGCCGAAAGAACATGCAATGGTACCAACGCAGGGCAGCAGTAGCAGCAACAGGCAGAGGGGGAGTTGGGAGTTTCTTGCAGTTTAGATCGACCGCCAGAATGTGAGAGCGCAATTGGCAGAGGGGCACGTGACATGTCACGTGTGGACAGCGGCGCAGCTCGAGTTGTCTGCCTGAACCAGCTCACAGGCTTCGCTCAATTAGTCTAAAGTTCAAGAAACTGAAAGCTGCAGACCTTTAAACACACATGCAGCATCTAAGTGTGTTTTATATATTTAATGAATGCTTCATTTCTCTGTATTAAATGGCTTTTCAGTCTGTGAATCTGTCTATTTTCTATCTCCTGAAGGATTCTCACAACCTGAGCAAACAGTTTTCATATCAAAACAAACACCTCAACTTCCCTACATTTTGAAAAAAGATATAAAGAATTCTGTCAACACTAGTACTCTAACAACAATTTTGAACATAGTAAGTAATAAATACTAGCTTTGGCAGCACTGACCCCATTGTCCAGAGAAGCAGCAAAGATCCCCTGGTCGCATGAAATTGAATTTGCAGAGCCGTGTCCAAGCGCCATTGCATCACTCCTTGTGCTTTGTTCTTCGAGGAATCATGTCATCCTCCATGGAGGCTCGTTAATATCTAAATTTCCAGTTTAACAGACTTCATTGGACATCTTTGGTAAACACAAAACTGAACATGTTGCTCCAAGAGACAGCAGGATGTTCCCCCTCTGTTTGCAAGTCCAAAGGTGAACAAAAAAAAGAGAAAAAAAGAAAAAAACCTCAATCAGTATTTCCCAATATTTCCCAAAGCTTATTTGAAAAGTTCTAATCTGCCAAGTTGAGATCTGCTGAGTTTTCTCTATATTGTGGATGAAAGTGAAATAAAACAAGAAAGCATCCACAAACTCATGATTGATGGCTTGATCATAACTTATCATAGGCTACATGTTCTAGATCTGTCTCCCATCTGAAAGCAGTGCCTCAGGTAGGTACAGGTCTGCTGATGCCACAAACTGTTACCTAGCAACAGTTGTGCATCCAATCAACTCCCCACAACCACATCCGATGGGAATAAGAAAGGGCCTGGCTTACTCAGATCGTTTCCCAGAGTTCCCTTCATTTTCTGAGCAACACAAAATCCCAAAGGGCCATTTCGAGCACAGAAGGAAAGACTGTGAGTTTACATTAAATACTGAAAATTTAAATATGTCACCTCAGGTAGTGATTTGTTCTTTTTAAAACTTAAGTGGCTGGCAGGTAGATTGTTTACCTGTCTGCTGAACTCAGCCACCCCTTATATCTTTATCATGCTGTCCGTGACACTGACCAAACTCGGTTCCCTTTTGCTTTTCAGAAAGGTTGTGTTGAAGCGGACTTATTTGAGACGATATTAACATTTCTTGTCACAATTATCCTGTCCAAAATAATTGCAATAATCAAAAATCATCAAAATATTCTTAAAACCTTAAAGTGAAACTAGGCTTTTTCTTGGCTTAACTTTGTCATTATGATGTACAACCTGATTGAACAGTATGATTACAAATGACACCATTTGCTGCTAAATTGGTCTCCAATAAGCCTGTTTTTACCATCATATTTTCTCTGCAGTCGGGATGAGGGTTTTGCAGAAAAATGAAAAATTAGTGATGCTCTCTGTACTCTCTGTCCTAATAGGCCGGTCTTTTTTGCATTTCTTAGCAACAGATGACGTCGGTACAACCTGATTGGCTCACCGTGCTCTGACTCGCCTCTGCCAACAACAGAATGTCTGCAAGCCACACCGTCAGTCGGCTCGAGCTCAAGCTGAGACGGAGCAGTTTACTCCTCTGCAACTTTCCCTGCAGATGTTTGGTCTCAGTTCAAACTGGACTTAAAAGAGACAGAGACGACAAACAAAATAAAACGTGAGCTGGTGCAAATGGCTGCAGCGGATTTGCTTCCCAACGAGTCTCATGCTACAGCTAACGTTAGCTTGCTAGCTCGTTTGCTAAAGTTATCTACCGCGACTTAAAAATAAAAACTCAAATTGCACTTAAACACACTGAGATCCCTGAAATAATTTGTTGGGTACTATATTTGTACTGCAGCACAGTTCAGAGACACAACTTAAGAAACTTAAAGAAATAATCATAAGAATAAGGTCTTCCTGCTCAAATAAAGGATTAATAAATAAAGTAACTTAATCTCCCTGTCTTTCTCTTTTCTTTTCTTTTCTTTTTTTACTTTGTAATAAAATATAGTAGTAGTATAAAGTTATTGCACACATCTTGTTAAACTTGGTTTCTTTGCAATGTGCAAACCAAGCCTGCAGCCATGGTGACAGATTTAGACAATTCAAAATAAATCAGGAAACTAATATAGGACTGTACATCAGTGAGACAACCTTTTCAGGTCATTCACATGAGATTTTTTACAGTTATCCAAATACTGAACAAATAATGAAGTTTTTCATCCCAGTACACAAAAACATCGATTATTGTCCCATCCCTACTTAAGACACTTATGAAGTAAGAAGTCCATGTACAACTTTACCTGCACCCCAAAACACTTAATTTAATAGGAATGTAACCAGTTTAAGTTGTTAGGGTTATAAACATAAACATACATTTCAGTAAGTACATCACTGCAAACAATGTGTGGACGAAACAACAACAAAACCAGGGAGAGGGTGGACTTATTTAGATGGTTAGACTTTATTTTTTTTCATTTGGGTGGGGGGATTATTTTTCACGGCACAGTACACCACAGGGAAAGTTTAACATAATACACTTCTTAGTTGTTTATCACCAGAAACATTTGTCCCATTTCAAACATTACATTCATCTTTAACTTTGTTTATTATATACTCTGTCCTTCTTTATTTCAGCAAATGAATTCTGTAACCAGTCTGTAACCACAACCATACAAATGTGCACAACAATGACAGTAAAACTAACAAAGTTTGTCCACTCTTTGGCAGGTGGCCAAACAAACTACTTTGACAAAGGGGGAATTCTAAGAAGCTGAACTGACTTAACGAGTCAGCACAACGCCAATATGTCTTTTTTAACCATCTTTTTTTTTTATCATTACCAGTTTTTGCCAACACCCATATTGTAAGTCAGTTAAATAGTAACTATGATTACTATGACAAGCTGTCATGGGAGGTAAACAAAAAAATCAAACATGCTAGTCTTTCTGTCGTGGGGTAGTAAGGCGTCCTACATACTGCATTGTTTGTGACATGACACAATACTGCTTATTGATCGTTTCTGAGCCTACCCGATGCCAGACGTCTTCCCTGTTGGGCTGTGATTAGGCTGGTATCATGTAGTCTGACCCCAAGATAATATGTTTTATTTTCTGTTTACCTCTCACAACATCTTGTCAGTAGTAGCATTAGTCAATTGCGAGCGCTTCCTTGATGGTGATGTCACACACGCCATGAACTGTTATGGTGATTGAACGGGAAGCAATGTGCAGTCGATCATGTCTCTTGGCCACGACATGGCAAGAATTTATGACTCTACCATCGCCAAATCTGACACAGTTAAACATTTCAACAGGCAAAAATATCTTGTAGTCTGAGCCCGGCACAAGAGTTGAACTGCATGTGCATGCTTCACCTTTGACTTCAGGCCATAAACTTATCAATCACGTCTAATATACACACATAACAAACAGGTCACCAATGTCATAAGAGCTTTGCACTGAAATATCTGATTATCAAGATATTTGGCAACTTGTATCGCTGGTGAAATGTTACATAAAAACATGTAAAGCTAAAAAACAGGTACACTACACTTTGCCGAGACACGGTTCTCCTCGGAGACTCTCACAGTGAGCAAGAAAATATATACATCTTGATTCTACTTTTTGTCCTAATAATTAAGAATAAAAAAACAACCAAGACATAACTGGGAATATCAAGCATTTCAGACCAAACAGTTCTGCTTTTTGAAAGGAACTGGGAATTTCCTCGGGAACTAAATAACTTTAAGGGCTTTTTTCTGTTGACATTTGCACCGCCAACAGGAACCCCCCCCCCCAAGGAAGTTACATGAACTGTCCAGCAGTTTGTATACTAACATCACATCCTCGTGACTTACAAAATAACTTTTGACCAACTTACAACAACAGTAAAACGAGGGATACTGGATTACAGCTCCACAGGTTTGTCTGGTATGTGGCAATAATGTTCCATGGAGCTCTTGCTGAACACCATTACATCTCAAGATACAACGACAAAACAATGACTATCTCGTTAACAGCTCTGATTCATGTTTTACGTACGCCTCACTACAGCTCCTAATGTGCTGTAAATGTACCCTCTCCAGAGTTGGGGCTAAAAAGAAAATCCTCACAAGTAGTTCTAAGAACTAAAATAGTTCAAAGTTCCTGCAGTGTCGATGCAATAAAAAGTTAGAACTAAGTTCATATCGATGAAATGGTTCTTGCAGTCCGAAAACGATTATTAATAATACAATCATACGGACAGAAAACAGGGTAAATGCATCTGAACACTGAGGTCACCTAGAGGGTGATTGACCACATTTTGAGAGGTCCTCGTCTGTTTTAAACATAGACACACAAACAGCAAACTAACTTTGTTATTTTCTAAGTGAGGAGAACAATTTAGGGGGAAAAAAATTAAGATGTTTAAGGCAAAAAAAAAAAGAGCAACTCTAACAAAAACTTGATTCCAATTTGAGCAGCACTACCTAGTTTGACAGTTTGATCTGACTGGACTGGATGGATGGATTCGCATAAAGCAGAGGTCAAGTCATAATCACCGAATTCTGATGAACTCACTGTTCTGTCAACTTGTCATGAGCCGTTGAGCACGCACTGCGCGGCTTTATCTCCTGCTCTCCATAGGAAATGAATGGGATTGCTAACTTGACATCCATCCACAGATCCAGTGGGTCTGGACTGGATATAATCCCGTAGCTTTCCTCTTTCTGCCATTTTTAAGAATTTTGTCATTGGCTTGGTGTATTATTTGCTTTAAGATTTTATAATCTCTCAAATAAAATACTACAAGCGATAAATAAATGAGATAAATAAGTCAAATAACATAGTTTAGAAAGAATACATTCATTAAAATAAAGCTGTCCCTGACAGCGGAACAATGACTATTCAAAAACTGCAAACTAACAGTCTACAAACTAATAGCATTTACTGACTCGAGCTGTCAGGCTGTTATGAATTCTTGACGTAGTATATTCAGCCCTGTTTTACTGTACGGCCAGCTGAAGCTATTTGTGCCTGCTTTTAGCTCTGTCCCTGTCCTACTGGCAAGTATCCATCACCAGAGGGCTCCACTGATCTGTTACTTGACATAGGAGCCATCCGCTCGAGTGTATCACTTGGCAGAGTTTGCAGCGCCAGACTCAAATCTGCGTTTGAGAAGTTCAAAGGCAGTGGTGTGAAAGAGGGCAAGGAGCATGCTAATGCAATGGAAAGAGGAGGAGGAGGATGAGCAGGAGGCAAAAGGAGGCGAGTAGACTCAGTGGGCTTATCAACGTCCTCCAGGCTCTCCTCCTGACTCAGCTGCTCCTCGCCCCCGCTGCTAATGCCTGAATCCACACTAGAAAGCTCGGGACTGTCAGCCTGGAGCTGTTGGACTTGCTCATAACCAGAAGAAACCTGAATGGACCCTTTGTCAAAAAAAGCTCCACTGCCGCCAAACAGCTTCTGTAAATCTACTCCTCCATTTGCCGCCACTTCGTTTTCAGGAACCTCATCTTGGCAACCACTCACAACACTTTCCTCCTCTAGGCTCTCTTGACTGTGCTCTTCGCCACTGCACACGCCTGAATCTTGACTCTGGAGCCTGAAGTGCTCGGGCTTCTCAACCTTCTCATAGTCGGATATTTCTAGCATAGGCTCTTTGTTGTTTCTGCCTTTGGAGAGCAGCTCCAGGATCTCAACTTCTTTCCCTTTTACTTCATCCATTTCTTTTTCTGCTTTTGCCCCCTCACCACTGACCGGTCCGTAAGGCGTATCAGCGGCACAGGGTTCGAGGTTCCCCACTGTCCGTGAAGAGACAGAAGGAGGAAGAGACACGTGCGAGTAACTGGGGTTGGAGAAGCTGCAGCTGGTTGACTCGTAGCTGCTTTCGTCTCTCTTCTTCTCTTGCCACGTCGCCTCCAGCCCACTGGGTGCAACAGCGTCCACATTGGAGGTTACCTCGACAGAGATGATATCGACTGGTTTGGAGAAAGAATAAAAGGATTCGCTGGCGAAGTGAGGACTCAACCAACTCTGGAGAACACAGAGGAGAGAGAGAGAGAGAGAGAGAGAGAGAGAATGAGAAAAGTTGCAAATACAAAAGACTACAATACTACAAATATACACAGAGCTTTGGTCTATGAACAGGCAAGTGACTCGTGTTTTAAGTGTTTGTGTCTCTTCTTGGCTAAAGCAGGGACGCAGTTTTTTAAGGTCAGATGTCTCTCGACTGATGAGTAATATCTTCTGTCTGATTTCAAAGCCTACGTGGGCTGTACATCCTGCTGCTTTGCGTCATGCTGTGCTCAGCCTTTTTAATAAAATGCATTGCTATATTTAGACTTACAACAAACAACATTTCCACATTAAAATTGCTAAAAGGAAGCTACAGTCATGTAAAGTTGTGTACTTACATTATCCCAAAGGTTTTCGACAGTGATCAAACTTACAGAAACTACTTACTGTGCTTTTTGGCCGTCTGATCGATATTTTTATACAAGCCAGTGGTCACCTAAACTTGTTCTGTCACTACAAATTTGCTGCCAGTGGCGAACCTGCAGAGATTCACCCCCTAGTTTTGCAGTTCATTCAGTTTCACGGACCCTTTAAGCATCTTTCAGCTGATTGTTCAGCTTTGCTTTAAGTCTCACTGCTAGTGTCAACCTTATTTCCGGCTGCAGCAGGCAGCTGTTTTCCAGGTAAAAAGGTTCTGAAAAACTCACTGTCAGCCAACAACCCAGCACCAAATGACAAACACTGGCGGTTAGCAAGAAGAAGAGAAAGGCTGAACGTTCAGCATTTAGAGAGCTGGATACCTTCTAAGACCCCAATAAATGAAAAATATACTTTCCCAGTTTTAATCCTGTGTCTACGTGTAGGCCAGGGTCAGACTACGAGATATTTTTGTCTGTTAAAATGTTCACTGTGTCAGATTAGGCGATTAATGAGTCATAAATTCTTGCTGTGTCGTTGCCAAGAGACATGATAGACTACATGTTGCTGTCCCAGTCATTGTGTGCAGGTCACGATGTGCGTGACATCAACGGCCAGGAAGCACTCGCCACTGACTATTACTGCTACTGACAAGCTGTTGTGAAAAGTCAACATGCTAGTCTTTCTGTCATGAGGCGTCCTAGATGTGGTTTCGGTTGTCCATTATGACGCACTACACAAGATGAAACAATCAATTGTTGAACACGATGCACATTTTCCAAGCCTATTTGACGCCCTACATCTTCCCAGTTGGTCTGTTGTTGGGTTGATATTGTGTAGTCTGAACCCAGCATTAGTTGTTCATGTATCTTATGCCGAATATTTGCTAAAAAAAGATTTGGAGTATTGTTATGTCAAAATCTGGTCTTTCCTCTCGTTGAGAAACATTTTTAATTTTCTGATGACTCATCCTGCACTCGGGGGCAGTTCTAATCTTTCGTCAAGTGAAAATATTCTCTCAATTTTTTTTGAAAAATAAAGACCCAAGATCACCATTGACAAGCATCAGCTCCATTGTGATGAAGCTCATTCAGAAGTGGAGGAGGCTGGCCACTTTCTGTTATCAACTACGGCCAATATAACCATCATTGCTGCACTGCACCAGATGTAGAATGTACCAGACACAAAGAAATCTAATGACATGTCTGTGTTCATAACATCAGTCGGAGATGTTTGAAGTCATGTTGCACAGCTCTGTGAATCCACACACTGTGGTAGTTATTTTGAGGACCATGCCCGATTCAATGTCTGGACGTTCAATGGCATTGGGGCAGTCTCAGCGCTGATCCTTCGTCACGACACAGCGTCAAAGGAAAAGTTAAAAATTTTCAACTTGTGTGACAGGTTGGACGCGCAATTGCATCAGCCTGCAGCGAAATTGCTTCTATTCAAGCCTTTACTTTGTCTTTGTATGTAATTTTGACGTGCAGATTGTGAATTTAAGATCTGTTTGAAAACACATTTACAGTTTTTACGGTATAAATCACTGCAAGGAGAGTAAATGTTGCAAAACCTGACACAATGGAAAATCTTTCCAGTGTGTTACACAATTTAATGAAGATAAAATCTGCCATATTTAAGGCATGACACTGCACGTTAAAATTGCGAAAATGGTAACAAATAGATAGAATTCTGATTTTTTTTTTCCAAAAGACAACTTGCATTCAGATGATTATTTATCCTACTTCAAGTTTTCTAAAATATTCTGTTTGAATACACAAATGATGCTGATTAAATACGCAATGTTTAGCAAAGCGCTTTAGAACAGACATACTAACTAAAAAATATCAAACTGTATATTTTGGATGTTTTCTTTCCTCTAGTCTGAAGGAAGATCGATTATGGAAGCAAAACAGCACCAAACCTGAGATCCAGGGCATGAAAAAACATGTCTTTTTTCTCTGTAGTGTCTCCCCTTTAACAAGTTAAGAACACACAAAAAAAAGATTTCATAAGCTCACCTGGAAATTCACATCCTGCAGGAAGGACTTTCCTGGGTTCGGTAGGGGCGGACCTCTGATTCTCTTCACTATGTAAATCCTGAAAGACAGAACAACATAATCTCAATTATAATCAGGAAAAAAAGAGATTTTTTTTCTTTTTTTTAAAGAGCAGAATATTTTAAATATTTTCACATCAAAAGTGTAAAAGTGTAGAAGTAGTTCAATGTCTGCTTACCAGCTGGTTTTGTCAGTCCTGGAGAGAATAAGTAACAAGAACAACAACACCACGCATGCAACGGTGCCCAGAATACTCCTAGCAAGATCCACCCCTAGCAAATACAGGACAGAGAATGGCATGTTAACTAAGAGATAGAAAACATTGTTTTTATCCCACCGAAAACAACAAATGTGAGTTGTACATCTTTGCTAAACATATTCAAGTATGATAAGAATTACTTGAACCGTCTTAAACCTAGCCTGGCATCAGTATAGCATAGATTTACAAAAGTAATGCTGCTCAGTCGTCATCTCTGGGGCTCTAAATGTGCGGTGGTGACTGTTTGTGGAGACACAGCTCCCTCTGCCTGTACTTTGATGTTTTGGTTTCTTGGGGACGTTTCTGGATGGCGAGGGGGGTGCATTTCCCCCAGCAGCCAAATGACAGCCCGCAGGTGACGTTTAAAGCACAGCGACTGGATGCTGTCCAGACCGGCAGTGTTGTATAGTAGTGAAGCAGAAATACTTTGTTACTGTATATCTATTACTTTACTATTTCTATTTCTGTAGACTTTTACTTTTACTTTACTGCATTTTCCAAAGAAAACAGATATTTTTACTTCATTATATTTCCCATAAACATCTTAGTTACTAGTTACTAAATAAAACAAAAAAATTGAGGGGAAATTTGGTAAGCTACTACCCAATACCATTTTTGTTTTGTTTTGTTTTTTTTGGTAGCCAATAATGTTGGATCACTGACTGAAAGAAGTTGGGTCACTGGTCAATCATGTTAGATGTGAGTGCAAATGACTGCTTTTACTTTGGGTGCTGCTGTCATGGCGCTTTTGTTTGATATTAAATCATTTTGTTGTTATGATGTTGAAGCAGTCGTCCAGTTGCAGATTCAGCTTGAGCTAAACTTTTGCCTGTTGTGTTCAAATCAGGCCCAAAGGCATTTAGAAAGTTTATAAAGTTTTCTGAAAGCACTTTATCACTTTATTTGCATTTTGTTTTATGACTGAGATACATAAATGAAGAAAAACAGTTTTTAAAAAGTCAAACAACTGCTTTTTTCCTGTACTTTTACTTTCAATACTTAAGTACATTTATATTCACTGTACTTTTGATACTAATATGCAGTTAATACCAGCTACTTTTAGACTTTAACTGAAGACATATTCTAATAGGCAACTTACACTTTTACCAAAGACATTTTCCAGTATGGCGTCTTTACTTTTACTCAAGTACGGCCGTTGGGTACTTTATACAAGGCTGCAGACCAGAGAAATGTACGGATACGGACACAATGCAAAGAAAAGGAAATATAGCCCGATGAGGCAAAACAGCAAACAGATAGAACTTGTTCCAGAGCGAGAGAGAGTCTCGGTTTGGCTCTCGGCCGCTTTGGAGCGCTGAAGGAGAGGTTTGGAAGAGTGACGTGGAGTTGGTCTGCTTTGTGATGGTGCTAAACACCGGTGCTTAGCTTGTTAGCTCACTAAATTATTGGCTGCTCCATTAAACAAATGTAATATTCCCAACTTAAATGTTATGTTTACAAATGTTGATGAACTAATGACACTATGTTTGACCCACACAGATTAACTTTGTTCATTTTGTGAGATGTTTACCTGGTGGTGGTGTTGATTTTGGTCTGCCAGTGGGTGAAACCCATGATGCAATGGGGCTCCAGTCACTCCAGACGGACTGGTAATAACTGTGATTAGGCTTCACTCGAACCCGTGCCTCGTACTTTTCATCTTTTATCAGATCGGTGTCCATCTCTGCCATGCAGTCCCATTGACATGTTGGGAATTTTCTCTGCTCAGAGGCGTCCTGATAAGGAAGAAGTAAATATGCAGATGTTTGGTATTAGGATTTCAGTGTCCGTTCATTTGCTTTTGCTCGGATTTTCCGTGGGCATTGATTGTCTGTGCAAATTTATTCACTATTGAGATCTCTCCGACACTTACATACATAACACTTATTTATTCATTCACATATTACAAAATATCTCATCACACCTATCCTATCTAAGACACACTTGCCTAACAGTTTAAGAAATCTAAGCATTTTTTTCATTTAGCTTCGTAGAGTTATTTCTTACAACAAGCAAAAAACACCTTGCATTATTATTTTTCTTATTTTGAATCGTTATCGCTTTCATTTGTAATAGACAAAATATATACACACACTCCATGACTGATCCTCTTGTCTCCACTGCATTTCGGAGTAGTAATTTCTGACTCTATTGTGATAGGTAACTTGAGGGAACCAGGAAACGGTGGTATAGTTAATATCTGGCATTGGTGGAGGATTCAGCTTTACTGCAAAATGACACACAAACAAACACACACACACACACACACAGCTTGTTTAACTCATCATGAAAAGCTCACGAGGCAAATCAGAAGGAGGTGATACATAATTGAGTGTACTCACTGTGACAAGATGGCTGGTAGGAGAAGGTCGAAATTTGTTTCATATTGTTACAGGTCAGATTGATTTCCAACACATGTTTGGTTGTGAACTGAGAGGAGAAAAAAAAACTGCATTAACAAAACAACCCTAAGATTCAAAATAAAATCGCTAAATGATTTTAACTATTGTAAAGGCTTTGAACATGATGTTTGGCAGCTGCACTCAGCAGATGCCCTGATAAAACTCTGGCTAAGGTATATTAGTGTCAGTGCCTCTCAGGAGGGTAGAGTGCAAATAACAGTACTTCATTAAATAAAGAAGGCTCCAGATTTTTTTAATGGAATTTTGATACACAGCTGTTTTGAATAAATAGTTTAAATAAAGGGAACTATAATTTCTTTCTTTCTTTCCAAGGGTTCGATAAGATCAATACCAGTCCTTCAGTCACAATTTATTAAATAGGTCACTTTGCCGATTAGCAACCAGCTTTGCATCGCTCCAAAACAGGCAGTTTATTACTATAAATGTTGTTTATCTGCCTTCAGTCTTCCAGGGGCCCGGCTTCCCTGCCTCTGTACCAACATCTTGAAAATCTCCAAAAAATGTTGAACAATTTTGTGCCATGTCATGCTTCCTTGATCAGAATTAGATGTTTGGAAATAAAAAGGGTATTTCAAAACAGGGTCTAGTAAGAGACTCACGATAAACGGGTCTTCAAAAACCACAGTGCACTTCTGGAGATTTGGTCTGGAGACATCAACAGAACTCAGGAGACACTCACCACTGTACCTCAAAAGAAAAAAATCAAAAAAAAATTTACTTTGCTGAAAATGTTATTTCGTACATAGTAATTGAATATCTGCACCCACTGTCCACTTTTTGTGTTTTGCATCTACTTTCCTTACCAATCTTCCTTTTCGGCGTGTATTTTGCACTCTGTGTTTCTATCGTCAGGCGCATTTGTGCTGTCCCACTCACAACTGATGCTGTGATTAAAGTCATTGTGGCAGACGACTTCAGTGGAGGAAAAAAAAACAAAAAACAGATGAAATGAAAAATGATGATCATTTTCAAGAGCAAAATTTTTCTTTGTCTTGTGCAACAAAACATTTTGACATTAATTATGCTGAGCAAAATAAAAAAAACACAACTCATGTTGTGAAAAAAAACACTAACTTTGAGAAGGTAACGCTAAGTTCAGACAAGGCGTTGCTTTGCCGACGCAGACTCGAGGCAGAGCAAAAAGAAGAAAAAGAAGAGGGGTTTTCATGTTTCTGTCCATTTATTGTGTCATCAGTCGTCTTTCCTTGGAGATCACAAACCAACAGGACGGTTGGTTTCCAAAGCTGGACAGCTCAGAGTTATGAGAGTTCGATGGAGGTGTCTTGCTTTAAGGTGTATCTCTCTGCTTCCCCCTTCTTTTCATCCTGTGCAGATTAAAAAGACACGACTGATGAAAATTGGGAGAGAAATGACACATACTGTATGTTCCCATGCTTCTCCATTTTGCACAGTGTTTATTCCCACACGCACAGTCATGCACTCCTGACCACAAACACAGCAACAGCTGATCGAAATTAAAACAGGAATAGAAATGTTTCAGATCCTTCATGTGTTTACTGGCACGGCTTCCACTTACACAGACTGACAAAACACCTGTCAGAAAGTGAGAAGTAAAATACATAAAACGTTGATTCCAGCGTGTTGCGCTAATAATGCCATACGTCATATTATTCTTCTGTAAAAATGCATTAATATTTATTAGGGCTGGGAATGGCCAGAGGTCCCACAACATGATATTATCACAATACTTGAGTTGCAATACAATATTATTGCAATATTGCAATATGTTGAGTATTCTGATATCAGATGCTGAATTTTTTTTCACCTTTTTCACCTGCAAATCATTTTCTCAAAGAAAAACTTTGTCACCATCATCTATTTTATCTAATTGAATAAAGTTTTCAGTCTGTTAATCTCACGTCGGTATTTTTTAATTGCATTTTTTTTCACTTGGAATCATCTGTTGGACTGAAAAATTAGTTGATTTTTATCATTCTATTGTACAAAAAGTTGAGTTTTAAGAATTTATGTAACACAAAAAAAATACTGATACTGTCTGATATTGTCCGTGAATCGATATAATATCGTCATGCAACATATTGCGACATTATGCATTTTTTCCCCCCTGCCTGTTATTTTTCCTGTCCTTAACAACCATACAAGCTTCCCTGTGCATTTGAGAAAGGCAGGTCTGTTTTCTCCTCAAGCCTGCCTGCCAAGCTTACAAACCATACACCCATCGGTCAACTTGTTACTGTTCATATCATACAATTAAGTGGACACGTGAATAATAAACTCCTTGAGTGTGTGAAAGGCACGCACACTATATAATCTGTATCCTGTTTGGCTTGCATATGACAATTGTGAAACACATTATTCCTTAATATTTAAAGGAAGAGTTCCTTTTTTTGGCACATAAAGCTGCATAAAATACGTTTTTTCTGATCATATACACATTCTGCATCATTTTTACGATGAACGGTGCAGCGCTGAGAGCTGGAGCTCGTTGCTGATGTCACCGCTAGCTCTCACAATGCATTTAAATTGGGGCTTTTCCGGAATCTGTCAAAAAAACCCAAAACAATAAACGCTCATTTTCAAAGACAACAAACTCACCGAGGGGTCAGTGGTGTCCGCGATTGTTCTGATACAAAAACCGTTGCATAGGATGCTTTGCATCAAGTTTTATTTAACCTTTTATAAAGTCCTTTGAGGTGTGCAGACATCGTCTAGACCCTAGAGGTTTCAGTATCCTTCCACACCCAGAAACTGGATGGTGGGTGGTTTTGGAACATTTGTAGTTTTCCGTTGGTCACTACTCAACTCAACTCAACTTTATTTATAAAGCGCTTTAAAACAGCCACAGCTGGAACAAAGTGCTGTACATAGTGCTGTATATAGTGCAACATAGGAAAAACAAACTCACACTATGACATAAGCCTAGCTTTACACTCCTAGCAAACTGGATATGGAAGAGTTTGTTCTTCTACGGTGGCCTTCAACCTCCTGTTACGAAAAGTCAAACTCAACGCAGAGCGTACTATGCAACGATTTTTGTTATCAGAATATCAGTGAACACTACTGACCGCTCAGTGAGTTTGTTGCCTTTGAAAATCACTGATGGCAGCCAGCGCTGCACCCTGCATGGAACCAGTATTTATTCTTACTCTACAATGTATTTCCTCTTTCTGCTAAAAAAAACAAAATATTGTTACTGTCTTGTTCCCCATTGTCTGTTTGTTTTCACTGTTCTTGTAGGAACAGGTAGTTTTCTAGATGGACTGCATTCATACAATGAACTGACAGTATATTGACTGTATTATAAAGAATTTATGGATATTTTAAATTAGGGCTGTGTGTGCTTCAATGTTTTCCATCACAGAGAGTTCAGAGGAGGGGCAGCGCAAATGCAAAATGAAGTGGAGAGGAAGGAGAGATGCGCCAACTGTGAAAAAGGAAAGAGCAGGAAGACAAATATGGATTTAATTTTCTCTAGGCTACAGTGGCTGTGAGTGTTGTGTTTCATTTGTTCATGTTCAAAACCAAGAGCCATTCTCAAAATGAAGGAATAAATGAAAACTATACCATAATGAATTAAGATGACAAAGACGCATAAAATAAATTCTATTTTGTCAGATTTTTGTTTTTAATCATGTTTTTTTTGCGAGGAACGATTTTCCAAAGCAAAAATGACCTTGTATGAGCCTTCAGAGAGCAGCCTGGGGGCTCGTACACGGCTCCAAGTCAGCCCTAAGCTCATCCAAAAGCTCCAAAATTGCATCAGTGGATCCGCGATAAAATGCTGGCATGAGTAAAAACACATTCTCTATGCTTTTTTTCTTTTTTGCATACGACTCTTCCTCATCCCAGCTACAGTAGCCGTCCATGCGTAACACCGGGCAGATTAACACTTCCCTTTCAAATGTATTAAATACAGACACAACCTGCAGGGAAGTCGCTTTCAGGCTTGATAAATTGCAGTGCCTATACTAAATTAATGTATTTGCATTTGCTCCTCCCTGTATTTTGCACACTCGGATAAAAACGCCCCGTGTTGCATATTCATTAAGACAAAGGCGCTAAATCCACAGAGTGCGCCGTCTTGCACGTTTGAAAGACACAATCCTCAGTGCGCACCATCAGTTTGCACGTTTGCAGGTGATATCAGGTTTGCACATTTTAACACAGGAACACCTTTAGTAAATCAGGTCCTGTGCGCAGAAATGTTTGTGTTAAGAAGAAGAATGATTTTCTAAATACAACTTCATGTGGGAATGTGCACCATATGAGCTCAATATAAAACTATTTAAGTCGTAAAATTATTCCTTAACCTATATGAGGGGGCAACAAGGCGCAGCAGTCCTCATCTGGACTTGAACCAGCAACTTTACAGCACACAGCGAGACTCTTTAATTCTTTAATTATTCTAGTATAAATTCTCTAAAAAATCTCCAACCAATCAAATTACCAAAAGCTATTGATACGCAGTGGCCCCGGAGCTCTTGTGGCCCCTGAGACACAAGGACCCCGCAACATGAAGTGTCTCTGCCTGTTTGGTGATGCAGATTTGTCGGAACGAAAAACGCAAGTTCTGACAAAATGCTCTAAGAGCTAGTTCATCAACCTTTGAGCATCGGCTGTATTGCTTCTCATACTCTGTGCGCATTAAATGTGATTTTAGGATTTATTGAAGTTTAGTTTAATGATGTTAAATGAAAAGTCTGGCACAGGATAGCAATCCTCTCCACCAGCTCTGACATGCAGTACAATCTAAAATTTAAAGGAAAATCACACAAGTTAGTGACTGAACGTGTGTTTCTTGCTTTTCCCTGGTTACACTTCTGGGGACACCAAAGTTAGACATCTCCGAACCCTGCATGTCAAAATCGGCTGGTTGGTTGGAGTAAAGTTTGGTCAATAGGAACACAACAGTCACTGTTTCAACAACTTCTTGACCTGATACAACCAGTGACAAGCCAATCAGGGACCACAGTGGAA
>JAQLOL010000019.1:14079657-14103002 GCA_029783665.1 Naso thynnoides
TTTGTCACGACTTTGTACAGAACAAGAATACAGACTGAATAGTAATGTATCAGATACAGTTTAGCAGCAAGGCGTCAATAATTTAAATTGCTGTTTTCTACTAAACTGCCCTTGTTTTGTTTTACCTTTACGTATTTGACGTTTTCTATTGGATGAGTTTATTGTTACATATAGAAATAATTTAAGCTAATCTTAGTAAGAACTATCCTTTTTTCCACACCGGCCTTAATGTTCAGTTTATCATCCTTAATGCTGTACAACATCCTGGAATTTCCTACATGAGTAACATGCATTTTAATACGTGCAGCAAGCCACCAGGGGGCAGTCCAGCCCCGGCCCCCAGTTAACCGGAGCTGCGTTCATCGAGTTCAAGCCGCAAATGCAACACAAAGACCGCATGTTACTCATAAAAAGACGTGTCAACTTACTACTGCTACTAATATTAATAATAACAAGACAAAATATAGCTGGTGCACGGACAACCCGTGAAAAGTGACGAGGTTTAATAACAGTAATCATCATTAAGAACTCTTACAGCAAACAAATAGTTCCAAATTATTAGTTCATGAGTTCAAAGAGTGACGCGGGCTACATGTGATTGTTTTTGACTGTACCAGTTGTTTATGAAATGAGCGGCATAACAATTAACATATAGCACTTATCATAATAAAAATCATTTTTAGCAGGTGAAGAAGGTGCCTTAAAATGTATATAATGTAATGTTTGTGTCAGTCTGCGTCTCCTCATCCGCCGTCAATGTTTACTTTTTTCGTCTCCGTTGTTTACATTTTGCGTTTGACCTATATATGACGTAGGCTCTAGCGTTTGACGCCCCATGTGGATTTTGTGTGTGTTAACATTATATCCTCACGACGTTAAATCCAACCAATCACAAGACTGCGGAAACGGAAATCCCTCTCACCCGCTACGCTGAAGCAGAGCGGCAGAATAGACATCATTCTTTCTCTAGGGCGCTGCGCCGAGCGAACGTCCCAGCGGAGTGATACCGCGGAGGAATCCAGCCGGCGGTGCCTCGGCCCTATATATAGTGACGCGAACTCCGCCGTCCCTCCATTCTCTCAAAACATAGCAGCGAAGTCCAGCCGTCACCGTAAGCTCCCCCCGCGCCAAAATGGCAGAGTGAAGGTTTGCGGCGATCCTTGCAGCGGCAAAAACCCGGCAGTGCAACGGCTAAGTGCACTGGCTATTTCTGGCAAAATGGCGTAAGTATTTTTTTTTTTTAATATTTTTTTACAATTTCACACCCGTGACTGCATCTCTAATGTTGACAAAGTTTAACTGAGCGACTTGTTGAATACAGTGAAGCACTCTGCACCCACGATATCGTGAGATTACATGTAAAAATTACGAGTGGATCTTGACGTGAGGCCACATAACTTGAGGTTTCCCGGTTTTGAGTTGGTGGTGGTGTCAAATGACAGACTGGCTAAG
The DNA here is from genome assembly GCA_029783665.1 of Naso thynnoides. NCBI lineage: Eukaryota > Metazoa > Chordata > Actinopteri > Acanthuriformes > Acanthuridae > Naso > Naso thynnoides. The sequence goes on from JAQLOL010000019.1 coordinate 14,081,110, forward strand.
TACCGGGCTGCTCCCAGCCGGCGCGACAGCCCGTGTTCTGCCCTCTCCGTCGGTAACGTAATGGTGGTTGTCTCGTTAAACGCTGGACAATTTTCAAGCCCCGTTTTTAACGTCCGCACAGTGACGGTGAGGCTTTTACAGTATTTTGGCTTCATTGGAGCCGCTTCTGTGTACAAACACTGACAACGTGGCGCGTCCAAAATGGCGCGCAGTCATTTGCACTCAGCCCAGGCACAGATGACTCTGTTGTGAAAATGGCGGTTGCCCGCCCACACCTCCGCTGTGACTCACCGAAGGGGGCGGAGTCGCGGGCCAAAGCATGACCAAATTAGGAAATATTATTCCCCGGTAAAGGGCGGGGCGTTTCCCTTCAGCGCCGCTCTGACACTTTACTGGAACAGATTAGCCAAATTTAGCCTCCCCTCCCCCACATGCGAAGTTAACGGCCTTTACGACACACACAAACTGGAGAAGTGTGTAGTTGTGTGTTTGCATGCGGGTTGTAATCACAAGCGTTTTTTTTTTTTTTTCTTTTTTTGTTCCAGGAATTCAGACTCTGGGGGAATTTTTTTCAGATACACAGATGAGGTTGGACAGCCACAGGGCATTTTTAATAGAAAATTTTGGTGACACTTTTTGTGAAGCCCGTCTCTGAAATGCATTATAACACATTTTGAACATATAACACACATTATATTGCATTATGAACACACTTACATTGCTTTATATGTGGTTAGGATTATGGTCAGTTTTAAGATTAACCCTAAAGTTGCTCATAACTATTAAACTGTAGGTGCACTATAACACGGTAGCAGTGCTGGGGAGTAACCAGTTACATGTAATAAAATTGCGTAATTCCATTGCAAATTAAATTTAACTGCAATCAGTTACAGTTGCTGAGAAGGAATGTGTAATTAAAGTAGTTACTTTTGAAAATGTCAATGATTACAGAGGGAGTTATATCTGAATATTTAGTGTAAAAAGCTTAAGCTGTTTGTTAAATAATATTCCTTTTGTCGCTTTGCGTGTGGTTTTTGGCGTGCACATACCCTCTTTTTTCATTTCCAGAGGCCATTTAGTAAAATTTGACGCTATTGTGATACCTTTGATTGGTTCTCTTGACTGAATTTGTGGTGCCCCACGTCTGCCATTAACACTGCCTGGTTTAAATGTTGGAAAGTCGAGTACAGTTGAAAACATTTGCAAGAAATTTAGAAAAGTTACTAATAAGTAATCCAATGTAAAAAGTCACATTACTTTAATAAAATAATTGAAACAATTACACTACCTATTACATCTTTTTAACAAGGTAACTAGTAATCTGTACCCCTTTAAGTTTCCAAAGTATTATACCCAACTGTACACATAAGTATGTTCATAATGCATTACAGATGGATGCTTGAAGTGTCAGCGAAATTTCTTACTTGTTTCTACAACATTTCTGAAAAGTGAACCATGGCTGCTGAGACCTGCCAGATCAAATATAATTTTGCCCACATATGCCTCACTGATTGAACACTAAGACCAACTCAAACACAGTGTGTAGTCGTCATATTCTCTCTGTGACATGGCTCGTATCTCTGTATCTTCCTCACACAGGTCTCTTTCGGCAACCACCCTCAGCTTTGCTGCCGTCGACAGCACTCTCAAACCGTTCGACTTCCTAACGTCGTCAAACTACCCTTTGTTTTCATTCACACTTTCACGGCCACCCCTGACCAGCAGCAGCCATGACACTCTCCCAACTGGCCTTGGAGGACGTGGAGGCCCTGTACTTAGGTGGGTGTTGTGATGACAAATGTTTACAAAGCACTAAAACAAACAGGACTAAATACACAGCACCTGGTTTTGATAACAAGCTACCAAGTGTTCCAGATCCTGTTTCATGCCCTTATTTCTCAAGAAATAATAGGATGAAAAATTGTTTTTAGTCTTGAACAAGCTAATGCATATTTTGATTGTATTTTTGTGACATAAATCAGTATACTTCCCCATAAAATTCTTTGATTTATTTAATCTATATTTTTTAAGTCTGATCTGTTGTTTCATCGTGGCATCGGATGTCTACTGCAGACATAAGTGAATACCAATTGTTTTTCTTAAAGTTGTATTTTGTGTATAAAAAAGAGCCTTTCAGTGAATTGGTCTCGATCCACAGGGCCCTCGTTTCTGATGGCTGACCGCATGGGGCCCCTTCTGGACCAAGATGAAGAAGAAGCTCTTTCTCCTTCCTTCTCTTTAGAGGGGAAGGCGCCAGCTTCGCCCTCCCTCTCTTTCTCCTCCTACACATCTTCCCTGTCTCCCTACCAGACCTTGTCGTCCTCTCCGTTTTCTGCCTCTCCACCTCCCTCCCCTCCCCCTCCCACCGCCTCATTCCTGGGAACCAAGGCGGGAGCGGACTCACTGTCCCTCCCCTGGCTGGGTGCCAGCGACCTGCTCAATGCCCAGGTTGGAGCAGACGATGGCAAAGGTAAGAGTGTTTTTAAATTTGCATGTATTAACTGGTTGTTACAGAGGTGAAGTCGGGAATGTTTAGTGCTTTTAGGCATGCTCTATTTAATGTGGGTGTTAGGACGACTCTTAATGGTTGCTCTGTTGGCAGCATGTCCTGATGTTAAATTGTTGTATTAAGTCTTGTTTTTTTGTCTAGTAGAGACGCTGCTGCACTGTGTTGCTGCTGTAGTCTAAATTTGTGAAAAGTGGTGGAAACGTTTCTTTTCTTCAGAAGGACGTAATATACTTTGTACAATAATAAAAAAGTCATGCTGAGTAATTGGCGGGTGTGGGAGGTAGAGGAGAACGTTTATTGGTTATCAGCTTGCAGGTGTGGCTGAGAATAGAGTGAGACTGCCTCAGACTGGTTTTATCCAGTTTATTTCACCTGTGTATTTATCCATAAGTACAGGGTTCATGGTTTTCTCTACACAATCTTGAGCTTTTACAGGCTTCATGTGATTATAAAAATACCTGGCTGGCTGTCAAAGACTTTAACTTGAGTCATCATTGAACAAAAAGTTATCAAAACGCTGTATCATGCTAAATACATTACAGCAATTTCTCTTACTATGAAGTTACCAAAAGCCCGAGAGGGACTTGAAAATTTCCCAAAGCCATTTGTGTTTGAATCAGTTTATCAGCTTTATCATTTTTTTCTGATCAAATATTGATGAATGCACTCTCTGTCAGCAGATGATGCTTTTGCGGGAATGGACTGGATGTCAGAGAAAATTGACCTGAGTGAATTCGACCTGGATTCCCTCATTGAGTCCTGCTCCTCCGATGACTCCCCAAGCTCCCCCGAGGATCTCCTGGCCTCCCTAGACTCCCACATGGATCTGGATCTGGATTCTTTCGGTACAACAATCCCTGCCCTGCATGGCAGCCTGGAGTTGGGTCTGTCATTGCCCAGTGTCTCCTCTCTTCCTCTGGAGCTCCCACCCTCTGGGGCAGTCGAGACCAGGATTACAGAGGTGGCTCCCGAGCAGGAGGTTGTTATGAAGTCGGAGCCATCCTCCCCTGCTCCCTCTCCTTCTCCTCCCTCGCCAGCCTACACGTTGGAATTGGGGAGTGAAGTGGATGTCCTTGATGCGGAGAAAACAGCTACATCCTTCACAGCTACCCTCATTCCAGATCCCAGTGGAACCATCCAAACCACCAGCCCCATTGTGCTCTCCCTTCCCCCTTCTGTTCCCCTTGTTTTGGTGCTCACCAACAAAGATGAGCCTTCCCTCGCATCTGTTCCTGATCAGTCCATCGAAACCTCCCCTCCATCGAGCGACTGCGACAGCGATTCTGGCATTGAGTCTGTCGTCAGCTCACCTGCTCGCCTTCCCTCCCCTCCTCCTACACCTTCTCCTACAGCTGGATCCTCCAGGACCAAACCCTACTCCAAATCTGAACCCAGTGCTGCATCCTCCCCCTCAGCCAAGACCTCCAGAGTGAAATCTGTGTCTGGTGCTCCCAAGGTGGTGGAGAAGAAGCTGAAGAAGATGGAGCAGAACAAGACGGCAGCCACTCGCTACAGACAGAAGAAACGGATAGAGCAGGAGCTGCTTGGCTCAGAGCTTGAATGCCTGGAGAAGAGGAACCGAGAGTTGGCCGAGAAGGCAGAGTCCATCAGCCGAGAAATTCACTACCTGAAGGACCTGATGGAGGAAGTTCGTAAGCACCGTCGTGGAAATACCAGTTCAGTGGCTAAATAATCAGATTGTCAGTCAGCCATTGTAGAGTAGCGACGGCATAACCTCTACCCCATTACTCACATGCCATAGCAAAGTCCACTGAAGTGTTTCAAGTATGTTTTAAGAGATGAAAGAAGAATGGCATGTGAGGGTGGATGTATGAAAGGTACCACTGAGCAGAAATGAAGTTAGATGAAAAGTAAAAAGCTTCTGGAAGTTGATGAGATAATTAGTGTAGATCGGGGGGCTGGGAGGTAGTCAGTGGAAGCATCTGTACATGCTTGTCTCTCAGTCCCCTGTAAGGTCCCCGTAACGTGCTTCCCTGTCTTACCAGTAGTACTCGTACAGCTAGGCAGGGTCTATATTTGTCTTTGTAGACTAGGCATGCGAATCACGAGTCACTGTAGCTCCTGGTGTCGTAGACTTGTAACCCTTTTGATATTCCCTCACACTCCCAGTATCAGTCAATATCCAGACCCTAGCTCAGCTTCCATAACCACCACCCCCCCCACCCCCCACAGTCAAGTGAGATACCTCTTCCACCTTGTTGTTACCCACTCCTTAACCCACTATCACACCATTTTAACCTTCTCTTAACAGCTCAAAGTCCAGAAAGGGGCCTCAACCCACTGATGAATTGACGTTACACTGTCAACTTTTTTTTTTTGTATATATTGTTTCACTTCCCTTGCTTGCTTACTGTGGTTGTTATTTAATGCTAAATAAAGTCTGAAAACTTTTCAAGTAGCTTGGTGTTTTAGCACAACTGTTTGGCTTGTAAAAAGCTTTTCTTTTTCTAATAAATATATCAGTGCTCAAGTGATGCGTGTGATGTGCTTTACTGATGACATAAACTAAAAGTGACGTTTTTATCACTCAAGTTATGTGCGCACAGGAAACCACCTCAAACTCTGTCACTGTCAGAAGACTGAAAGTTCTTGTCAGTTTCCCAAAGCCATTTGAAAAATATGGTCATAGATGTAAAACATTAAAATGAGCGGAAAGCAGTAAATCCATCAATTCGACAAGCTAGACTGGAAAATTTGAAACTGGGATTGATTAATCAGATGATTAATTTACCACCTGATAAGAGATCCAACTATAATAAAGTTATAATCTATAACTATCTCAAAGGATAGCATGATGTTACTGCATTTGTGAAATAGCAATTCTGCATAGTTTACTTGCTCTGTAGTGTGTTTTTGAATTGGATAAAAACCTATCTTAAAATATGGTCATAGGTGTTTAATTTTTTGTAACTGGAATATGTAAATATGTTTGTCATATGTGTACACAAATTCATCTGGCATGAAAGAGACCATGACGTGTCATGGGAACAATATTCTGGGAAACTGGACTGGTTCCACTGCGCTCACTGGAGCAAAACCGTACTGGTATTTACATGTTCTTTGCATGAGCCATGCAGTTTCTGTCACGTGTCAAAGGAACTGAATGGTGAAGCAAAGGTGGTTTATTGGTGTCAGGAAAAGGGCGTGCACAGGGGATCAAGGGGCAAAACCGCGTCGTACCTCATAGAAAAAATACTTCCTGCTTAAAGACGAGGCTGCAGCCACAGTCTTCAGCTGGGGTAAAAGTCCACAAACTGACCATCGTTCAAAAAGCACTGGTAGTTTTTGTTAGTGTGTACAGTTTCCCTTAACTGGCAAACAAGCTTCATCTGGTCAACTTTTAGCTACAACTCGAAGTGAAACCCTGTGACACTGCCCGAAGCCAAATCTGCAGCTTTCTATCAGGAAACGAGACTCGACAGAGGAAGGGAGCAAACAAAAATGCGAGAAACACCTGGAGGAATGTTTTATGGGAAGGGCCTTTTGCTTGTGAAACCAGACTACACTCAGCAGTCTCGCATGTCTCACAGGTGGAGTGGAACAACACTGCATGGGGGCTGAGCAACAGATGTCAGTACTGTTTCTTCTAAAGCATGAGTGCCACCAATGTGTATCAACCTCCATTTGTGTATGTGGTCACATTTATAGTCGGGACACTGAAGCAGCTGACTGTGTGCAGCCAGTATAACTAGTTTTTTTCTAATGGTGAACAAGTTAACGTCAGTTTCTGTCTTCCTTAGTTAAGGAGTGGATTGGTTAGTTGAGACTCCTGCCTGTAAATCACTCTGTGGTATTCACAAAGGTGATACGAACGTGTGTGGCTCGTTCAGAGTCAGCTCAATGTGCTGACTACTGTCAAGCAGCTGTGTAAATTTAGTCTTGGCAGTAAAAGCCCTGAAGCACACACACGCGCGCACACTCCCTCGTAAGAAATTCCACAGCAGTGGGGCCTCGCCCTCCTGAGACGACACAGATAAAGGAGAGCGACCGAGCTGTAGGCAGAGACAAGTGATAATGAAGTCTGCTCTATTATGACTTTGATGCAGTTTGTGGGCTACAAAAAGTGAATCTGGAAAAAAACATAACTGCATTTAAACGCTTTTCTAATTTCTCGTCTTGTTTTGTTGTGATTCCTGTTATTTAACCCAAAAGTAAACCAAGAAAATTATCTTCAATCATCATTTTTTCATACTATTTATTTAGTTATTGTAGAAAGTCATGTAAAACATAATAGCATGTACATGAAAAACATGGATGTTAAATATACCAAATAGGAGGAGAAACTAGAGAAAGAAAAAACAAAGACACCCTCGCTGATCAAATAAAACAAAAGAGGATACACATAGGCTGGAGAGAGGATCCCGGCAGCCTATTCATCATTTTTCAATGTGGGCTAATAAAAGATATATGGATATTTACAATACATAAAGATAGCTCAAGTCTAAATGATAGTTTCAGAAGTCCTGCTAGTTAATTTAAACAGAGTCCCCCGAGCTTGCCAACAATCCTGGATCGTCCAAAATCACAGGTGAAACTTTTTATACCGTTGACACAAAAGGCGCCTCTCTAATCTCTCCCCAAAACTGTTTTTTGTTTGTGTTAAGTTGGTTGGGTCTGGATGGGGTTTTTTTTCGAAGCATTTACGTTTTTCGGTATTTGTCTCTAACCCAAACCTGGAACCAGTGACCCAGGAAGAACTACAAACTGTTTACCCCTCGCCTTTCCCCTTGCGCTCAGGCGAGCCAGCGCCATGTTTGTTCTGAGAGGATTTTTTGGCTCTGGTGGACGAAAAACTTCTTATTAAAAACTATGCAATGCTAAGTAAAAGAAATGTTCCAATGCGAGGGATATCAGAATTTGTTGCTTCAACTGACTACAGTTACATCAACACTGATTGGAAATCCACATGAAAAGTCGTGGATTTTCCCTTTAAGCAGATTTTTCAGGTATCCGTACTTTACTTGAGTATTTTTTTTTTTTTGACAAATTGTCTACTTTTTTTCCCTTACATTTGAAAACAAATTTCTGTACCCTCAACTTGCATTTCAAACAGGCTCTTTTAAGTTAGTTTGAATGTTTTTGTCTTTTTGTCTGTGCTCAGGATCCTTTGCTGGCCCAGAATGTCATTATTTGACATTCTGGAAATGTGACTCAACAATTAACTCACTTTCTGGTGTGTTCAGGAGCAGCTCGGACAAATCCTACTGATTCTTTTTAATAGTCTTTGTATTTTTTTCATATGACGTGAGGTTCATTTAGCTTTGCACAGAAATGGCTGCTAGAAATGCCCCTCAAAGGGGAACTTTTTACTTCAGTGCTTTTAGTAAATATCCAAATCTGAACTTTATTAATTTGACTTGAGTAAAGAAATTGAGTCAGTTCTTCCACTTTAACCTGAATCTTTTAAACACAAGTGTCCGTATTTCTACTTAAAAAAAAGAATGTGTGTACTTTTTCCACTTCTGCAAAACGCCTGCGGTGAAAAAAAAGGTCTATTGGGATGAAAATACTCTGCATTCAGTAGGATGTCTCACTGTGAGTGTTTGTCACAGCTTGTAAAAGAGATGTTGGACCTTAATTTCCCCTCACTTTGTAAAGCAATAGATGGATTCATATTTTACCGTCATTTGAGACTTGATATTGTCTGCCTATTCTCTCACTGCTTTGCAATGATATCTAATATCCTTATTGTTAATGAGTAAACCACGCTGGTGTGTTTATGTGAGGCACATATAACAGGCTTTAGAGATTAGTGTCATCCTCACGAGAGGTGACGTTCAGTGTCCAGGGTAAAGTTGAGGTTTACGTGCACGTAGAGTCGGTTACTGAGAGAGAAAACTAGAACATGCTTCACAAACAGACAATGCAAAGGATAAAACATAATCTTCTTGATCAATCCTCTCTTCTTCTTCATGAAAAGCAACATTTTTGTGAAGCACATGAGCAGATCAGGGTGTGGCCGCTCCAGGCAAAGTAGCGTTGAATGTTCTTGTCTTGTCGGATTCCTCTGCGGTCAGTAGTAATCAGGATCAGAGTGGTTTTGTTCAGGGAAGTTATTCACAGCGGTGACAGACAAAGACGGTGTCAGACCAGAGTTTGTGCGTGTCTGTGTGTAGTCACATGTGTTAGTTAATGAGGTTCTTTAATGACTGAAGCCTCGTGCTACATACAACACAACAGAGAAAGCTTTGAAGTCTTGTAGGCCTCTGTACTGAGGCCAGAGCGAGGGACGTGACTCACCAAATTAACACTCATGACTCACTCTTTTATTTATTTATGCGCATTTTAAAGTGAAAAAAATGGTGGTGAGGTAAAGATCACGCCCGTATGGGGCAGCCAATCAGAGCACGTGTTACCTCCCATGGCTAATTTGCATAGTTTTACCTCATTTAACTTGTGCAAGGTCCAAATATATCGTAGCCCACAGTAAGTGACTGTATGCTCTGTGGAGTGTCACCATCGTGATCGAAGTGACGAGTAGCTTGGCAATGTTTACTTTGGGGAGACAAAGAGGATTATAGATACATTGCTGCCTGTAGTGTTCCTACAATAATCTAAAAATATTTCTATGATCAGTCAGTCGTGTCTTCCTGCTGAAAATACACCCCAAGACCGAGCCCTCTCTGTAGCCAAATACTTTAGGGAAGACAAGACTACAGATAGTTTTTACTAACGATGTTGGGCAGGGTTCAGATTACACAGTGACTTTCAGGGGAGCCCTATTTTCTGATGCACACTGCAACTTCTCAAGTCACGTGCACGCACATATACACACAGAGTGCCTAAGTCACGCCTCGCTACTTAATTTGGAAAAAAATATGAATGGTAGTCAATGAAGAGGGACAAATTATTTTATGATCCCGTTTGGCTTGTGCCCTGAATTACACATATGATGGTTGGTAATTTAAAAGATAACTTTTCATGTAGAGAAAGTCTAATTTTGTCGTCAAACAGTAAAGTAAAAACCAGTGTTTTTTTTGTGAGATTGGTCAGTGAACTATATGTCTCGCCTCAGACAATATTAAGTCATCAATACAGACATGGCTGTCAGCTCGGAAGATTTCACAGCGTTTTTCGAGGATGAGGGACAAAGTATTAAAAGAGGTGAAAACCATTATAATCAATAAATAAATCGGCGCATGTTGAGAGCAGCAGCTACTCGAAGGTGGAGTGAGTCAGAGCTATTGTCAGAGGAGGGAAAATGTTATGACGTCAGTTACGTGACTAGTGTTGTAGTCTTAAGTATTTTCACAAGCTAATACACCAACTGTTTGTCGACAAACAGACGTTCTTCACATGATAAATTATCATTTAAATTGACAAACACCATATGTGTTAATCAGGGCACAAGTCAAACTAGATCAAAAAATAATTTTTCTTTCCCCATTGACTACCATTCATATTTTTTCAAACTTTACGAAGGTCTCATCGGGCGTAACTTAGGCTTTCTAAAAGTGCGTGCCTCTACGGTCAATAACAGGTTTACTGCAAAACATTCTACTATTACTACTTCAGGCAGCTACGACCATCAGTGATTTGAACCATCATAATTTGAACCATAATGTTTGGTATAAAGTGTTCTGCTACAAAGAGGCTTTTGTGATCACAATTTTTGTTCATTTTATGGTTACTTTTGAAAGCTGTAGTTCGTGGTTCTGTTGAAATGTTTGCGTCATTCTGAGAGTTGTTTGTAATATTTTTTCTATGGTCTCAGTAGACAAAATTATTTCCATATAAATCTTAATGAAGGTGGAATGTATTACGGGGCTCTTGCACGAGACTGCATTGGTTTTAGGTGTAGGCCGACCTAATAAACCAGCCAAGTGTGTGTAAAGTAATAACCCTCCTCATTTTTTTCCCTTCTTTGAAGAAAAATCACGTTTCGCCGATTCAAGTAAAGCAGGTTTTGAAAAGGTTCAAATTGAATTGTACCCTTGTACAAGGCTACAGGCTAAAGCGCTCTCAGCTGTATTTCAAAATACATGACATGACTCGATGGCATTTGGCTCGCAGATGGGGAAACCTAGTAAGGCTGTAAGACTATTAATAGTTTGTCTACTGTAAATCTGTGAGAGCAAAGCAATCTGACACACTCTGAAATTCTGACCACCGGCTGCTCACAGGTCTATTCCTGAACGATAACACATGGACACCACACGATGGATGTTCTTACATGACCTCCACCTGTGGATACTGTCCTATTGGTATGATACATTATGACTACAATTTGGAGTTTATTATTAATTTATTTATACATAATGTATTTGTGGATGGAAAGTCAACCATGAACATGGACTTTAGAATTTATTTTGGAATGCAAACGCAAAGAGCAAAGTGTGCAGAAATATTGGTTCCGAGTTTTTTTTTTTTGTTTGTCTATTTTGGTTTGGTTTGGGTTTTTTTTTTTTCATTGTAAATTTACCCTGCCATGATAACCCTGACATCACTTCACACAAAAACACTGGGACCTTCCGACATTTGGCACAGACTGTTTTTGTTTTACAGATTTTAAATGAAATCTACACACCAAGGCTGTTTTGTAAACAGTAGATAATTTTAAACTGTTGGATTTGGATCTGCAGCGAAAGGATCATGTTCACCAGCGTTTACAGTAAATAATGTCCTCTCTAGTGAGGATGACATTTCGGAATATGCGTACTAAGAGAAAGGGAAGATGAAGGAGCCTCTTAGATAAGTGCTAAAAAAAATTAAACCGTTATACTTTTTCTTATCATTTTAAAGGGAAAATCCACCACTTTTCATGTGGATGTCCAATCAATGTCAATGGTAATTGTTGTTAATTGAAATTACAACAGTTTTTTACTTTATATCCCTAATTCGGATAGATGGAGATAAGGTTGAAAATCAGCAGAGTTGCCCCTTTTAAGTGTTCTTTCACATGGGTTAGAATGTAAAACATATTTTCTTGGAAACACTGCTTTCTAGTATTTTCTTCAGCAAAGAGGCAGACCTGATTGAGTACTGGAAATAAACTCTGAAAGTAAAATTGCTGTTGGTTTGTGACTTTAAATAATCATATCAGCTGTCATAACTTAACCACGGTGAGCACCGGTATAAAAGATTTCTCTGATTTGGTTCCTGTGGAGATACACTTAATATAACGGAAAAGGGAAAAGAAAATGCAGTGATATAACAATGAGTGAGAACGTTCCACCTCACTGTGTAACATGCAGTCTGTGATGGAGAACAGGTGGGCTCGAACACATGACACTCACTTTACTACAACCTATGCCATATTCAAACACTCGGTTTGTCATTCTGCAAACATTTGGGCTAATTTTTAGTAAAAGTGTTGCTGCACCACTGAAACCTCTGTCCTACATGCGTAAACCAACAAACTATGCAGCAGTGAAAGCGGAGAGGTTTGTCTTGCAGTTGTTTTTTATTTAAAAATTAACTATTGTTTATTTAATTATATTCAGTTCTTACATTTAAAAAATGTGGTATGAAATTTGTTTTTTGCAGCCTCTTGAAAATGTAAGTCTTGACAGTAGAACAATATTTTCGGAATCCTTTTTAATTCCTAAATGAACATGCACTTAAAAATTAAAGCAGCAAGCAGGCGGGTCTCAGCACGTGGTAGAAATGAGCATTGTTCTCAGTCGGGCTTCTGACCCTCAAGTCCTTTTCTAGAGGCTGTACAACTTTGAAGTGAATCAGATTAAAGGAGGAGTTCCAATAGGACCCCTGGAAATCACATCAACTTTAACATGATATTAAAAATGGCCGACTTCCTGTTGGGTTTAGGTCATGGCACCAAGAGACTTTTTCAATATCCAGACATTCTGCACATGCCCAACACATTTCAGATTTGTAGGTAAAATGTGCGGGGGGGCTGCTTCCTTGAAAATTTACAGGGGGTGCTTGCTGTTTCATAGCAAAGGATTGGTCGCCATGGCAACGATGTTTGATGAAATTCCAAACACTTCATTTTCTGAATTATTTTTAATTACTAAATGAACATGAACTTAAAAAAGTAACCAGATTTTATAAACATATTTTCTTCAAGTTCTTGTTGAAAGAGTGTTTATTGTTCTTGAACTTGCAGTTGGTAACTTCTACAAACGAGCTAGCAATCTAATGTTAGCTGTAGCATGAGACTTGTTGGGAAGCAAATCCGTTGCAGCCGTTTGCGCTGGTTCACACTTTATTTCGTTTGTCGTTGCTCTCTCTTTCAGTTTAAACTGAGTCCACACAGTTGCAGGGAAAGTTGCAGCAGAGAAAACTGGTCTGTGTCAGCTCGAGCTCGAGCAGACTGATGGTGTGGCTTGCAAACACTCTGTTGTTAGCAGAGGCGAGTCAGAGCACAGTGAGCCAATCAGCTCGTACCAACATCACCTGTTGCTAAGAAGTGCAGCATGGGCCAGCAAATCAGGACAGAGAGTACAGAGAGCATCGCTGATTTTTCATTTTTCCGCGAAACCCTCGTCCTGGTGGCAAAGAAAATATCATGCTAAAAACAGGCTTATTGGAGACCAATTTAGCCGTGAATGGTGTCATTTTTCAACCACTATTACACTGTTTGATCAGATTAAACATCATAATGACAAAGTTTAGCCAAAGTTTCATTTTAAATAATTTTTTTACAACACAAACTTTACTTAATAGTTAAAACTGTACAAGGGCACCTCTTGGCCATTGTGAGGAAGATATTTTAGGGTTTCTGTACTCTTGCATTTCACCTGCTGTGACTCTCTGCCCACTGTGGCTGAGTGAATCCTCGCACTGCTCTTCAGCTGATATCTTCTGCAGAGGATCTCTGAGCAGCTGAGCTCATTACTGAGGTCATGGGCTGCAGATTAAGAGGACAGATTTACGAGCAGAAAGTAGGACGACACATTTGTTGAAGTAACCCAATGTCTTTCATGTGAGACCACAAGTGAAGCAAAGGAAGTTCCAATATTTTGACACATATTGGAAATAATGTAACAAAAAAAGGGACACCATATCCCACACATATTCAGTGTGCATAGTAACAGCAGAAAATATATGGCTGACCAACAATATTCTCAATATATGGGGGGGGGGCAACAACAGGTATGTTCTATTATATGTTTCAAATAGAATATATGTGTCAAAAGCCCTGCAGGGAATATTTGTTTTGCATGATCAAATAGGTGCACGAATTGCATAAGAGAGTAAGATCCCTTTTTTGGCTTGACTGCAGGAGGCGAGGACAGCCCCACAAACTCATTTACCAGAGTGAGTGAGAAACCAACTTTAGGGTTTGGTCAGACAGTCATCACTCTGTCCGCTTTCAAAAATGAGTCCGCGCGAACAGTCATTACCTCACCAGTGGGTGGCAGTGTGGAAAGAAGTCTGGCTAAGCGAGACAATCGAAAGCCAAAAGTGTCTCCACAAGCTGTTAAATAATCACATAGATGTTGTTATGTTGTTTTGTGATTTAGATTCTGATCCACCAAGTATCGTGGAAAGAGACAAACAGACGTTTTCTGTTTGAAATCATGTCACATTATTATAGTTGAAGTCACTGTCAACGCGGCAGGAGCTGCACAAAGCACTGATACGGACAGATGGTGGGCGGGCTACTTTCCACTCATGAATTACATAAGTATTTCTCAGACTCATATCACAGATACCACATACAACCACATCACTGTTTTTTGATCCCATAATGTGGCTTTTATGGCTTTGTGGGTTGAAATGTCAGATATTTCTCTTCCATGTTGAACGTCTTTAACTTTCCGCCTTTTGCGGTCTTACAGTTTTTCTCATTTTGACTCAGTTTTCAAAACAGTCTTAACATTCTGTAAGTGTAGAGTGTATGTGCAACTGTCACCACAGTTTCATGGTTCATCAAAACTCTATTGCATGTTGGAAAAAGGAAGGAAGTCACCCAAAACATTTCATTTATGTTTCAAAACTTAGTTTTTGTGTCATCATACTGGGCAGGGCCACCAAAACGAAAAGCTGTGTTGTTATCATTTGAGCCTTACTGGTCAAAATGTACCGACACTTTTCCACCATGACAGTCAGAAATTGCGACAAAATTACATCCTTATGAAAAAAAACCCCATCCAATTACAATTAAAATGCCTGTGGCAGTTTAGTTTAAAAAAAAAACAAAACAACTTTGTACCTCCTCACAGCAGTACGTACATAGCACTATACATACAGTAAGTTCTCATCTTTGTGGACCAGAATTCTCATCAGTATCACATCTGAAATGCAGGTCTTCAGACAGTTTATTGAGGCAGACATCACAAACGCTCCAAGTCACAGACATTTACAGGATTTACATGTCTGACAAATTCTGGTAGTTGTACGGATCATTTTGGCGTGCGATGCTCTAAAGGTGAAAGAATGTTTGTAAGCTGTGAAGAGTTTGACGATTTCACTGAGAATCAACTGATCAGTTTTGATCAATGAGACATTTACATGTGAATTTTCAAGAGAATTGTTCTTTTTTTTGTTCTTTTTTTGTTTTGTTGCACATTTGTACCAAAACGATGAAATTTGCTTGAATGAATGTGAAATTCTGATCTGCTGTGAACGACAAACTAATTGTTGTTAAGCTTGATGTTTTAAAAAAATACTTTTCTCATTTGAGAACTGAGCCAAAACAACTGAGAGAAATTGTAAAGTTTTCTTAATGTGTCATTTTTAATGTGTTTTCTATGCCTTTGTAAAACGCTTTGAATTGCCTTGTGTATGAATGGTACCATATGAATAAACTTACCTTGCCTTCTGCTTTCAGGAGGACTTGACGTTACATGCATTTGAAGAGTAACTGAACCCCTAAACCACTTTTCTTCAGCTGAAAATTGAGGCTGAGAAATATTTAATGGTGTTTTTGATTGATGCGGGTCTAAATCTTGACATTTTAGTGTAAATGTAACTACCTGTTCCATGTTTTCTATTTTAAATGTGTGTAGTGACTGCCATCTAGAGGTTGAAACCTGTTTTGGATTTCAGGAAGGACACACTTCAGCCAAAACTCCAGGGGGTTTCGTTTAACTTTAATTAAAGATGTTTACATTGGTGTTTTGTCCGATGGTTTCTTCTTACTCTTAAAGGTAGGTAGGTGGAGTAGATAGATAGATAGATAGATAGATGTTTCATTGCTCTTGAAACTGCATTCATAATCTATTATTTATTCCTCTTTTTTAGACGGCATAAAAATTAACTTTCATCTGCTACTTCAGTGTAAAATATCAACTGACTACCCACACTGACCACATTTACACACATAGTTTGTCTTTGCGTTATCTTATATGTGTGTTATTATCAGAGCCAATGAGAGTTTTAAAGCTTTGGAATGAGCACACCTTTAAAAGTGATGGAGACATCTAATAGGTGCTCACTTCTTGAGGGTTGAGATTTGCGTCTTTAGGATTGAGGTTGGAATGTTTTTTTGGTTATTTTTAGGGGACGTTAAGTAGCTGTGATGGTTAAAGGGTTATTTTGCAGATTGTCAACCAGTCTTCTCTTGTTCCGAAATATTACAACAAATGTTGTTTATCTTCCTTCAGTCTTCCATGGACCTAACTCTCCCGCTGTCCTCTGTGCCAAAATCTCCTCAAATGACGTGTTTGACATCATTTGTGAGGTCGGTGCGATCATATCTGAGTTATGTCTCCTGTAACCTCAGTGTCTTTATTAAGTCCTTATAATAGTAATTCACCATGATAAATCCAAAAGTGAAGGTCTTTGGTAATTATTTAATCAATCTTCCGTATCAAAAATAGCCAGCGGAGACGTCCGTCCGTCTATTTTTTCCAATGACGCATTGCGTCTACTACTTCCACTTCAATCCTGACAGAAATATAATAAAAAACGTTATATGATTCAGTGCACATTTGGGTTTTATTCTAAACTGTGTGCCTAGTGCGCACGGGTCATTCCTCTGGATTTATAGTTATTATTTCATTTTTACACATAATATTTGTCTTACCGACATAGAATTCAATCAGAAATGACATCAGGAGAAGAACAACCTGGCGTGTGTTTTTCTGTCAAAAAGCCTGGATAAAAACTAAAGGAATTTTTGTAAATATATATGTCAAAAGTTTGCTGTGTGTTTTTGAGTGCAAGGGCGGGGGCGGGTGTGTGTGTGTGTAATGAGTCATGTTGACAGTTGCTGAGAAACTGGCAGAGCCGTTGGGGTTTTTCTGTTGGAATTCTGCCAAAGAGAAAGTCAGATTGCTTCTACAAAGTTGGCCTTGAAATCAGACTGTCAGCCAGTCATGCAGCTCATGTTTGAAGTTCCTCAAACTGCAGATGAAGATTTCCACAGCAGTGAGACTGTGTCTGAGACTGTGAGACTTCAACCAGAGCCTCCATGGATGTCGCAGTTGCCAACATTTCGTGTTGTCAGTGAAAAGCCAGTCTGAAAAAAAAAATCTACACTTTAAAGATGTCATGCCTCTGTCAAGCCTGGCGCAGGTTGAAACGACCTTTGATAAGAGGACAGAGAAACTGATTGGTTCATGAGGTGACGGTGCCTCGAGATTTTTTTAGATTTCCAGTTCATCAGTTTTTCAAGGTTTTAACGTTTGTTTTCTTTCGACAAGACGTTGGTTACTTTTTAGGGAAATAACAGGATAACATCTTCTGCCATTAATGTCTCAGTCTTATTAAAAAATAAACTTCTCTCCAAAATGATGCCATATCTTACAGAAATGGCTTTGACCATATGGCGCTTTTTTCCTTCTTCTTCTTCTTCTTCTTCTTCCTCTTCTTCTTCTTCTTCTTCTTTTTTAGGCTGAATGTCTGGTTTTGGTTATGAGCCACAGCGCAGACTTTTTCATCAAGTGTTGCCATCGTTGTATTATCATGCAGTGACAGGATTACTAAATAGAGAGTTTTTTTATGTCAAGCCCAGAGGACACATCATGAGCATCCAAGAGGAGTTTTAACAGGAAGCTGGGGAGGAAAGCGACCGCGCTGTGTGCTGCCGGTTGACCGAGGGAAGGATAAGTGGGAGTAAATGGATGAACATTTTCAATTATGTCATTTTAAGTTTTGAAGAGGAATCTATGAATGCCGACTGAATTCTATTTTATTATGGTGACATTTTCAGTTGCTAATTTATGAAACATTCAGTGTCTTGTTTTTTTTAATTATTATTAGCCTATAATTTTCATGTAAGGATCATTTATGAGTCAAACCCACTGTATTTTTGTTTTGTTTGAGGTGAGTAGAAATGAGAGACTGGGTGACAAGTTTTAGCCTTTCTAGATTAGTAGGCTGATAGTAAATGATCTGTTTTTTTCGTGGCAGACGTCCAAGCTCTGTTTCTGAAGACCCCTTTCATTGACTCAAATAAAAACCTGCACAGCAGATTTGCAGTCTGTGTCTTGTCTTGATATTAAGCAGCATTGATCGAGATATAAAAACAAATGTGCTAAAGATCTCCTCTGTTATAAGCGGCATTCTTATGCTAACGGATTAGGCCCCTTTAAATTAGACTGTTAAGGCTTTAAAGTGAAGACTTCCACATTTCTTCGGAAATATTTGTTTTATTTAAATAACATTTCACAGAATTCAACAAATTTCCAACAAATTCATTAGGTTACTTCAATTAATTGAAAACTCTGCAAAACAAAACCCCTCTTTTAAAGAGCAAACTTTGAACTTGGAGCTGTCAGCTTTTGTTTTAGTCCAAAAATGGACTTTGAACTTTCATGATGTCACATTTAAAGGCAGTTCTCACAAAGGAGTGACTCATCATGATAAGAGGTGATAAGAAAATAAGGCCAGCTAAGCATTTTGTCTTTTTTAACACGCAGTGGTTATTTGTTATGCAAAATCCCACATTTTGCTGCTGCAATAACTACCATAGCATTAGACTATCTAATATTTAGATACCCATTCATCTACAGTTTTCTATTTTTGTACTTTTTCATTTTTTGATTTTGCTTATTGTTTATTTAACTCTGGGTGGGTGCAATTCATGTCTTTTCTACTGTACTGTAACGCTGCTGGAATTTTAATTTCCCTGAGGGAACCTGCCCATAGGGATCAATAAAGTTCTATCTGATCTAATCTAATCTATCTAAACCTTTTTTAAACAAAGGTTTGATCGAACAAAGATGAATCCATCAATATGGGATTAATAGAGTGCCAGCCTAATTTTCACTAATCTTCACTTATAAAAATAACACCCCAGAGCGGAGAGAGTCGTAGGCCACTGTATTAACACTAGTTAAAGGGAAAATCGATTTTCATTTTTTAACACTGTCCAAACAAATTAATTTGAATTTTGGTTTAGAGTCAATTTATTGCCCGGCCCTACCACAAACTCAATATGAATAATGAGTGTGATCATTTTAAATTGAATTTGAAACTTGCTGAATGTTTTGTCCCTTCCTACTGAGATATTGAGAGCTACGTTGCTACGCTAACATGGCTCAGACAGAAGATTTCAATCAGGGGCCATAGCCTCTAAAGGCTACGTGTAAGTTAACTACAGGTGTCCTGGTTGCTAGGAGACAGCGGTACGTGGTGATGTGAGGAGCAGCCAGTGACAAAAACAGGAAATGCTCCACAGAACAGATTGTCTTATTGAAAAGGCTCAGGCCCACGAAACCTCATGAAGGTGTGAAAGATTAGGTTCACATTTTCACACCTATTCCAAAACGTAAGGCGAGGCACCAGGTTAGATGTTTGCTAGTCTTAAGGCCTTTGCACACTATTAACAGAGACAGAATATCGGCTTGATAAAAGTACAGTACAAGACAAATGGAGTCATCAAGCAGCGAAGATGATTCTGTGGTTCTTTCACTTCTTTAAAAAAGAACGCACTGGGTCCATCCAATCCTGAGAACAAGACGAGGGCCAGGAGAGTTTCATCAGCTGATAACGGAGCCACAGACCTATCCTAATTGCTTCCAGGCGTGGGATATGTTAGGACGTCACTGGTCTAGTTTGATACGCTGCTAGTTACAGGACTGAAACCAGACATTAAAAAATGAGACCAATAGTTTCCGCAAATATATCCTCAACAGACACTGGCAGTAGATTTGAGGTAGACACACACACACACACACACACACACATACACACACACACCACACTGTGCCGTTGTAAAAGTTCGTGCCAGTTTTACCTGGATGGATCCGCAGATTTTCAGTCAAGATCATGGTCAACAGTTGTGATCAGTCTGCTTTGTCGCACTTTTCCTGATGCCTGATGAAGGGCTGTGGCCTGAAACGCCACATGTGGTGATCTTCAATAAATGTTAAAGGAGCAGCTTGTGGTGTGCGGACGCAGTTTCCTTCATTATTCAGTCTATTTTTGATTTTTGAAAATTTAACCTGTTTAGGGAAAAAAAAATAACAAGGAGGATAACAAATGAAAGTTTCGGAATTGACTGACCCAACATGACTTTTATTTTATTTTTTTACGCATGGCAATTTCGGATGAAAAAACAGACTCAATGTGCAAAGGCCTTTAGCATTAGGATTAATCATGAGCCCAGGTTAGTATATTAAGGGTAACATCCTGCTTTAAAAAGAGAAGCGAGGGAGTCCTGACCAAGGGGCTATTTGCAATGAGTTGGAAATGAAAATGGCTTGCTTACTGGTTGTACTTTTATTGCTTCTATCACCTCTAGTGCACAACAGTTTTTAGCCTTATTCAGCTAAAAGACTAATGCTTCACTCTTCTGTGTTACATCAAATCTAGATGCAGTGTCAAATGTCGCTGTGCTTGCCGCAATTATGGTGTCCATGCACCATCCTGTTTAATGGAGATTCACATTTAGCGTCTCTTCAAGTGCTGCACTAATGTCCCATTCTCAGCCCCCTCCATTTAAATCTTTATTGAAACTCCAGCTGAAACCCAAGAAAATTTCCCCCCTGACAGTCAGTGGTTGGGAGGCAGATTACAGTTTGTGTCCAAGGTAATTTCAACACTGAGTGACTTTCTCTTCACCCCAATTTCCCTGTGAACTGAACAACCTGGTGTCCTCGTCCAAGCCAAGAGACTGGAAGCCAGACTGGTTTTAATGAAGCCGTCCGCTCTCCTCTCTAATTCCATTCCCTGGTTCTAACTGACTGCGATATAGGCCAGGAGTCTGCCTCCCTCTCTGGCTGACACACCATTTGGCTGAATGAGTAATGGCTAATTAACGGTCCGAATATGACTGTTTATCTGACTTTATGATCTGACTGTGTGCCAGTTTGTCTGCCTGCCCGTGTGTCGTCGGTGAGTCTGTATGGAGGCAGAGCTAGCCGCTACTGACGTTAGCAAAAAAAACCACCAGATGCTCTGGCTGCCTGCTCTGGGTGCTGGCTGCGAGCCACTGCTCCTGCTTCACTAGGCTAATGTAAATGCACTGTCTCATCATCCGGGCCCAGAGGGAGGCACACTCGTCTGCCCCAACATGCTCGCTCTCACTGGGGGGAGCAAGTGGGCCAGATGCTGGGGAAAGCACCCACTGTGACGAGGGAGCTGTTGGAGGTCAGGAGTGAAGGACTGCAAACAGGGAGTCTGAAATCACTTGTAATGCTGCCGGAAAGTGCAAAAACAGAAAAGCAGCAGTTGTTCTTTCAAAAATATAGAGAGCCTAAATGTGCCATTCAACATGTCTTAAATGTAAATATAATGAAGAGATCAAGAGAGGAAATTAAGTGGTTTGGTTTAAATTGTGAATTGAAGTTTATTACCCAAAATCCTGCGGTTGAGTTCCAGGATAATTTCGTCTTTGTAATGGCAGCCTTGCCAGGATGAGGTTATGTTTCTGATTGACTGAGACTGCTTTCTATTTCTTGGCAGTAACATTGGTGGAAAAGCAATTTCTGATTTGGGCAGTTAGTATCTCCATATTTTTTCTCATCAAAATCTTATAGAGTTGGCTCAACTAAAAAAAAAAAACAAATCCTCACATGCCTCTAGCGATATTAAAGCATGTAGATGTCCTCATTTTTACTTGTACAAGTTTCGAGGTAGCAGCCTGTGAGATTTTTGCCTCCAACCCGATGCAATGGATTGCAAAATAAAAAGTTCATTCGTTAAGTAAGTTTTTCATTTACGAGACATCACAGATTAAATCCCAGATAACAAAATGATTCTTAATACACAAAAAACCAAATGCAAATGTTTAAGGCAAGGCAAGTTTATTTTATATAGCACCTTTCAGCAACAGTGCAACTCAAGGTGCTTTACATCAAGCACAAAACTGCAAAAGAAACACACAAAAAAAGAACATTTAAAGACACAATATTAAAACAAGTCATTAAAAACCAGGAGGAAAGGAAATAAAAACAGTTAA
Source organism: Naso thynnoides (assembly GCA_029783665.1). NCBI lineage: Eukaryota > Metazoa > Chordata > Actinopteri > Acanthuriformes > Acanthuridae > Naso > Naso thynnoides. The sequence continues at coordinate 14,102,898 of JAQLOL010000019.1, forward strand.
AACACAACAAAGGAGGTGAAAAGTACCAGAATAAAAGTTACAGTGCAGTAAAGAAATAATAACTTCATAAAAGGCAGCAGCAAACGTAAAAGCCTTTAGTCTTGA
>JAQLOL010000019.1:14126392-14137644 GCA_029783665.1 Naso thynnoides
AATCTATAAAAATCTTTTTTTTTTTTTTACCTTTTTCCGCTCATTTTACCATTAGAGAGCATGTGTTATTACGCTGACTGAATAAAATGTCCACAATTTAATAGAAATAACTTTAAATTTAAAGATGCAGGCAACATTGCACTAATAATTGCTCCAAACAAACAAAATAATGCATATACTACATTATATTAAACTCTGTGAAAGTGAAAACAACATACATGACTGCAAACAAAACAGACCATTTTTTGATCTGTTGGTTTCTCTTTTTTGTTTACAAGTTTGAAAAAAATCTAATTCAAATTCAAATTAAAAACTCTTAATTCCCTACGTATGAGAGCAGCTATAACGTAACTCAATTTCCTCTCAGGGATCAATAAAGTTTTCTGATTCTGATGCATCGCTATTGCACCACTGCAGGTCATCTTACATCATAATATGTATGCTCACAGTTCGCTCAGCAGGTTGCAAAAAGAATGCAGGCAGTTAGCGTTAGCTTACCAACGACGCATAGACGTCGTTCAGAAACCGCTTGGCTCTGCATTTTGTGGCAAGTGAGACGTTTTTCGGTTCTTTTGCCGACTTTGCTGGCGTCTCAGGCGGACACTTCAACATACTTGCATTGTTTCCATATTGGTCAGGCCCTAATTTAGATTAAAAATACCAAAGCATGAATTGTGGTCAACTTCTTCCAGCAATACACCAGTGGTCAGCGAAATCATAAATAGACAAATCTCACTGGGACGGGCACATCCTGACTGGTTCTTCGTTTCCTGTGCAGAGACACACAGCAGGGGCAACAACGTAAAGAATTTACAGGCCTTGATCAGGAAGAGGGACAGCAGTAGAGAAGCACAACACATCTGGCAGTAAAATAAGATTATTCGGTCCAACTGAAACTCGGCAGTGCTCAGCCCACAGGAAGTGAACTGGAAGCAAAACTCGAGAGTGAAACTGTTTCATAAACACAGGTGAGCTGCCTCAGTCATCGTTTTGGTGGCTCACGTCCTTTTACAGGACTCACGGGAGTGAATTATTGTATAAATAAATGAGAGTTCTTGAGTGACGTCACTGGTTCATGGAGGAACTACAAACTGTTTACCCCTCGCCTGTCCCCTCACACTCCAGGTGAGCAAGACATGCTTGTTTGGAGAGGACATCCCGGCTCTGGCGGAGCAAAAACCCTCATTATTGAAAACTATGCAATATTAGATAAAAGAAATGTTCTGACGCATGTTCTGACAGCAACCTTGGAGATCCGGCAAGTGCTGTTTTTTTGTGATGCAATGCATCCTGGTACATGTAGGCACTGCGTGAACGGCTGTGGGAGCAGCTTTCTCTGTCAATATGGCACAAACTGAGGGATTTACTGCTTCTAATGACTACAATTACCATCAGCACCGATTGGACACCCACATGAAAAGCGATGAACTACTCTCTGTTACCGCACAGCCTGAACATTCATCATTCTCCATTCGTTATTGTTCTCTAACCTACTTTGTTCAGGTTAACAGGATGTGGTGGTGTTGTGTGGCTCAGGGCTGGGCAGGGCGGAGCACCGTGACCGGACCAGTATCCTGACTAATGACAATGGCAGGGCACAGACAAAGGAGGAAAGATGATAGGGAGAGGTATACGTGAGAGAGAGAACGAGACGTGGACAGAGGCGCTGGAGGGTGGGGAGAAAAATGGGCAGCACAACAAAGCTAAAAAAAAAAAAAAAAAAATGAGTCACCTGAAAGCGAGTTACAGTTTTCATAATGGGTGGAAAAAATGCAGCAAAGAGGGGAAGAAAAAGTGCGGGAATTAAAAAGGCTGAGGACATTTAAAAGCAAACCCAGTGGGAAGGAGGAGGCATGGAGAGGAATGCAGGGAACTGGTCCTCACCGATTCAAAACAGACTGGCGAGCAGTTGTGGTGCCAACGCTGTGGCTAACTTTAGGACGGTGCCAGTGAAACATGACTCAGACATACAGAGTCGATGAGTCATCCGCGCGCACTGTCTTTACCAAGAAAGAGAGCCCGAGCTTTTTGTAGAGTGAGAGGGAGAGAAGTACTTCCACTTCGCCGAGCAGCTACCTCAGAGGGTCTGTTTATCAATGCCAACCATATGCTTCCAATACCTCCCCCCCCCCACTGCCTCGCCTACGGGGCAAGCGGAGTTACAGCAGAGCCTGGCAGTCCGAAACCCTCTGGACAAAAGTTTCACAGCTGCACAGCCTTCGTCGTCCAGACCTGCCAGCCGTCTGAGGACCCCAACGAACGCTTGTTACCCAGACAGTCCTCTCTTAACTGCTCGCTGTCGGATCTCTCGCATTCTTTATTGGATTCAAGCCTTTGTCACTGCAATATCCATGGTACAGTGCTATGAGTGATTTGATAAAATAAATATGGATACAGTACCTACTTGGATAAACATGTTTTCTTATGCTTAACAACTCAGGCTACATCCACAATACTCTGTTTTAAATGTAGGACGCGTCAATAATGCTACGTTTCAGCCTGGCGTCCTCACTGATCCGGCGTCCGAACAGCCTCGAAGCCTAATTCACGCTTCTGTGTTGACTTACGCCGACGCCGTACCCTGACACGCACCTCCCCAAAAATGCGACTACACGTTGCAGCGACGCAGACCATAAGCATACCGCTTGGTGGACTCGCTTTTCCTCCTACGCGTTTGCAGCTTCTTCTTCTACTGCTCCACACATTTCCTGCACGCGCAAACAAGGACCGGGTAGAGAAGAGATCGATGGAAGAAGTCCGAAAGTGCGTGCGTCCGTGTGACTCTACACCGCCCCATCACGAAGACCGCCAGACGGCTGCCAAGTCGTGGCAAGAGATTTCCACAGACGTTGGCGCGGGCCGGGTAACCGCAGAGTAACGCGGACATGCAGACGCACAAGTATAAATGCTTTCAACAGCGCAGGCTCCGCGTGCAGCCAACGCAAAAGCGTAAGTCAGGCTTAAGACGGAGCAGTTTGTCGCCGTTTTATTTTGAAAACTCTAGCACCGCGCTTTACTGTGAACGGGAAGGAAAGGAGGTGTAAGGAATTTGTACATACTTCTTAATAAAAGCTTCAGTCAGAAGATGTAAATAAGGCCTACATACCTTCTGACCTCTCGTGTTTTTTGTGTGGGAAGTCTTTGCTCATGGTCATGGCTTCCGCAGGCAACCGACACCGTTCCTAGTGCCGTGGAGAATGCCGCCATACTTGCTCTGTGGCGACTCTCAGCCTACATTTTCCACCATCGTGGCGGCTTCACGTAACTTCTCGAGTTACACGGAGTAACAACTCCAACTCATCATCCGTCCGCGAGAAGAAATCCGCGGCCTTGCTCGCAGCCATCACCGCCGCTCGCCGTCTGTAGATCTACCTTCAAGTGAGGCGACCATGAGTGAGCGATGCGCCGGCCCGCGCGTGCCCAGTGCACCCGAATGGTCACGTGATCTGCTTTTAAAGGCTCGTCAGTATGGACGGAGAACAGAGCTGCAAACGGTGCTAAAACGCTCATACAGACGAGGATCGTTTTTGTTTTGAGACTCCGTCTTTCATGTAAAACAGAGTAATGTGGACGCAGCCTCAGGCGTAGAGCGCCATAAAACTCTTATTTACCTTTTTTTTAATCTGGGCAACAAAACACTCCTTAATAATTTGATTGCATCCAGCTTAGACAAGGGAGCCCAGTCCAGAATAAACATTTCCTTTGCACAGACTTGCTGTACTGAAGAAAAGAAGCCTTAAAAAAAATAAACAACGACAAAAAAAAACAAAAACAAAAAACACTCTGAGTTTAGTTGAAACTTCTTAAGAGACTTCCACGTGAATCCTGCTGATCCACTCTGCACTGAGAGGAGGTCTCTGTGTTTTCCCCTGTTTTTCAGAAAGTGCAACAAATAAACAACTAAACAAGTACACTCTTGTTGGTTTAATCGTGATAATTGCATCCTTTCCACCTGCGGCCATCAGACTCTATAACACACACACACATAGCCTCAGATGCAGCCTCGCTGATCACTTTTTTTAATCGAATGACTGGGCTGAATGTTTGTTTTTTTTTTAATCTACTGATTTATTTATATCCTGTTTGTCACATTTGTCGTCTTCTTCTGTGCTGGGACGATCAAATGTCCCACCTTGAGGGATCAATAAAGTTATTCAATTCAATTCAATTGCATCATTTGTAATATTGCCACACAGACTAAAGTGCCCCAACAAGTAGAAACTTCAAGGTAACCCTAACCCTAATTCAATTTGCATCAAAATGTGCAGAACGGGCAATTAATTTCAAAATAAAATGCAACTATGCTAGATTAGAATTACTGTTGCACTGACGTAACGTGTGCCTCACTGTGTGCGCTGGTTGTGTAACTGCTGAAAATGTGACACACACAGTTGGCAGCCCAAGAATTGACTTTACTGTGTACTACGGTTTTTTAGTGTAACTGGGAAGTAGCTGATGTTTTTAGCTACCGTTAGCTCACTTAGCTTTAAAGCGTGAGTTTCATCAGCGCAGCAGGTAACGTCGGTTTTTCACAAACAAAAGCATGCCGACATACCGTTACAAACTAGACACCGAGAAAAAAAAACTACTCAGAGCAAAGTTACCGGGAGAATGACACGTCAGACATGAACTGGGCTCGGTTAGCAAACTGTTTACGCTTTTCACCCCAACTTACCCCGTGATGTTGGGAAGTCTGTCGCGGTGAAACGCAAACACCAGGCGGTTAAACTGTCAGATCCTCGGTTATGTGATAATCCTCTCAGCAGCCCTCCACACGACCGGTAACAGGACGTTTACCGAACGTTTGCAGAAACATCTCCTTACCGTCTAACTCTGACGAAGTCCTCCGAGACGGCGACTGAATTACTGCTGGGTGTCCATCAGTGGAGTCTGGGGCTGGCTGGGGCACACGGACGGGCTGACGTTGGCCGTGACAGCTTCGAGCTTTCGCCGCTACAACCGTTGTCACAGCAGCGACGTCAAGCTAGCCCGGAAAAGGACGGAGACTTCCGGTTAAGATTTACAAAATAAAACAGGATAGTTAAATAAATTATCGTTCTGCATTGTTAAAACTTCGAGTCGATGGACATTTTTTCATGGATTATAATAATAATAATGATTATAATAATAATAATAACAATAATAATTATAATAATAATAATAAATGTTATTTTGATGATGATGATTCTGATGATGGTTGTCATTGTTATCATTATTATTGTTATTATTATTATTATTATTATTATTATTATTAGTAGTAGTAGTAGTAGTAGTAGTAGGCCTTTTAATAATATTAGTATCATTATTATTGTATAATAACAATAGTAATTATCATTATTAGTAGCAATTGTAATAGTAGTAGTCTGAGAAAATAATATAATGGTTTAATGGTTTAATTAGGAGCAATTCTTAGGATATTTTCAATAGGAAGAAGTTCACAGCCCCCACCAACCACCACCAACACCCATCCATCCTTTTTTAAACACGACCACAGAAATGATGTTGTACACTTAAACTGTTTCCGGTCTTCTTCCGGCTTCATCTAGCAGCGAAACACCGAGCGCCCCCTGGTGGTGATGTGTATGTGCTTCCTGGGGAAAAACTCCTCCCTTCGGCTGCTGTTCAGGCCTGCTGACACACAGTGGCGCTAGATGGCCGTGAATGAGTGTGTACTGAACATTCAAACAGGCACCTCACACTGATGAGGATGAGGAAGATGAGGTCCTCAAGCACTTTCAAGCAGTTTCATGGTTATGACCAAAGTCAGACAGGACGTGTAAAATCATTACCCTGTTTTGCTGCTGCTGCTGAAATTCAAAATCCTATTATCATATAAATTAGGCTACATAATAATATATAAAGGAATAAAGGAATCATGCACTGAACCCAAACAACCCCAACCAAAAAATACTGTCACTTCCTTTTAAAGCAAAGTTGCTTGTCTCTGTGAAATCTTAAAATGAGGCAGGCGAAGCAAAACCAGTTACCCATTAATTTATTCTTTACCTTTTTATGACACCTTTATTTGTCATTCAGGTTATGAGATGAGGTTTGGATGAGGCTGCAGGTGAGGTTGTAATATATCAGATATATATGTTATACTTGAGAACCTCAAGAATATGAGGCACTAAAGAGCAAATGCTTTTCAAAGTGATTGTAGAGAGACACTAGTAGCGGGTAATTGGACCTGCAACTAACAATTATTTTCATTATTGGTTAATCTGCGGATTATTTTCATGATTAATCAATTAATGAAATGTCAAATAAGGGTGAAAAATGCCTGTCACAACCGCCCACAGCCCAATGTGACATGATCGTGTTGTTTCTTTTGTCCAAACAGCAGCCCAACACAAAGACTCCTCGTTTATGATCACAAATGACAGAAAAGCACCAATTAATCGCTTAACAAAATAATTGACGGTTAATATTCCAACGATGGATAAATCGATTATTCAAGTAATCGTTGCAGTTCTACAGTTGATTTCAACCACTCCAAAATGAGACCAGATTTTAAAATTGTTCCCTCCGTCTCCTCGCCACACGTAAGGGACCAAATCTGCCTCAAAACACAACAAAATGCTTTTAAGGGAAACCTTCGGGGCTTTGGTACTCTTTGCTGAACTGCAAGCAGCCCAAAATAAACCCAATCTGACCTTATCACTGGGCAGACAAGGTCCAGGCAGGGGGAGGGAAGGAGGGCGAGAGAGGGATCATTCTTTTCTTTTTTTCTTCCAATGTGTCATGTTGGGGGGGAAAAAAGGCTCGGAAATAAGGTTGGTATGTCCGGATTGTTCCATATTTAATAAATAATTTCAGAAGGTCTGGGGACTATCAGCTGCACAGACAGAACCCCTGACCCCGGGACTTCACCGACACAATGTGTGTGTATGCATTGTCCGTGAATGCGTGTGTTTGTGCGTGTGTATTTACGCCCGTTGAACCCATTGTCTCCGAGTCTGTTATCATTATGCAGCAGTTTCCTCTGGCTGGGGTGAGGGAGAGGGAGAGACAGAGCACCAGGAATACACTCAATCACCAGATGTTCAACAAAGACGAGTCTATGAAGTTGACAAGCTCATCACTCCTGAGGCCAATTTCACCGACTTCTAACAGAACATTTTTCACACACTCTTTCATGTCTGGCATTTCCCTCCTCTCTTCACCTCCACACACACACACACACACACACGACTCCCACCCTGCTTATCTGCCGAGCTGGTGCCCCAGACACAACCGCAGTGTACAATAGTACAACAAACAGCTGACGTCATGGGCACACACACACACACACACACACACACACGCACACAGAAGCTTTCCCATTTCTAGCTTGAAGTCACTGAGTTGGAATGTGATCAAAAATAGAGGGAGAGTGAAATGTGTGTGTGTGCGCGGTTGTTTGTTTTTGAGAGCAGGAGTGTGACAGAGGGAGAGTGAGTAAAGGGACATGGGGAAGAAGTGGGGGGGTGTTGTTATGCGGAGGAGGGGAAGAGAGAGAGTGAAAGCCACAAACAGACACGGGGGCACACCTATAGACGGTGACACACACACTGCCCACACACACAGACACACTGAGTCATTGCTGGTGATCCCCCGTCAAGGCCCAACAGACAGCACACAGTAAATCCATCAGTGAGACTCGCACACACTGCTCTGCAGGTGTCCGCGTTGTGTAAGCTTCACATTAGACACAGGAGAATTTTTTTCACATACGACAAATATGATGAGACTGTAAAGGAAGTCAAAATATTCAATAATGCTACTAATTGTTCATATAATTTAGTATGATTTCAAATTGTTGCACATTATTCTTAAGGTATAAACTCTAACTTCTAGTCTAGCTCGAGGGGCAGCGGTGTTGGTCAGTCAGTTGGTCCGCCACTTTGGTCAGGACGGAAATATCTACCACCTGATGGACTGCAATGAAATTATATCTACACATTCATAAACCCCAGATAGTAAATCTTCAGGACTTTTGAAAAAACCCGCTGAGTGACCAACCATCAAAAGTTTTGCTTCTTCTGTGCAGGTTTCAGGGGCTGATCTCGACTTTTTCTTTAACTGGGGTGGCCCAAGAGAGGTGCTGACTGATGCAAAGGTGGCATGCAGGTCACCTTAGCATAGAGTCATACACATATAAGCATCTAAATAGTATGAATTTACCCTTTTTGTCCCCACTACCCATGTCTGCTTACATTTACCAGCATTACAGTATTTAAAGTTTAATTTAAAAGATAAATAGACTTACCAGTCACAACACGGAGTGGCACCATGCAAATGCAACATAATGTAAAAGAAAGAAACGGCAGGCCGACTCACAGGAACACAAAAAGAGAAAGCAGAACAAGAAAACCTAAAATCAGCCATATCAGATCACTGCAAAAGGAACAATCATATTTTGGACTTCAGCGACGCAAGGATCATCGGATCGGAGAGCAATAAACACAAACGCTGGATTAAGGAGGCGAGATCAGGAAGCGGGCCCAAAACATCATCAATCAGGATGAGGGGGCATTCATGCCCTCCCACACCTGGGACTCTCTCCTCCAGAGACTGTCGGACGGTGGGGGCGGTGACCAGCCTGGTAGATCTGCAGATGTGTCGGGCCGGTCACGCCTACAGGGAAGCACAGCTGATAATGACACGTCACAGTGTGTCACATGACACTTCTGAGGGAGACTGAAAACATCTCCTACTCATGTCTGACAAAAAGAAACAATACAATCAATGTGATGTAAAGCTTCTACCTTTCATTCTTTTGAGAAATTGCACTTTAAAAAGATGGGCGGAATACAAATGAAGAAAAAGCACATCTGAAAATACAGCTGCTGTGTAAAGAGCCAACAAAATAAAAATGAAGCCTAGCTAACTTGACAAAAAAGGACAACACAATAATAAATCACAAATGGTTAAAATATTTACTTTTAAAAAACTGCTAAACTTGTGTGTTTTTACTGCCTCTCAGGTTTAAGTTTGAACTGCACCTCTAATCATCATACTGTTCAAACGCTGCCCACTTCTGACTGGGCCGAGATCCAAACGAATGGGGTGGCTAATCAGATTACAGGGGTGCCCTGTGCCACCCCTGGCCACTCCCTAGATACGCCCCTGGCAGGTTTGTGTGATTTGGGTGGGGAGATGTGATGGTGGTGTTTTATGAACTGAATACTTGCATTTACATGATGGGTAGTGAATGAAGTTGTCTGTTGGTAACACAGTACACACTATCTATCTATCTATCTATCTATCTATCTATCTATCTATCTATCTATCTATGTTCTGTCTTTGTATATGTCGTGCTTAAAAAATGTAGTAGAACTAACAGGAAATGATGTAGGATGACGGAGCATCTATCAAACTGCAACAATAGAATGCTACTGCATGATATTTCTTTAAACCTCACAAACAAAAGGCATAATCTAGTTTGTTTTTTAGAAGATTTAAATGGGTTTTTCCACATTTAATCCTCTATATGTTTTGCAGGGGCAGCGCTTTAGTTTCCTTTGTGCATTGCATTGTGGGGAAACAGAGTGCATCGCAATCTGGACACAAACTATTTTGAGATAGTAAGAGTTGGGGTGAGGCTTGATTAAAATCTACACTGAATTAGTATGTAGTATGGAGGTGGGACCTAACTTTTAACTCAGAACTTTCAGGTAAATTAAGGGTCGACGGGGGGAACGTATGATTTTCTGTGAGCAGCTGCTGTGGTACAGAGGCAGTAAACCTTAGCAACAGACTGACAGCAGAGTGGACGGATCAATAACATTTGTTTCTTTTCAGATTTGTTTAGTGTCCATAAATCTGTACGATATCAGGAGCACATCACAAGGAAACATCTTTCTCTGCAGATGAATATAAACGCTACTGTGTGAAGTTTTATGCAACAGTTTGCTATAAGGTAACCAAATATGCATGTACTTTACACGGATTCATATCAGGGTTGCCAGGTCTGCAGTTATCCTGTGGCATCATGCTACTTCTGAGGTGCTGCCCCAGGTAGATTTTTTTGTCTGCAGGTTGAGTGGACCTATTTTCAATATTTAGTAAATAAATTATAAAATCCATTTTATAAATAAATTATTTTGTTAACACTCAAATCCAACCAAATTGACAAACAGATAAGTAGGTACACACTGAATCTGTCACATGTCCGAATACACATGTACACACAGACACACACTGACCTGCTGAGCTGGTGCACACACATACGCACACACAAGCGGCGTCACTTTTTTTTTAGTGGCTACTGTGATGGTTTTGTCACACAGACCTGGCAACCCTGCTACCTATGCTACACAGTCAGAATGCTACAAATGTTAACATAACATGCTATTGTTCTGCTAATTAATTTCATGCCAACTTTCTCTGTCTGAAATCCACAGCTAAAGTTAAATAGCTTTATTAATAATCATAATAAAGTTGAATATTTTCATCAATATCTATATTTTCAACGTACTCGATCAAAGTTCGAACCCAAAAACAGAAGGAGCAAACACATCGGAGATCACAGGGAATGAATGGACTGTTGGTTGACTGGCATACGCAAACAGAGCTGTGTGGAAATGAGGCGTTACACATTAAACAGACAACTCTATCGCCAAGGTTACGTAGGATAAATGTAGCAGCGAACGGAGCGTGCCGTGTGAGTGCTGTAGTCAAGCTCTCTGTCCGCCTGAGGCTTCCTGTCGTTTACTCCCAGGTCACATTCACTAAATATTTGATGGTGCAAGTCTGGTGAGAAGCTCAATTTGGATGCTTAAATCTGGGAAGGAGTCCAGACATTTTGGTTTACCACCAGAGTGTTTACACTGTAATCAGCAGACAATACACCCCCGCGACAATCAGGCAGCCTACTCAAGTGCTCTTGAGCAAAAATCTGTAACTCTCCCCCGCAGAATTAACCAACGTAAACAATAAAAATACAAAGAGCCTTTTACTCAGCTTGTTTCATCATTTTGGCAAACTCATTTTTATAGACTTGCCTTCATGTGATGTCATCTTTCTCCTTTTCTTCTACTGTTTTATCAAATCTTATCTCTTTTTTCTTCCAATTCAACGTTCTCTAATATCCTCATTTCATCTTACAACTTTTTTAACTGTTTTATTCTCTAACTTAATGTTTTATCTGTTGTTATTGTTTCTATTATGACATATCTCTTACCTTATTTACAACTTTTACAAACCCCCCATTTTTAGTGTTTTTACATCTTCTTATTGTTTGTTTATTATTATTATTATTATTATTATTA
>JAQLOL010000019.1:14162854-14173000 GCA_029783665.1 Naso thynnoides
GAATCGTTTGAGCTTTTGTACAGGGGGTATAGCTAAGTGGTAGAGCATTTGACTGCAGATCAAGAGGTCCCCAGTTCAAATCTGGGTGCACCATACACGAGGGATGGATAAAGCCGTGTCTTTGTGTTTCCGAGTGGCTCTTTGTTTCTTTTGGTTTTGCATAGGTGAGAAAAACTGGTTAGAACTGGTTAGAGTTGAAATTCATTGCAACTGACACAAATCAAGATTGACCACAGCAGATGCAAAAAACTCCAGACAGCTCCAGCTACATTTTACATTTTTTTTCAAGCTTACATTAGGGTAAGCTGGTTACAGACCTGAATTTTAATAATGTGGTGGATACCCATCAGTGTATTGCTGATCAATAAGCCTTTCTGCTGATCAAGAGGTCTTCAAGCACTTTCTTCTGCTAGTTAGATGGTGTGTAAAAGATTCAAGCAAACTGTTACGTTCATTGCATGTTTAGCACATAAATGAGGAGCATCGAATGCATCGTTAGCCCTCGTGTATTTCAACTGTACCAGTTCAACTGTGGAAGGACGATTGCTTGCAGTGGTTCATTTCAACTTCTTGCACCCTCCAAAAAAGAAGAAGAAAGACAAAAAAAACCCAGAGTTTCAACAGAGGAGGGGAAGTAGCTAAGTACAGATACTCCATTACAGTACTTACTGTATTGTAGATTTTTCTAGTATCTGTTTTTTACTTGAGTATTTATTTTTCCGACAACTTTTCACTTTTACTCTCTACATTTGAACACAAATATTTGTACACATTTTCTAAACAGACTTGTTACTTTAATTGTAGTGCTTTTGTCTTTTTGGCTGTGCTCAGGACACTTTACCAACCCAAAATGTTGCTATTTGACATTCTGGGTATAAGACTCAACAATCAGTTCACTGCCTGGTGCATTTTGGAGCAGCTCAGACAAATCCTGCTGATTCTACGTTAAGTTTAATTGTCCTTGCATTATATTAGTATGTTGTGAGGTTCAATTAGCCTTACACAGAAATGACTGCTTGAAAGGGTTAGAGTTGGTAAGGGTTGTCCTTCAGAGGGGAACTTTTGACTTTGATACTTTGGGTACAGAGTTCAGAGCCTATACTTTATTACTTTTACTTGAGTTAGGGAAGTTGAGTCAGTACTTTAACTCTTACCAGAGTCTTTTTTTTTTTTTTTTACAAGAATCTGTGCTTCTGCTTAAGTAAAGAATGTGCGTACTTTTGGAACCTCTGAATTTCAAGCAGATTGTATCGTTGTTATGTGTGTTGTGTATGGAAAACAGTAAAACGAGCCAGTGCTGATTGAATATGAACAAAAATTTTGTTGCTGCATTGCATTTTTCTCAGCCTATTTCAGATATGTCTCTGTGAAATCCATTGAATTTGATGCCCATGGGCAAACATCGCATAAGGATATCACATTTATCATAACTGTAGATAACTTGTGTGGAAAACTTGAGAACTGTGCATCATCTGAGTGAAATTTCATCAGACCGCAAATGGTCATAGCGGTAAGTGAAATTCACAGTTTGATTTTCATGTCTGTTAAGAATCTGGCAGCCAGGTTTTGAATAAGTTGGAGTCGAGAAAAGGTCTGGTGGCTAAGCCCTGATTACAGGGAGTTAAAGTAATCCAGATGTGACAAGACGAATGCATAAATAATTTTTGGAGATCTGCTCGGGACACAAAATTTTTAATGTTTGCAATGTTCTTAAGTTGGAAAAAGCTAGACTGGACTACTTTAGTTACTTGTAAGTCGAAACAAAGCTCAGAATCAAGAGTCATGCCCTCATTGCGTGACGAATGTTTGATATTAAAGGAGAGATTGTGAAGGATAGTTTTCAGATCAGAGGTCATGTTGAGGGGACCAAATAGAAGAACCTTTGATTTAGCCTCAATTGGCTGGAGAAAATTTTGTGAATTCCAGAAATTAATGTCAGAAATGCGTGACATTATTTTAGAAAGAATGTCATTGTAGTCAGTGGAACATAAATCTGTGTGTCGTCTGTATCGCAATAGAAATTAATATTAATGTTTATATATATACTAATATTTAGGGATTATCCAGCCTAGAGGAAGCATATAGATCGAGAATAGTAATGAACCAAGAATTGACCCTTGAGGAACGCCGCATGAAAGAGGGGCAGGGAATGAGGACACAATAGTAGAGTATTTGACTGTAGAAAGAGGCCCTCTGTTCAATTCTGGGTGCCCTCTGGGTTACTTGTGTGGTTTAAATTCTTTCCTGTTTTTTTTTTTGGGTGCAGTGGCAGCTTTAGTGCTCAAGCATTTTAAACTGGGTTGACTAGGCCAACTGTGCCGCTGTACAGCAAATTTAAGTTGTTTTTTGTTTTTTTCCAGTATCAAAAAGTCACCTCTTGTAGGCTTAAATGTGGCTGTCGGTGTTTTATGAAGATAATATAACTAAAGTTCAGGAACAAGAGCACTCTCCCTCACTAATTTGACACACCTAATCCTCATTAACACAACACCCATGTCTCTGCTTCGGTCACCTTGTGTTCATCTCAAGTTCTCACGACCCTGCCCTCCCTTTTCTCACCTGTCCTCTCTTGCAGGTTTGCACCATGGCTCGGTGGTTGGTTACCTTGCCTTGCAGCGGGACGCCCTCACCGGATGACCTTCAGTGTAGGTCCCTCCTGGTTGCCCCCGGTTTTTCACGGTTAGTATGTCTATGCCTGCGTAATTCTCCTTTGTTCTCATAGGAACCAGGGGAGATGATGAAGCCATGCTCTCATCAAGACATGCCCCCACCCTGAGTCTCAACCTCCAGGTTCCTCGTCAATTCAGCCCTCATGACCCTCTTCGTTCCCTACAAATCCCCTGACTTCTGACTTCTCCTTCTTCATCCATCGAACTCGACCCTCACCCGTACATTTCAAATCTTCTGTCTATTCCAATAAAACTCCTCCAAACTAACAGTGGTGTCGCCTTTGTTCGTGAAATCCTTGATAAAGCACACCGGATGTGGTCATTCTGAAATCAGGTGAATTACAATCAACCTAAACCAGTTTTTAGGATGTATGTGTGCACAAGGAAGGAAAAGATAAAAAAATAAACATTTTCAGATCAACAAATGTGAAACTGCTATCCCGCTGACAGGAGTATTGTTTTAAACTTAAGACGCAGAAAGTGTGATTGGTTCGACAGACAGTTTCACGCTCATGTAACCAGCAATAAGCTCACACACTAAACCGAACGGTTGAATGTTCAAACAGACTTGTTCTGCTCTCCCTTCAAGCAAAAGTATCCACCAAATGATTCGAACATGTGAGCCTCTAAAAGTACTTTTACAGCATCAGCCATTTCTCTAAAAAAATCGTCATCGTATCTATTCAGAACTGGTGTGGTGTCAGGGCAGTCAAATTCCTGACCAGCAAAAAGGATGGAAGGGGGCACCCAGATTTGAACTGGGGACCTCTTGATCTGCAGTCAAATGCTCTACCACTGAGCTATACCCCCATGTTGTCACAGTGCAGAACATTAACAAACTCGAAACAGAAGCAGCTGAATGTTCTTTCTTTTTTCTCAGATTCAAGAAAGAAAAGGTATATTTACAAACAACACACTTGTTTTATTATTGGAATAGGCTCCACTGCTGTGCAAGGATTAGCTCAGGATCTCGTTGGCTCAGCACATCGGAAAGATCAGCAGTGATGACATGAAGTGACCACTTTTCACCGGGGGCTCATCCCGCTGAGAGCAGTTAAAGAAACAGAAAAGAAACTTTTTGGGCCGGACCACGGCGAAAACCTGTCATCTCGTGGTTGTTTTGGTCCGGCTGACCTCACGTGGCATGGAAGACATTAGGTTAGAAGACAGTAATGGGATTTAGAATGGAAACCAAAGAGGAATATGTGTAATCAGGATGGATTGGAAAATAATAGTGGAACTAATTGTTTTAACATGCTGTGAAGTGAAGCAGAAGAGGAAGAGGAACAGAGCCATTACAATAGGGAAAGGGAGGAGGAGAGGAGGAGGGTAATAAAAAGGTAATGAAGGAGGATGTGGGTGATGTGGATTCATCAACAATAATGATGATGGTGACGCGGAGCCGTTCTGCTCGGCCTCCTGTGCTGGAAAATAATCATACTCATACTGCAGTCAGGTGCGGTGGATAAAAGTGTCTTTTAAATGGCACCTTTATGTAAATACAGATGAAGACAATGTTGTCCAGTCATGCAGTCATGTGTTTATCACTAATCCAGTCATGCTACTGTAGAGGTCCATATAAAGTCATAACAACGTATGAACTGCATCCGCTGTTGCCACAGTAATGAGGAAAAAACGTCTGCTGCATTTCTTCCTGTTTTTTCCCTCTGCCAAGAGGTTCAATTCCCACATGACCTGGACAGGGGGAAACCGGACACACACACACAGACACACACACACACACACACACACACGCATGCATGCACGCACACACATACAGAATATGCCACTGCCTCATAATGTCACGTTTGGCTAAGTACTGCACATGAAGTCTAGACTGTCCTGCTGTTTCAGAGAGCAGCGCGTCCTTTTGTCAACAGCTTTTGAGTCTCATCTTCACAGTGATTTATATGCAGTTAAATTGTAGAAAATTTAAAAGAAAAAGACTCACATGTGCCTGAAAAATAACGGAATCAAATAGTTTCATAAATCATGTATTTGTCAAACGTTTCAGGCAAAGTCATGTCTGTGGAACGTCCACACAGAGCTCAGGACTGAGTGAGACACTGGCAACCCAAAAGCAGGAGCTTAAATCATTTTGGGATTGTTTGGGACTCTTCAGAATTTGGACCCAACAATCCCAGTGATGTGAAACAGAGTTTGTAAAATATGAGTTAATTCTTAGGTTAGGGGTCTCAGACCCCTGAATTGACAGGTCAGAGCCCTTGAAAGCCTCAGCTACAAAATTCCGGGGGGTCTCAAGAAAAAGCTTTAAAAAAGGGTTTTTCACTTGCAAAAAATGTTTTTAAAAGATGTATGTTGTCCAGAATTCAAAAGCAAAACTTTTATTCAGAAATATGAATACACTGTTGTGGTGTTTCCTTGGTTACCCAGCTGTTCCTGGAAGTGCCGTCTTCAATCGGGTGGCGCTGTCGCAAGAGTTTGCACTCTCCACATTCCACCTGTCTGCAAAGCGGTGAATTTTTTTTCTCCTTCGATACTGGCTCAATCGTGACTAAACGAGAAAACAAAGCTCCTTACTTACCGACTTTGGATTTATAAATTGCTTAACAAGGACAGCCAAAATGTGAGGAGGAAGCTGGTTCGGCTGCAGCAGCTAACGTTCGTGCTGGTTCATCGTCTGACACTCCTACTGTTTGAAAGACTTCAGCATGACACTGGAGCACTAGTCGCCCCGGGGTATTTCGCACACTGCTTAATTCACATTTGCAGACTACAGTATGAGGGATAAAGTTACCGAGCTGCCAGCTGGCTCCGGCAAAAAAAAAAAATGCATACAGGATGATTAAGATCCTCAAAACCAAACTGCCAATAAGCCGAAGCTATTCCCTCTATGACGGCAAGATAATTTTTAGTAAGATGGACACATTGCCCCATTTGCGTGTAAATGAGCACACCTCATGTAATTAAAAAAAAAAAAAAAAGAAGAAGAGTGGCCTATTTGTTTGCAGAGCGGCACAGATGCCCCCACTTTGTGCTGCTCTCAGTGTACACAAACAGTACGGTCAGCATATAGAAATGATTGTAGAGAGGCAACTTGCATGTTGTACTTTGTGAACATTTTGCATATTCACAGGTCACTGTGTGAAGGTTTGTTTGCAGTTTTTAGGCAGAATTACGCGCTCACATTCAGAGTTTTCCGAATTTTTTTGTTCTCCACACAGTAAATTCTAACTAGATGAGTTTAATAAAAGAAAATCAGGAAACCAAGTACCTTGGGAAAAGATAGTAAAGGAACTTAACTGACTAAATTTGCACTAAATGATTATTTGTTTAAAGTAAATATGCATTATCTAAGTAAGCTGTATTGTGTTTAGGTTGTGAGAACTTAGCCTATCTCAGTAAAGTAAAATAATAACACATTTTTGCAGCTCTAAAACTCTGAGTGACATGTATTTAATATATTCTGTGATATACATGCAGGTGTTAATGTGAATTTTGGAATGTGTTACACTTAACGTAACTTGGTGTTATCAACTTTGATAAAGTCAACTTAGCTAAATAATAGTAAGACCAGCTCCAGAGATGGAAGTAACTTGGCCCACCGCAGGGCATCTTCATTGGGGCAAAAAGGCCCCAGTGCAGGAGGAGGTGGTAGGTTCCCTCTACCCTTAGGTGGACGGAAATTTTACCCAGAAATGCAGCAGGTACAAAAAACAGTACACTGGGGGGGCTAAAAGCAGCTCAGTTATCACTATTTTGGATATACTTCTCAGTGACTGTTTTGGCACATGAGGATGTAATTTTTATGCATATAAGACGTTCTAGGGCGAAGTTATTAAGCTTTAAAGTTGCCTTCCCATGATGCCGTGCTGTTCCAGACATGTCTTGTGATGCAAACTCAGAGGTATCAAGTACACTTAAATAAATGAAATAAATTTTCTAGGCAAAAAGTAAAGACCACTAAGTGAATTAAATGAAGGACCAACAGATATTGGGTAAAATTTGCTATTTTATTTTAAGTAAGCCGAAAAATTGCTTTTACAGTGCAGTTTGATTTTTGTTTGTTTGTTGTTTTTTGTTTACAATATTTAACCATGACTACAAACCCTGTCTGTCTTAGTGTTTCTCAGACATGTACAAATAAAATCACAATCCTATGATTATATTTGTACATCGTGAAAAAAATAATGTAGTCATCACAATATAGTTAAAATGTTGTTTGTACAATATTTCTCATCTCACTGTCTGTATAAAAGTTACACAGGCGGATTTGGGGGTCAGTTTTGATCCGCGTCTGATCCGCCTCTGAAGGTATGGTTAGTATCAGAGCTGCATCAGAGGCTAGAGTAATTTCTCTCTCGAAAAATTGATTGTTTATGAATGTTGTATGTCTGTTTCAGAAAGCATGTACGCGACTGGCTGTGCATATGTTTTTTTCTCTTTTTTTAAATTCAATTTTCTAATGTCAAAAAATAATTTGAGTCTGAAGTAATGAGTAAGTTTTAGTTTCACTTTGTCAAAGGAGGTTAAGTTTAAAATTTGAGTTATATCAGTGCAGTGAAGTCAGTGGGAACCAACTGCTGCTTAAGGGAACAACAACCTGCCCCCGTCCCGGGTGCCCACATGTTCAAAACGGCGCCCTCTTGGATGCCCCAGTGGCAGATAACACAAGTAAAGTGCACATAACAGGGGTTCAATTTGCAAGAAAACGTAATAAAGTGCCCTTGAGCAAATGTGAAGCAGTGCTGTTTGGAACTATTTCATCATAAATGCATCTGAAGCCACTGGCATTACCAGAAAAAAGAGCGGGTGTGCTGCCTTTATTTTGTGTACAGCACTGAGTATAAAAATATAACCATGCATTATTCTCCATGGAGCTCCCTGCAGAAAGGGCTGGGCCAAATGCCGAAATGTTCCAACCGGCCAGTGTCGGCCCATCACCCTCTGATTGCCGTTAATCGCGCAGGTGGAGGAATCTCCTCCTCACACATTAACTTGTTGTCCATAGCGACAGAAATGATTTCCAGTCCCTGTTGTGGCGACTCGAGCTCCCGTTAATGCTGTCGAGAGATCAAACTGAATAAATGCCACAAATTTAAACACACAAGCGCTTAGCTATAACTAAAGTGTCTAGCCTACTGAAAAAATAATAATAATTTTACCTCAGACATCCACAAATTAAGCATGTTTAATTAAAGTAACAGAGTTGTGTCTCCGCTTACCTGCACCACTTTGACATTTCTATAACAACTTCAGGGCAATGAAAAGTCAAAATGCGGGCCAATTGAAAAAAGATCAATGTAATCATTTTCAGAACTCATAACATGATCGTATCTAACTAAGTGCTGTGAGTCTCATCTGTCCTTGTTGGTGCTTAAAATATTTTCACCGCATTCACAAACTCCGACTTTCTGCACTCACAGTGGGGACGCAGCTGTTACCAGGCGGTCTAACTGCAATCGAACAGCACCACCAGTTTTTTTTAAATAAAGACAGCTGATTGAAAAAAATATAATTGACAAGTAGACAAGTATAATTAGGTAATTATAGCCTTAGTTTAGAAATGCACATTTTAGTAAGTCTATGGAAAATGTATATATTTATCTGTTTTTGGGTGACGCTGGCACACCTGTGGTTACGTCATAGGCCGGAGCCATTTTTTTTCTGCCCCACAGACAGCCTGAGTCCACCAATGGTGTGCAGTGATGTAAACTGTATATGGCATGATGTTAATTGTCTAAATCAGTGGTCTTCAACCAGGGGGTCGTGACCCCTCGGGGATCCATGGAGGTGCTGCAGGGGGTCCCCCAAAATAGTTCAAAGTTTTCATCAGAATACTTTATATCCGGGAATGTTTTTAAATATGCACAAAAATTCTATTGAGTAAACTCAATTAAAAGTAAACTCTAATATTAATAGATAATAATAAGTTGCTTTTTACAAATATGATAATGACTGAGTACAAAAAAGGTTAAAAACAGCTGGCTGGTCTTAAAACGCAACACTTTTTCTATCTTTTTTTTTTTTTCTCTATGGATCAAGGGGTCCCTGGGCTGAAAAAAGTTGAAGACCTCTGGTCTCAATTGTCCTGACTCTTTGGACTGCAGTTGTTCTGTGCAGCCTGGAGGTGTGTGACTACATGTGACGCGATGTTGACTGTGCTCAGTCAGCTCTCCCTGTAGAAATAAAAGGCGGTCCTCGGCGTTTCACACCCCTCCACCTGGCGACGGCCATGTTACACAGCTGCTCCACGCTCGCTGCCTCATTGTGCTGTTTGTATATTTAGCTGCTCTGTTCCACTTCCTGTGCTGTTGATGGTGGGAAAACGCACAACAATACAGCCGTAATTCTGCCCTCTCTCCCTCCCTCCCTCCCTCCTTTCCTCTCCTCTCAGCATCCTCCCCCTCCTCCTCTCTTCCCTTGACTCGCTGCTCAGTCCTCATTCGCTTTTCACCTCATCAAAGCGTTCTTTGAGAAAGAAACTGCGAAGTGATTCACAGAGCCGCAACAATGCCAGCGGGCAGCCATGTTTTTCCAGATCACACCTTGTGTTTGATTCACACTAGTTAAAATACAATATGTGGGCCAAAAATGGAATAAAAGTCTGTAAAATCTAATTCAAGACCAGGGAGGGAAACACCAGCAGAAATTACTCATACACACAGTTTGGCAAAGCTGCTTGTACTTTACTATTCTTGGTTCCATTGGAACTATTTCATTGTGTACTTTTCCCAACAGTCCACTGGATCCCAAAGCTTGCTGCCCACTTTCTTTTTGAAAGGGTTCACATGTTTCGTGATGCACATGCTCAGATGAAGATCGCCGATTGATGTTGGATCAGTGAGTTTAGCGATCTCTCACCATCACAGCGAGACTGGTGTGAGATTGATCAGACGCCGGCCACGGATGTGGAGGATGTAAAATTTCTTTCATCCATGTTTACCCAAGTTTGTGACTAAAATTCATGGCGTAAATTATTTATTTTTAAACACGTAATTATTGATGTCTTGCTTCACACAAATCAGTCTGTGCCATCCTTTGATGATACGAGGATGATAAAGTTTTTCTTCTTCTGTCTTACACTACAGCAAGTGTAGACGATGCAGAATGAAACCATATTTTCTTTGCCCAGCCATTCATTTCACTACAGACTTCTTCGTGAATGTATCAACCTTTTGTTATAAGGGCCAGCTGTAACTCAGACACCGCCTGTTCAGTGTTGTCTCCACGCTGAATTGGTGGGGGTGTCTGCATATTGCAGCTGCTAATTGTCAAAGAATGTCATTAGTCTGACTTCTCATGTGGAATCTCTTGTAATCGTCTCAATGGCGTTTCAGACTCCCAACATGAATGAAGTATAAAGTACATGTTTTTTTTTTTATTATTATTGTAAAGAAGTTAAATTGTGGCACTGTGCCATATCCACAGCCCTCCACTCGGTCTTCACACACCTGGAGAATAAGGACAGCTACATCACAACTATGTGTTGATTTCAGTGCAGCATTTAACACGA
>JAQLOL010000019.1:14183485-14195543 GCA_029783665.1 Naso thynnoides
GTGCGCGTATCTGTCATGTGTGCAATATCTCCATCTGTCTGTGTGTGTCCGTGTGTGTGTGTGTGTGCGGTAGGACAGTTAAGCGGTTAAGCATCTGTATGTGAACTGGAAAAGAGGGGGCGAGAGTGTGTGTGTGTTTGTGTGTGTTTGCGTGTGTGTGTGTTTGCTTAACTAGGTCAGCCAATGGCTCGTGAAAGTCATCCAGGTGTCCTGAGCCACCGCCGCCCACAAAGCAGACAGACAGACAGAGCGAGAGGGAGAGGGAGATGGCTCGAAGAAAAGTGAACCTAGAGTGGTTTTACCCGAGGAGCCCGACCCGAACGCGCTTGACCCCAAAGTTCAGTTCAGTTGATCAGCGTGAACACATGCGTTCTGTGCTCGGGCACGTTTCAGAAACCATGCCCGAGTCCTCTTGAAGAGGCAAATGAATCAAACCTCAGGCGTGATTCATGTGTACTCGGGCACGGTGCGCGTGAGATGTGAAAACAACTGCGCTAGGAAGTTTACCACTGTGTGAGAGCGTTCACGTTTTTGTCACCACGCACAGCTGTTGTCGCCTAGCAACCATGACACATAATTTAAAGTGACTATGAGGAACTCTCAGTTTTTTGTTGATTCTGGCGCCTTCCTTTGGACAAAAGCTGTAGTGACACGAGCGCCTACTGTCGCAAAGATCTTTGCTAGCGCGTGTAACACGCAAAATGCAAATGAAAGAGAAACAGCAGGATGGATGGTGATGAGGTCATGTGTTCATGTGTGACAGAGAAATAAGTTCTAAGCCAGTTGTGTGGCAGTAATGTCCCCCGAGACCTGTTACCTCTGTTTTCTGTAGGCTAACGTTACACAGCCATTAGCATTAACGTTACATGCTAAGGTGCAAACTAACAGCCGCAGGCAGAGAATATAATTACATTATTGTCATTGCACAGAACGAAAGTATTTAAAAAAATCGTTTCGAGTTTGCAGGAATTTGGACCAGATCACGGGCAGCGATAGTAACTCCATAAAAACAGCAGTCTTTTCGCTGAGGGTCTCGTTTGCTGTCACAGGAAATTTAGAATCATCAGAGGAATCATGAGACTGTTTCATAAATACTTAAAAGTTCCTCGTTGTCACTTTAACTGACCTGCACGTGAAGAAGGAGCCAGAAAATTTCAGTTTGTTATTTTGATACTTACATCTGAAAAGGTATTCCTCTACTGCCACTGCTTCGTCCTTTACACTAGCTTGAAAAAAAAAGAAGTTGCTTTTTCTACGTCTTTGTGTATATTGACAAACAGCAAACCAACTAAGTGCACAACGCCACCTACTGTATCAGACTGTGTTCATACTGAAGTGTGCTCGGGCACGGAACGACGTTACTGATGTGAAAGCGAGCTGGTGGGGGAGAGGAAAGAGAAGGCAGTCGTGCTCGACACAGTACAAAACAATCATGCCTAACGTGAAAACACACTTAGAGAGGAGCGGAAAATGATGGAAAAAGATCCAACAAGTTGTGTCAGATATGAGAGGACCTCCAGCTGCTGATCGTCTGTGCAAAAACATCCGAAATATGAACCAAAATAAAATGATGCCATCAGAAAAATCAATATTTTCCCATTTTACTTCTTTCAACACTGCATGTATCATCTTTTTTAAAGTTTTCTAGCAAGATGTTACTTGTTTAATTGCGTGAATGTTTAAATAGCCCTTAAAACAGTGAGTGTGAACTTATTAGCAACACAGACAGTTGAGGGAAAGTCCCCAAAAGTAAAACAAATGGCCAAAATATTGAAAAAAATCAAAAAAATAAAAATCACCGTGACTGAGGTGGAAAAGTGGGTGTATTGTTAAAAATAAAATGGGACAAAGTAAAATAAAAAAAAGGAAACAGACTTAGCAAATAAACCACAAGCATAAAGCATGTGACCTGAGCATCCAAGCTTCCGCTCCATTTGTTTTAACCTTCCTCAAATTAATCCATTAAACAAACATAAACGCCACATTTAGCACATTTTCCACACGGCACATTTAGTTCACCCTTTTTTTAATCGAGTTCTCTCATTGCATCTTCTTCTTCTGACGTGGTTTAATGGTCAAAGACTGAAGAATTAGTAACAGAAGCTCTTTTTCTCAGTGCACTTAACTCCTAATACTGCATAAAAATAGTAGGTGGATGTGTGCAACTATTTTCGTTTTGTTGCCGTTTTTCATTGTGCTGCCTGGTTTGCATTGTACCCAGCTGGGGAAGGACCTTTCTGTGTGAAGTCTGCATGTTCTCCCCGTGTCCGTGTGGGTTCTCTCCAGGTGCTCTGGCATTCCCAACAGTCCAAAGACACGCAGGTTACTTGGTGACTCTAAACTGCCTGTAGGTGTGTGTGTTTGTCTCTATATGTCAGCCCTGTGATGAAGTGGTGACTTGTTCAGGGTGAACCCCGCTCTCGCCCCATGTTACCCCCCCTCCTCAGGACTGCACCAGTTGTCATAATAATGCTGTATAAGATCATAAATATCCTTATTATAAGGCTTAATGTGCAAAAAAAAAACCTTCTCCTTAAACTAAACCTCATTTATTCTGTATGTCCTGTATTTTCACTCTTTTTTTAATCTTAGTTTACATCTAAATGATAACATTACTTTCCACAGGTGGCTGCGTAGAGTTCAAGTGAGGTTAACCTGCAGCACAAACCATTCTGGATAAATAGTAACTACATTTTTTCTTATCAGAGCGGGGCTAAGAGGCTGCAGTGGAAACCTGGTTTGAGTGTCAGAAGAAAGCAGGCAGGGTAAAAGTTGTCAGCTGTTTGTTTCAGCTAACTTGACAGAGTTTTTTGTTTGAAATAAAGAAAAATTGGATGTTCAGTTAAACGAACCACAAAGAGGTAACAGGAAACTTTAATAAGAACAGAAAGTGCTCAGACTGTTGGTTCTTCTGTGTTACCAAGACAGTGCAGAGAGTTTCACGTTGGCACGTCTCACTGTGTCAGTATTTTCCACTACGACCAGTAGAAGCACCTGCAGCTGAGGGGTATAAATACTATTTTTAATCATTATTCAACAGCTGTTTACTGCTAACCCTGTATGGATGTAGCGGATGCACTAAAAGGTACGGAAGTCCATTGCGGCATGTGGATGCTGGCAACTTATATCTGTTAAGTTGGGCACAGGTGTTCCCTGCTACTTTGCAGCAGCGTTCCAAAGCTAATAACTAAATTAGGCGGTACTGAATCTTTCCCAGTACCTCTACATCTGGTTCTCAGCAGGACACCAGTTGACTGTTAACCCTGAGTAGGGAATGAGTCCTGACTCCAAGGGAGGGAGTTCAAGTAGGTCTTGGTCACAAGTGAGGAATGAAGGATGGGTCACGACCGAAAGAATGAGATCGCGGACACAAGCGGCTGAAATGGGTTTGCTCAGGACGGCGGCTGGGATACCTTATGGATGTGGTGAGAAGTCGGTCATCCGTGAGGAACTCAGAGTATAGCCGCTTCTCTGATGCATTGAAAAACCAGTTGAGGTGGTTCAGGCATCTGGTAGGAACGCCTCCTGGTCACATCGTAGGGAGGTGCTCCAGTCACATCCAGTCGGGAAGAGGCCCCGGGGCAGACCTAGGACCTGGTGGAGAGATTTTATCTCCACAATAGCACGGGAACGCCTCGGGATCTCCCAGTCCGAGCTGCTGATGTGGCCATGGAAAGGGAAGTCTGAGGCCCCCTGCTGAAACTGCTGCCTCCACAACCCAACCCTGAATAAGCAGCTGACCCCAGATGGATGGATGGATGGATCTTAGCATAGACTTCTGCACTTGCAGATACCCGTTCCAGTATTTTAGGCAGTAATGGAGGCGTTTTTGATACTGTTGGTGGTATTGAACAACCTGCGTAAGGAAGTGAAGCTGCATTTAAATGTACAACTCCTCTGACTAGCTGTGTTTGTGAGATTAGGATTTGTTTCATCCCATCTTTGGGGAGTGAGCCCTGCCAAATTCATTAGCAGGGCCAGATGTTTACTTAAAAGATACAGTAAACACGGTATATCCATAGTCATAAATTTTGTATTAAGAGTTCAGTGAGAAGAGAGTTATCAGAGAGTTATCCAAAATATTTTCCTGCCACATTCTTTGCACTCCTTAATTTGCTTTGGCATCTTTCTTGCATGTGGCTGTATCAAATGAGCTTCCAGCCGCTCTGAGATAGCATCAATTTACAGCGAACCAAAACAAAATGTGACACAGAACACTGAGCAGTCAGCCTTTGATCTCCACAAAGAAACCACACGTCCTTTTTTTTTTACAAGCAGCCTCACTGAATTCATGATGAATTCCTGCAGTGGCATTCATTGAAAGTTCGTTAAATGTCGTGTTCCTTTCATTTCTTAGACTGATCTTTTTTTTGGTAACTATGGTAAAAAGTTAAGTTTCATTTTCTTTAAATATGTAAGCACACATGTAAATCACAATAAATGCTGTTGAACTTCCCTTGAAACACTTTTGGCCCGATCTGGAATGAGACACAAGTTATTGATCTTTCCTCCATGTTTAGTGCTAAAGCATGTAGAGAGAGAGAGGCTACTTTCCTGTGTTAGAGCGGGAGCGACAGCGGTGTTTGTGGGTAAACAGACAGGGAAAGAGCGACAACACAAACACCATTCATAACCATCGTTTCCTCTGCAGGAGGAAGTGAAACTGGAGCAAGTGTTGACTGGAGATGGAGGCTTGAGATATTATACATCAGCCCTCTTTCCCTGTAGGTCTCTCTCTCTCTCTCTCTCTCTCTCTCTCTCGATTTTGGTTTTCCCGATGGGAATAATTAGAAGAACTTGAATGTGTTGCAAATATTTTTTAAAAACGTTTTTATGCTTAAAAGATATACACGTTTTTTTTAATTTTGCGGTCGTTCACTAACTGTTCAAACGTTTTAACTCTTTGGCATCATTAGGAAATAATAATTGACAGTAATCCATGTTTGACAATGTGTGTGTGGTAGTATTATGTGCACTTAAGTCCTCTTTTTCGCTAGAAATACATTCTTTGACGTCAGCGAGGTCAAACTTGGTGTTCGAGCTGCAAATATTAATCGAATACCCAATTAATCAATTGGTTGAAAATCAATTGCCCACTATTTTGGTAATTTTGATTAAAAGTTTCATTTTGTAAATAAAAAGTTAAAGGACTTGCTGCTTTAGCCTCTGAAATGTGAGGATTTGCTGCTTCTATGTGTCATCAATGATCATAAATGAGAAGTCTTTGTGTTTTGGGTTGTTTGGACAAAAGCAGCAATTTGAAGACGTAACATTTTCCGCATCGTAAAATAATCAATTAATCAGTAATGAAAATAATCGTTAGTTGCAGCCCTACTTCATGTCATAGGTCAGGAAAAGACGTGAAGTCCAGAAGGAAGCTGAATTTTCTCCCCACAGACGTCATCAAGCCAGAAAAAAAAGTGATCAAATGTCTCCTCTCAACCTGTTGATTGTTTCCCAGTTTGTCACCAGGAGATTTTTCTCCAAAAAAAGAAAAAAAGGCAGACAAGTTAAATTTTCTTTGTTGACACTTGGTGTTTTAGGCTGTTAATAAAAAGAAAAATGGTCATTATTTCAACCAGACATGACATCAGTTACCTTTCAGTTACCTAATAGTATGAAGCCAGATTTCTTTAAATAACTTAGCCACAGTATACACATCCCCAGCACAGTGGGTGGCATTTTCACCTTTAAAATTTGACTGCATACGCTAATAAACAGAGAAGACGACGAAATGTAGCACGCCGTTTTCATGGTCATAACATCAGACTAATGCACACAGAGCCGTGCAGCGTAGACTTGATGGCCAGACGAGAAAAATAACATGATTGCAATCTGCTGTCCACGTCCTGCAGAGCTGCAGCGGGATGGACACAGAAGTTATGTCTGTTAGATTTAATTACGCCAGAGCTTTTGATGAACTCATCCCTCTTTACTCTCTACATCTGGCCTTTGTTACCCTCAGGGTGCATGAACAGGTTATGAAATTTTTCTTTTCTTTTTCTTTTTTTTTCCGATAAAGTAAAATTGACAGTTATCTTTTTGTCTTCAGCCACAAGAAACAGATAATTATCAGCTGTTCACACTGGCTGAAAAAAGAAATCCTGCACACACAACTTAAACTTAATTCAATTGCGTTGCTTGCACTACACTAATTATATACGCAGTATATTTTATATTATGATTATATTCTCAGTGACTGCCGTGGTGTATGTCAGTAGATCCACGTGAGCACACACACGTGGACGAAACAATGTGAAAATGTGATTTTACAAAATGATCGACACTTCCTGAAATGTATGTTTGTTGTCTGTTGACATGCATTTGTTCTAGAAATACATATTTAAAGGGGTCAACAACCACATCTGGACACAACCTGTTGTTAAATCTCATAACACCCCGAACTTTACGGGCACACATGATGAAAGTGTGTGACAACTGTTTGTGTGTGTTTCTCCACAGGGTGATGCGCTCCCTCCGTCGCTGGTCGACTTGGTGAGGAACTCTCCCATCTCCTCTGTGGACGACCTGAAGCTGCTGCTGCAGCAGGAAACCAATGCAATAGGTACTAATGATCACACACACACACACACTCACACACACACACACACACAATAATAAAACAGACATGGAGGAGGTAAGTGTGTGGGTGTGTCTACAGAGGCCTGAAGAGATAGGAATGCAGCAACAGTATCAGTGTACATGCCAGGCACCAAGTTAAGGCAATATTTACCCGAGACAGCGGCAGGAAAGATGAACCATCTTGATGAAAGAGAGAGAGAGAGAGAGAGAGAGAGCGAGAGAATAACCGTGACCTCGGTGTGTGTTCAACAAACTTAACGAGAGAGAGAGAGAAACTTCCAGCACGAGGTCACTGCATTGTTCTTCTGTGCTGAATTCCTCTACAGATTTTTGAAATATGGATGTGTGTGTTTGTGCACAAAGAAAGAGGACCACCCCCCCACATATACACACACACACACACACACACACACAAACACACACACCCCGACTCCACGCCTCCAACCGCAAACAAACACACACAGTCACGCGCATGCGCACGCAGCTCGGCGGGTCATTAAAAAATTCATTAAACTTATCCTTCTGAGGAACCAAGTCACGCATACATATATTAATAGACGGTGCTTTGATCATTCCATAACGCATAAATAACACAGTGACATAACAGCGACCACAGAGAGGAACCAACAGAGGGAAAGATGCTCAGAAACAGGCCACAAGGAAGTGACTCAAAGTGGAGGTTCTTTACACTTTGTTTTTTTTCTTCTGAAGCCTGTCAGTGTGTGTTTTAGTTTAGAGGTGAAGATTTCTGTTGGTCTGTCCTGCAACTTCAGACTGAAATACCTAAACGCCTATTAGGTGGATCGCATCGTAATCTGGTTCAGAAGTTCCTGGCCGTCAGTGCTTACGCCCCTTATTTCTCTGTCGGCACGTGAATCTGGAGGCTGGTGTCGGCAAATCATCAAGTAAAAGTCTACGTTCTAAATTTCTTCATTGAGGAAAAGATGCTGGAAAATAAAGCTGATTTTCACAAAATTAATTTATTAGGCAAACTGCTTTTAGCTTCCTGCCTCGATATTAACATTGCTGTCTTTGCTTTTCCTCGTTTGTCCAACATTGTTGTGACTCGTTAGTTGCGTTACTGTGAAGTTAGTGTGAAGTGAAGCGGTTAGTGTCCGCGGGCTGAAATAAAACGACACTTGACTGCAAATTGAACTTTTACAACCTATTTATTGGCGTCTCAGCCGTGTAAAATGTGCAATATAAACTACGATGTGCTATACAAATACATTTTAAATCTGCTAATAAATGTGAATATTTTCTGGTTTCTTTAGTCCTCTGACAGTAAAATAAATATCTCTGGTTTGTGAAAAAAGAAAAACGAGACATTTGAGGACATCAGTGAGATAAAACTCCTGCCTGTCTAATGTTACTTGTCTAATAAGATTACATTAGAAATGTGAGTAACGTTGGATAATTTACACTCGCATCAAATATGATTACAAGTGTGAACATTAAAATACTATTTTTTTAATCATTTACCATCATCATTTACGAGTCATTAATAAGGGTACGTAGACAACTCAATGTAACGTTACCCTCCTCCCGACCTTACCGTTACCTGACCAGCGTTAGGCTATCTTCATCATCAGTCGTCTTCCTCTTCTTAGAGAAATATTTTAACAGGCTCATCTGAAAAAATGCAATCAGCAGTTAATACGTCATGGTGTGTAGATATGATCAATTATTTACCCACGTTAAGTTAGCGATTCACTGAGTTGGCACCAGGCCCAATTGACTTAGGCTACGTTACGTAACGTCAGTTGTCATCGGTGTTTTGCGAACGTCTGTTTAACTTGTTAAATCTATTAGAAGCGATCTTCAGCTAATAAAATCTACTTTTTTCTTTTCCCCAGTAATTCGCAGCCCTATTTTTCACAACAACACTCTGCCTGACTCTGACCCAGTGCTCCAGTGCGGCTGTCGCTTTCGAGATCTCGTTCTCGCGAGTAATTAACGTTGTATTACTTCCAAAAGGGGTTAAGAAAGAAGTAAACATGCAGACATTGCTCCCTTATGCTGCTTTAGGTCCAAAAACATTTAATTTAGTGCCATTGTCACATCAGATTTTCATTTTGTCACATGCTTAATGTTAAATAACTGCTAAACTCGTGACACTTTGTGTTGTGCTACAACGTTAGCGTGCTAACCTGCTAAATTAATGCGGTGAACATGACAAGCTTAAGTGAAGTTAAGCATCAGCATGTTGTTTTGTTGTTGTGAACATGTTTGCATGTTCAAAGCCTGTGGCATCTGTCACTTTAACTTTTTTATTCTTTCGTTTAAAATTAGTTTAATCTGTTTGAGTTGCAAAAAATATTTTTCTGGGTAATTTTCTCCCCCCTACACCATCTAAACTTACTTTCGTCACATGTTTCACCACTTGGCAAATCAAAACACGGACAAATAATCTTTGAGCACAAATTTTGAAAAGGATAAGATTCATCGTAAGATGCAGTCTGATCAGAATCAGCAGAGCCAGTGTGCTGATTCGTACTGGCTGGCCGGTGCGAAGAATGAAACGGATTTCATGCTGATGCGTAAACGAGGGTCAAAGGAATCAGTCTCAGCATTTGGGTACAGAGAGTTGCACAGTTAAAATGAGAAAAATCGCTTCTGAGAAAAATGACAAACTGTTCTCTTTCAGCACCAGGCAGTTAATTAGTGCAAACAGGAAACAAAACAACACCTTGTGCATCTGTGTGTTGCACACACACACACACACACACACACACACACAAACATTTATGCATGCATGCAGTGACCCACAGCAATCTACACAGGGGATATAATTAGGACCGAGAGGCTAAAGTATGAAATGACGACATATGTGAGAGTGCAAACCCACACGCACTCAGAAATCCACACATGAGCTATATTTAAGGACTCATATCTCCCCTTAACAGTGTTCTTGACAGCGCAAGGACAAATTGTGGCAGAAAATAGCCTAATTGTTTCAGCAGTTGGAGAAAAAAATGGCTTCCTGTGTGCCATGAACAATGAGCTTTGCTAAAAACTGCCCAGACCAGTCTCATATGCTTTGCAGATTTCTTTCATCGCCGGCAAAAATCCCGGCTCAGCGTTGCCTAGTTTTTTACATAAAAGTTGGGAAATATTTGACTGAATTATTATTAGCTTCTTGTTTTTTCGCTTGCTCATTCTCTTTCCTATCTCTCACCTCCCTTGTCTTTTTCTTTAGAAGAAGAAGAAGAAGAAGAAGAAGAAGACCAGCATGATATTCTGACAAACCACACCCATGGCCGATACACCAGAAGTCTTGGTGGGTTCTTCCTGTCTGCACTTTGTTTTTTTTCATCTGTTTCTACCGTTTGTCTCTCAACTTTCGTGTGCCATTTTTACTTAAAAATTGCCCTCTTGCTCTTTTCTTTCTTCCCTCTCGTAACAGTGGAGGCACAGCCGGCCCAGCAAGCGGCGTGTAAAGTTCGGACAGAGGTGATGGAGGTGACGAGGTCCATGCTGGACCGCCGCAACGCCAACTTCATGCTGTGGCCGCCCTGCGTGGAGGTGCAGCGGTGCTCGGGCTGCTGTAACACCCGGCTGCTGCAGTGTGTCCCCACCGTCACATCCAGCAGATACCTGCAGGTAAGCAGCACAGACAGCTGCCATTAAACATGATGTCATGATCTTGAAACAGGTGTTGTGGTTTAATTTCTCACAATCGCAACAAATACTTTGGCTGCAGCAAAATCCCAAAGCTGGTGAGATTCCCATTGAACAGCTAAATGTGAGGAGCTGTCCTCTGCACACGTTTTCAGCTGACAAGTGTTTTGTTTACTTCCAGTCTAATTTGCAGCACAGGTCAATAATAAAGGATTACTGTGTACTGACTTTAAATGGAATTGAAAAGTAACGAAATTGCCTAATACATTATTGCTTGTTGTGCTGCTCACACAGCTGTTCTTGCAGCGCCTACGTGTACCAGGATGCATTGCATCACGAAAAAAAACCAGAACTTGCCGGGTCTCAAAGGTTGTTACTCATCACATCATAACATTTCTTTAATTTGATTTAATATCAGAAAGTAGCCCACAGATCTCCCTCTGATCAGCTTATAACTTCATGACACTCATGATAGTAAATAATAAACTTTATTTATATAGTACTTTTCAGAAACAAGTTTACAAAGTGCTTCACAAACATTAAAAAAAGAATCCTGGCGGGCGTGGTATCACGTAAAGCAGCCTTAAACCGATCAGCATTATCATAACTGCATGACATAAGCTGTGGGTGTGGCTATTCAGCGAAACAGACAGACGAGTGGGAAGGTTAACATCCGATCTTTCAGTAATCACATAAATGCTGTTATACTGTGTTAGGATTGAGCCGTCTGACCCGTCATGCGTCAGAGAAAAAGGCAGTTTAACGTTTTTTGTTTGGGATAAAATCCGGTTATCAGCAGGTAGACGTGGCTTCAGGCCGCAGACAGCGGCTCAAACATCGGTAAAGTTCAGACAAGACGAGTGGCGGCTAACGTTATTTTTCCACAAGTTGTAAAATAATCACATAAATATCGTTATATTGTGTTGGGCTATTGGCTGTTTTTGTCAGTTTTGGTGCTTTTTTACGGTGTTTTTTAAGGTGTTGTGTTGTAACTGAGGCTGCGCGAGTCTCGTGTCTGCATCGCACCGATCGGTAGAAAGACTCCGACTAAAGGCTGCTATTCTTCTCTGCGTGCAGTAGTTAAAAAAAAGCAGTACATTTCGTGTCTTACAGGTTTCTGTCTGTCTGGTCGGAACACTCCTTGTATTTAACATTCTGCAGTTTTTAATAACGAGGGTTTTTAGCAGCCTGGTTAACCAAAGCTGTTGGCCTCCGCCATGATTAAACTACTGTGAACAGGCGTTTGACGTCCACATCATCGAACTTATCCACTCCCACTAGTCGCTGATTGGTCTAGTCGAAAATTTATCTCTGCGGCTCTAAAGACGGCCTTGATGCTCCGCGAAAACTGGGCTAAGAGCGTTGAGCAATCACAACAGATAAAAGGTACATTTAAGAGTCTGCGAAAACAAGTAGGAGTGTAGACAAGAAAATAAATTAATTAAAGGTCAGTTTATATAAATGAGTTTTTAAAAGAAGAGACACTGAGGTAGCTTGCCTGATAGTAAATGAAAGATTATTCCACAGCTGTGGAGCCCTTTGAGCAAACGCCCTGCGCCTCCAGTCTGCAGCCTCACCCAGGTACTGACAAAAGCAGCTGATCAGCAGATCTACGGGAGCGAGCAGGAGAATACGGCGTTAAAAGATCATAAATACAAGAAGGAGCCAGGCCAGCCAGTGATTTTAAAAACAAGCAATAAGATGTTAAAATCAAATCTGAACACCACGGGCAGTGAAGCAACTTACTTACTGCTTTATATGCCGGCTGGCATGTAGGCAGGATCTCCACTCCTGTCTGTTCTGGGCCAGAGTCTTTATGGAACCCCAGGTGTGATGCAGGGTCTTCAGTTCTCCC
>JAQLOL010000019.1:14216863-14226890 GCA_029783665.1 Naso thynnoides
AAACGGTCCTGTGTGCTTGTTGTGACTTGTTTATTTACCACGTTATGTTATTTTTAGACTCAGATTAGCACTTTATGTAATATTAGAATCAAATACATACCAAACGTAATCCACAGGGAGAATGCTTGTCAGTAAACAGCAGAAGAATAATAAATACATAAAGTGCTAATGTGAGTCTAAAAATAACATAAAGTGGTAAATAAACAAGTCACAACAAGCACACAGGACCATTTAGAGATGTTTGAAAGTTTGTCTGACGATTTTAGGCGGAGGCAGGCTAGCACTTCCCATAGACTGCCAGCGTTTGAGCTAAGCTAATTAGCTTTAGGCAAGCTTAGTGCGTCTCTTCCTTGTTACTGCACGCACAGTCGAAAGAATGGGATCTATCTTTTTGTCTGGAACTCGGGAGGCAAATAACAAAAATCAAAAACGATTCAGAAGCGTATTGATGTCGTTTTCTGCAGGTGGGAAGTGAGAAACCACCGTTAGTTGGTGACGGCCCTACTAAGTACACATACACACACAATTGAATTGCATGTGTACTTTGAGATTTGAGTACACAAAGTTAAAGTGCATGTGTCCATATGTGCATATAGTGTGCATTGCACTGTCTCTGTACTTGTTTGTGTAAAAGTTTGTGCTCTATATAATGTGTTTACAGGTGTGTGTGTGTGTGTGTGTGTGTGTGTGTGTGTGTGTGTGGACGTCGGTGTGTCTGTTTGTGTGTGTCAGTGCCTGCATATCATCAGTGTGAGGTCAGTGCAGTGGAAACTCTGAGAGCGAAGGTGTGCCACAGCCTCGGAGGCTTTAGCTTATGTAAGAAGCCAGTTGTGTCTGTTTATTACAACACCCTTTTTCACAAACACACACACACACAAACACGTACACACACATACACACATTTACACACACACACAACGTTAATGGGATTAACGCTGACTCAGTGATATAAGACAAAGATCGACAAACATCTTGTCACATCTTGTGAATGAAGAAGAAATATGTCATCACTGAGGCACTCGCTTCCACCAACTGTGGCGTGATATCAAAGAACTAACAAACTGAAAGTCATACACATACGCAGAATGGAGAACATGCGAGTAAAACACATTTCTCCCTAGATATATTATGCAAAAACAACAAAAACTATCTCTAAATATTGCATCTTACATTCTTGCTCCATTAAAAAACTTGACAACTGTGCGGCCAATAGAAAGAATTGTGGCCAAAAAAATGATGTCATGACCAAAAGAATGAGACTGTGCATACAAGCGGCTGCGATGGGTTTCCTCCTGAAGATGGCTGGCGTCTCACTTTGGGATAGAGTGAGAAGTTCAGTCATCTCTGACTAAATTAGAGTAGAGCTGCTGGCTCCTTTGCTTTGAAAGGAGCCGGCATATTTTACACACAGCGAGCCAGTCTCGCAGAATCAAAAGAAACGTCATCGGTGCGAGGATGACCAGCATCGGCATCAGCTTCTTCTGTTAAGATAAATGCCCGACATGGGCACCGAACAATTAAATAAGTGATTAAACTGCGTGAAAAACGGTCGGAAAACACTGATAGTAATAATGTAACACGGTCAATAGATCCATCTAGTATAGAGCTGCTTCTGTTGATTTTCTTCAAGCTTAAAAATGCTTCACATGCGCAACAATCTTGTGGAAAGTTACATGTACAAAACTTTCCATCCTACATGTTCACAGTGGAAAACTTTCACCGTGTGTATGTTTTATGATTTAAGAAAAAGAAAAGACGGTGAGTTTTTCACAGATCAGCAGCCTGCTGCCTGTACCGGACTCGCCCCCCCCCAGCTGTGTGCTGCATAAAGTGAAACTTTGTGTAAGTCCGCTTATTCCGTAATTTATTTATTTATTTTTTATGAACACAATTCAATTCAATTCAATTCAGACTTTATGCTGGACTTAAGATCCAATAAAAAAGACAACACAATAAATAAAAAGACAACACTAAACATTCAAATTTCCAAAGCACATTACAAAATTCATAAAACACAGCATCTATACAAATAATACTTGTATGTTTAGCCTATATAAATAACTATGTTCTTAAAAAGAGACGACTGTGCCATTGTCTTTCTTAACTGAGACTGATAACGAACAGTACTGACTCTGATGTTTGACGGGACCAAAATGACCTCATTTTCAGAAGCATAAAAGTCGGCCGATAAATTTATACACAACTTTTCTCACTACAGCTTGAGGTGTATTGATGCGTACTGACACAAACAATTTACTAGCACGACACCATCTAGGCCTTTTGAGTAGTGTTCTCAAAGCATCATTATACGCTACCTGTAATCACTGCATGCTTGCTTTACTATAATTTGGCGACAAGTGTGCGGTACACAGAGGTGTGTGGAATGCTTTGAGCAAAAATATCTTCCACAGCATCAGAACAGAAACTAAACCTACGTGCAAGGACATTTGCGTGAGCATAAATCTTGCACCCTTGCCTGTAAATATCACACTCATCAGTTATTTTATCGGTAATAAAGTGCCCTAGATATTTTACCTCATCACTTACTACCAGATCATTGCGCGCCAATTTGGGGGCTGGAAATTTCAGTGTCTGATCCTCTTCGGTGCGACAGATCATCACGACACTCTTGTTAGCATTGTATGTAATGTCGTTTTCAACCCCATAAACGGAACAAACGCTCAGCAGCTGCTGGGGACCGGCACTACTTGGACTGAGAACAACAAGGTCATCTGCATACATGAGATGGTTCACTTGCTTATTCCCATTCGTGCACCCAGTGTTACAGGCATTCAATTGCTTAGACAAATCATCAATATAATGACTAAAAAGGGAATTCCCAAAGCATTCCCAAACGGGAAGGACACACTCTGGCCCCATTTCACCAGCATCAACTCCGGGGCTGTCGTCTCCCTGTGGAGGTGTTCCAGGCACGCCCAGCTGGGAAGAGGCCCCGGGGGCATACCCAGGTCCAGGTGGAGGGATTATATCTCTGCACTGGCCTAGGAAAACTTCGGGATCCCCCTGCCGGAGCTGCTTGATGTGGCCAGGGAAAGGGAATTCTGCAGCCCCCTGCTGAAACTGCTGCCTCCGCAGCCCGACATCAGACGAACGGTTGATGATGGATGGATGGAAGCCAACAAACGTGGATATCTCACAATTTTAGAGCCAATTATTGTCAGACTAATGGGTTTGTTTTGTTCTGTGGACAATGACAATCTCAGTAATTACATATTTTGATGTGAGACTGGTTTGCTGATGAAGCTACCGAGATGCTGTCTTGTTAAATCTTCCCCATTTGTCCTACGGCTGTCATCAGCCTCTTCATATCATTTACCATTAGGGCCTTTTCGGCCAGGGGGTGGGGTGGGGGGGTGTAATTAAGGAGAAATTATACTAAATGTCTTACTGGTCGGACCAATTTAATTTGCTGTGCAAAATATCCGTGGTGTAGACGCTGCCATTTCCCATCAGATAAAACACCTCACTTCAAACAGACCATCGGTCCTTTAACACTTCACCGTCACTTCACCACTTGACTTATCAGTCCTTCTCCTTTTAGTTGTTATCTCTCCGCCTCTCTCCTCCGCTGACAGCTGAGAAATACGAGCACAGCTTTTTCAACAAGTCACAAGTCAACACTCAACATCCTTTTTTTTTTTTTAACCCCCCCCTCTCGCAACAGTACCAACCCCCCAACCCCCCCTGTCTGTTTCTCTGGATGTTGACAATGGCATTTTCTGTGAGCGTGTGACTAAGACTCAAAGAATGCGAGTCTGTGTGTGACTTTGTGTGTGTCTCCCTCTGTACTGTCACAGACTGTCAAGGCCAGAGGGAGAGAGGGAGACATGAGTCTGACAGGGAGGCGGCCGGACTGTATTCAGTCTCCCTTTGTGACCGAGTTGGGGTCAATTTTGTTGTGACTGCTGAGAGGGAGAGAGAGAGGCTGAGAAACAAATCAAGGCGACTCTGAATGTTTCAATGTGAGAGAGAGAGCAGCCCAAAAACAGAAATTCATCACAAGGGAAGCCATAACATCTTATTTTATTGCCCTGTTTAAACTTAGCTTTATTTACCACCTCATCTCTCTGTCTGCCACGTCTGAAATCAGCATCCGACTTCTTCACGATGCGGTATGATGAAGGACCTCTCTGTTGCCTACATGTCCTTGTGTGCCTCCTAGGGAAAGCTCTTGAGACGGAGGTAGCTGATGACGGCAAAAAGGCTGAAATCTTCCGTATTCTCAGACAGTGCTGACTTGCACGTGTGTGCCACGGGAGCTGTATAACTCATCTCCTTTGACCTTAGGCCATGAACTTATCAATCACCCCTTGTCTAAGTGGCAGACGGGGGGGCATAGGGTGACAGATAGAGAAAGTGTACATAATGTACTCTTCATTAAAGGGCAATTCTGCTGATTTTCAGCCTTATCTTGATCTATCCGAATTACACAGAGGTCAGGCTACATGATATCAGCCCGATAATAGCCCGACCAGGAAGACATGGGGTGCCGGGAGGCCTCGAAAACAATCAGTGAGGATCAGGCGTGACAACTGATCGTTTCATTTCGCATCATGTGTCATGATGAACGACGACCGATGTCGCATCTAAGACACCTCATGGCCCATGACAGAAAGAGTAGCATGTTTGATTTTTCCCTTACCTCCTGTGACAGCTTGTCAAGTAGCAGCAGCCAGTGGCGAGCGGTTCCAGTGACGTCATGCTGGTCGTGAACTGCAAATGATGATTAACTGGGGAGCAATGTGTAGTCTGTAATGTCTCTTGGCCATGACACAGCAAGAATTCATCTAATCTGACAAAGTGAACATTTTAACAGACAAAAATATCTTGTAATCTGACGTCGGCATTAGGGATATAATGTGTTAACCCAGCAATATATTTTTTTCAATGTTCCCTGTGTCTCTAGGACGCAGCTTCGAAATCTCTTGTTCTTCCTGAAGCTAGTGATGTCACTGAATGTCCAGGAAGAACTAGAAACCGTTCACCCCTCACCTTTCCCCCTCACACCCCAGGCAAGCCAGCTGCATGTTTGTCATGAGAGGATTTTCTGGTTCTGGTGGACCAAAAACCCACCGCTTTTAAAACCACGCAATATCAAATAAAGGAAATGTTCCAATCCAACAACTTTGGAGACCCATAAAGTACTGTTTTTTTGTGATGCAATGCATCCTGGTATATGTAGGCACTTCTGTGTGAGCAGGACAAACTAAAAAAACTCAGCTTTCTCTGTCAATATAGCACAAACTGGGCAATTTATTGCTTCAGTTGACTACAATTGCCATCAACACTGATTGGACATCCACATGAAAAGTGGTGGATTTTCCCTTTAAAGAAGACATAGTCATTTTTGGATCTTTGATTTTAATTTTGGACTCTGATAGAGAAGTCAGACACAAGTGACCAAACAGCAAAGTCTGTAGATCTGCAGAAAACTGTGACTCACTTATGTCTCTTCTTTCTGATTTCTGCATTCTCTCAAACGGTCTGCGTGAGCATACCTCTCCCTCTTTCCCCCATGCACGCCTCCACACTCCACTACAGGCTACTCACAACCTAATTACTGACACAAAGTCAACACAGGTAGGACACCGATAAAATGTTACAACTTGTGCTTCTCACTCTTCAACACGACAAAGCAACTGGAAGAAGCGTCATGTTTAGCGGCAGTTTAGTCCTTAATCCAGCTCATGTGTTCATGTCGAGGGAGTGAATGAATCTACAAGACACAGAAACACTGTCGACCTCTCTCTTGTGCTCACCTCTTTAAAAAAGTTTAACAAAGTTAACTGTCCTTCATTCACCCGAAAAAAACAAAAGTTATTGGAGCCATCTCGCAAAAAGTGCTGACAGTAATCCATGAAGCAGAGAGCAGAACACAACGGTGGCTCAGCAGAGTGGGAGAAGGGGCAGGCACAGCGCTGTGTGCACGAGCTGGCACTGCAAACACTGCGTACGAAGTCAACCAAAACCCCGAAACAGCTGTACCATCATCATGTGACGCTTTGGCATCGTTTAAAGAGTATCGACATTGTAACATTCATGGGTCAGGAGAACTAGAAGAGCATAATAGCTCTCCTTTTAGCTCCAATGTCTCTTTCAAAGTTTTAGACGGTGTTCTGCAGCAGCTTGTTTGGTCGTAATTTCAGGAATTTCAGTCATTATTTCTACCAATTTGTTAGAACAACCCAAATGTCTTTATGAATCACACAACACCTTCATAGTTTGGTGCAAGGAGTGACTTTTAGTGGATGCTAGGAGAGAAAGGAATGTGTTTTTTATATGTGCAAGCTAGTTCTGTTTACTGCAAGAACATATTAACCTGCATAGTCATAGTGTGTTTTTGTACGGAGAGGGAATGTGTGTGTATGTGTGTTTGTGCACACGTGTGTGTTTTGCATCAGAATGGGGTTTCCAGCTCCTAGTACAGGAAGTGCTACCTTAGCAACATAAGGAAAACACAGGAAGCACGAACCGAGTGCCTCGAATTCCAGCATTTTCTTACGGCAGTGATGGAGTGAGAGCCAGAACCAGGGAGAGAAAGAGAACAATGAGCTGCACACAGTTTCTCTAAAAAGACACAAATGTTCAAACTGGAGGGCCGGAGTCGCACAGATGGCTAGACACACACAAAAGGTCAATTATGAAGCCGTGGAGAGAAAAGACAATACTGGGCGAATACGCACATTTCTCCGCAAACAGTCAAAGGAGGGATGTCATTTCCATCTCGTGGCGACAACACACCCGATACGCAAATGTGTCCTAATCTTAAATGTTTCAGACTTGGATCAATGAGCAAAAGATGAGTGGACACGCACATCCAAACCAAAGACGGCAGGCGCTGGGTCAAATGTCAGAATGACACAGAAAAAAATGGCTCGCACACTGCAGGGCTCCAATATTGCAGAATTACTTTAATACAACGAAGTGAGGTCATGTTGCACGGAAGAGCCAGAGATCAGGGCGGAGGCAGGTCAAGGATGAGCCTCAGCGCTCGTCGTTCGACACGCCGCGGAGAGCGACTGTTGCACAGACCCTACCGACATGTTGGCCTCT
Organism: Naso thynnoides; assembly: GCA_029783665.1. Lineage (NCBI taxonomy): Eukaryota > Metazoa > Chordata > Actinopteri > Acanthuriformes > Acanthuridae > Naso > Naso thynnoides. The sequence goes on from JAQLOL010000019.1 coordinate 14,223,938, forward strand.
GTGCAGACGGGCACAGACACCCTCTGCCTCAGCATTCACGGAAAGCTTTCAGGAGCACGACGTGGCACGAGGTCACAATTATGTTTTACTGTTGTATCTGTAATCCTGATAAGCATTATGACCCCAAATATAACTGGAAAATAAAACAGGAAACTCCTAAAATTCTAAAATACGAATATGAAGAATTGATCGACAGCTTTGTAATATCCCCAAGAAATCTTTTTGAGGCACTGCCTCCGCTGACTGCACGTCCCTGCTGCCGTCTCTGCCTCCCTGTCTGTCAGCTTGTGGCTGACGTTATCATGTTGGCATAGATTATGCCGGCCAGGCTGAACACTGGCAGGATTTACTCCTCTGCTGCAGCCACTCCCCTCCCTCTCTCCATTCTCGTCCTCCTCCTCTGTCTGAGCTGTCTCACTTCCTTCCTCTGCATCTTTCTCATCAATATATATAATATAATATACCTGTTTTTTGTCTCATTGTGCCTCTCCCTTCTTTTCTAACTACTTCCCTCGCTTCGCTCTTACTGGCTCTTCAGCAGTCATTCTCTGTCATTATCTCACTCTCTCCTTGTCTCCTCTTGACCTCCTCTTTCCCTGTTTTCTGTTCAGTCCTCCCACTCCTTTCACTCCCTTCCTGTCCTCATCTATCTGGACATATCAACATACACAGAGAAGAACATCTAATTCTTAAGGCACAGGCATCATCGTATTGCCTCGGAAAAGGTCAGTTTCTCTTAAAAATCCTTTTAAAAAACCGGCGTCAAACTCATTTAAGGACCTGATAATTATTTATTCCCATCATCAGATGTGATCAAATCGAGTTTAACCTGAAAGAGTTCCTTGCGAAATCTCCATAGCTGTCAAGGAGGAAATAAATTCTTGAAAGTAAAAAACAAGTGGAAAGCGTCTCCTGGAGTCTCTCTGGCAGAAACGTCAGCCACAGAATCTGATATCGCAGATGCACTGAGTCTTTTGAAAACATTCGGAAACAAACGTGGATCCGCAATAGCTGCGAAGCTGTGAAAAATGTTGGAATGCAAAAGACTGTTTAAATGTTAAATCCTTTCTTTATGGTCATCCTTTCTTTAAAATGACTGTCTGCAGTAACGCCTCCTACAAGAGTCCTCCGCAAATGGTTGATGAGTTATGGAAGGGGGCGTGGCAATGGGAGTGGCCTATTCCAAAAAGGCTTATAACTTCCAAACCGATTCACAGACTTGGAAGGATGGTCATGAGCCAAAGGACAGCTGATTAGCTGTTTGGGCCAACTGGCAAAAAGGGGGCGTGGCAGTGGGAGTGGCCTGTAACAAAAAAGGTGCATAACTTTTTAAACGGATTCATGTAACATGGAAAAAAAATTGTATAAACAAACACACACACATACACTTTCATTAATCATGGCTTGCCCTGCCTCAGCACTTTAGCCCCGCCCACTTCAAGAACTCAACAACTGTTTGTTGTAGACTGCAGACTCTTGTGGGAGGCATCATTGCAGACAGTGATGCCTCCCACACTTCACTTTTTTTCTGATAACATGTGATGACTAACAAACATTAACTAACTAACATTTTTAGCTGCTGGTCGCAGTTATTGTGAATTTGTGCTTGTTTCATTGTTAAACAACAGTGCAGATGAAAATCAGGCATAAATGCACAAATAAGGGCATGAATTCATGGTTGCCATTTTCCTTCCACACTCTCCGACTGCCGTTACCCGAGAAGTCAGTGGCAGGGTATAAAATGAAATATACTGTTAGCTTCAAAGAAAGTTTAGATTATTTGAGTTTCAACATTTTTGAGAGCATTTCTAATTCGACTCACAATCAGCATTTTGATTATCCGAGGTGTTGGATAAAGTCAATGTCAAAGCTCTGTGCATGACAGTCAAGTTCATCCACAGCAACAGACCACAAAATACATGAAAATATGTGACAACACTAAAGTCCACATGCTTTTAGCTATATGTCTTCCTGCTTAATCTCCTCGCTTACTCTCACTCTTTGCAATCTGTATCCCTCTCCTTCGCCATCCCTCTCTCTTGTCCCTGCACCATGCACTATAAAACTCTTTAAACAAAGTTTTTCTACTCGGCCCACTCCCTGTACCTGCATCCTTCTCTCTCCTCCCTCACTCTCTGTCTTTCTCTGTTCTGACAGTGTGATCCATGGGGGCATTATCTTTCCATTATCTGTCCATCCCATAATCGTTTCCCTCACCTCGCGCGGTGTCTCTGGAGAATATTAATCAGCTCACAGACAAGTCTAATCACTGCTCTGGGGCTATAATGGGAGCTGCACTCCATCAGACTAGCCACACACACACAAAGACACACATGCAAGTACTGCTTCCAATTAGTCTGTTGCTCGCTCCGCCTCGCTGTCCTCCCTCAGTACACTGTGTGCACATAAATCATAAAATAAAAAGCTTAGCACATACAGATGAGGCTATTATAAAAACTAATACAGACAAGCACATGCAATTTGTCAGGTAAACCCCCTTCCTTCACACAAAATGTACATTCCAACAAGTTATATATTACGTTGCCGTGGTGTGTGGCATCAGTCAGGCAGACGGCGTAATGGTTGCGCTAAGCTTTGCAGCCATCATCTGTCAAGCAGCCGTCAAGTTTTCAATCTGTTTTCAGAGTTTACCAAGAATAATGAGGAAAGCACAGATTATACAGTGACAGTAAAAATCACTTCAAAAGATAGACGAGAGCGACTTTAGCTGAATGCTGAGATTCATGCAAGTCTGGCCACAACTGGGCAAAACACAGTAAGCTTTAAAGGAGAACTCCGGCCATTTTTGACCCTTTTTGTCATTTTCCTGAGGGTCACCCAGTGTTGGGGGTAGCAAAAAACGCGACAAAAATGATGCAACCAAACCGAGGAGGGAGTTATCCCTTGGCTACCGGAGCTTTGGGATAGCTATAACGCTAACTAGGGGGGCAAC
>JAQLOL010000019.1:14226990-14240976 GCA_029783665.1 Naso thynnoides
AGTTTGTTCAAGACTCACACAGACCGAGAACAGGAAGTCACACAAAATGTCGCTCACACACACACACACACACACACTCCTTAAAGTTGTGAGTCTGTCCTAAATGTCCTCACAACGCTGGTTTAAAGTCAGAATTGTTCTGTACGAAGCAGGATAAATCCAGTCAGCACTCAGTTTTCTTTACATCTTCGCTTGTTTTCGTGGCTTGTCGGAAGTTTTTTGGTGCTTTTCTTTCAGCCGGTCATGACTTTGTGTCCACAGATGAGTCAAACTTGTTGACTTCATCTGAACATTTCTTTCCTCCACAGAGACAAAAGTGGCTCACAGACTTTGACAGTGAAAGAATAAAAAGTCAGATTAACACTCACCATGCCTCAGTCTTCAGTTTTTCTCCTTCTGTTCTGTCGACATGAAATGGAGTCTGAACGGACTGAACACTTTCACTTTCATGTTCCCACCCTGTTCTCATGGATCTCATCTTTGTTGCTCCTCCTCTCGTCTACAGGAAATCAGCTGACTTTGTGCATCTGTAGCTGTTTTCACATAGAAACTCTGTTCAGCACCTGCAGATTCAGGACTGAACACTGTGTGGTGCTGTAATTTGACTCGTTGTAACGAAGTATGGACTTCTTCAAATGTTCTTTGGAGTCAGGTGAAACATAAGGACGTGTTCCGGTCAGAGAGTCACGAGGTCACAGGTGTATGATCCGGGCTCTTTGATGACGTACAGGCAACACAGGCAGATTATCAGATGGTCCAGGTGTGATATGTGTGGTCCTGAAAAAACGAATAAACGTGTTCAGGCTGCTGCTTTTTCATCTGGAAATGATTCATTACTGAATACAATAGAAGTCACATTACAGACGGGGCTTTATATTCATAAACAACATTCAGGTCCAAATACTCCTAACAAGGGTAACTTACATATGAAATGAACATGACTCATCTAAGAAGGAAGCTTACAGGGATTTCTCATTTATCTCAGTTAACAACATAATGTGTGGCAGCCCAGTTGGGCTCGAACAATGCACTAGAAACAGCAAATGTGCATCACACAGTGAGAAATGATCAAGCAACTGCAGCCACCGGGTGAGAGTGAAAAGAGCCAGAAAGCAACAGGCTGTTTAGTTGGAGTTCACGATGAGCTCAACAGGCGTTACTCAGCCTTTCACAACATGCTGCATCCAATTCTCTCCAACTTACAAACGGGTAACAAGTGGGCTGTCACTCACTTCGATCATTTACGCACAACACCACCGGAAATGGAGGAAAACAGGGGGACAGTCCACACGCGCTGCCAGCTCACGGAGAATACTCTTTTTTTAAAAAACTGTTTTATTTAGCATGATAGTCTTGACAGCGTCATCAAAGCGTCATCAAAACACTTTAGGGAGAATACTATATACATAGGTTCACACACAACAGAAAACCAGCAGAAACAGAGATTGAGACATAATGAAAAAAAAAGAAAAACAACAAAAACAGAGACAAGAAACATTGGCAGAAATGTCCATAAATGAAATCCATCATCGTTCTTAAAGTGGGGCTATACTGAGCCTCTCAAAAATAGAGTTCGTTTTCATGGCTCTTTTATTTTTCATGTCTTTTTTTCTCCTTGCATATTGGTGAATTTCTTGGCTGAATTGTTCCAGACTGGGTTTGGATTCTGTCCTTTTTTTCTTTTTTTTTTTGTGGAGAATACTCTGCTCATTCTACCAGCTGCAAGCATTCGCTCACTGCAGCTACGGCAACAGGAGAGGGACATGGTGGTTTCTCAGTGGGACTCTCTCCCGCTCATGTTGCACATCACTGGAGTCTGTGGCTCTGGAGACATCGTGCTGATGCTGCAGCTTTATTTCCGGTCACACTGTAGAATAACTCCAGGGCTCCAGTTTGTCTTGGATCACACAAAAGCAACAATAGAGCCACTCGGGAACTTTTTAGGAATGAAATCTCAACGAAACCCTATATCACCACCTACTGGGCTAAATTTAAGGCAAACATACCCTGGACCAAGGTTTGGCTGTTACCACACAAATATATGATCACTAACAAAGTTAAAGAAGTATCTTTGAAAATATGACATAAAATCGACCCAGTAAAGCATTTCATGCAGAAATGTAAGAATGATATCGATGTCAACTGTTCCTTTTGCTCGGTACAACCCGAAACAGTTAACCATATGTTTTGGCATTGTAACTACACCAAAAAGTTATGGAAAGACATATCAAAATGTATCTCTGATAAGCTGTATATGAACTTCAATCTGCACTTTGAACATGTTATTTTCGGCGTTCATTCTGACACTACAGAAGACCTGGATAAGCTTTTTTTTTTATTAATCTGGTACTGCTTTATGCAAAGTTCCATATCCACAGAGCTAAATTTGCTGGAGATAAACCCATTTTCTCCGTTTTTTACAAGTGTTTGGAATTATATTTACAGTCCCTCACCCCACTTGAAAATAAGAAAGCCATGAAAACAAAGAACATATGGGAAAAGTTTAATATTGGTAGGTAATTAGCTGTTACTATGTTGGTAGCATCATCACAGTTACTATTTATTTATTTACTTATTTATTTCATTTTATTATTGTCTTATTTGTTTGTTTTTGCTTTTGGTGTTTTTGTTTTTTTCCTCCTTCCTTGTTTGATTATGAATGTTTATCTGCCCTGGCTTTCTGTTCCTACTCTTTCATGAAATGTATTGGAATTATTTTTCTGTGAATGTTACTCTCTTCTATTTTCAATTAAAAACAAACAAACAAACAAACAAAACCAAGTCCAGGGCTAGAGGTCATCCTAACCATAACCCTCAGGAGTTTTCATGTTGGAACGATGCTTCACAAATGATCGAGTCATTATTTATTCATGCTTCATGTGACAGATCCAGTGACTCAGTCCATGTTCAGAGGGGGACCCCACAATTGTCTTTATTTCATACAATATATTATTTTCATAGAAACAGGCGGCAATAATTCACTGACATTTATAAATGACTCTGCGTTTCATGTTTGGTTGTAAGTGAATTTACAGTGGTTCAAGAATGTGTTGAAAAAGTGTTTCATGAGTTCAAAGTGTTAAAAACAGTTATCGGGAAACAAAGAGGCGCTACATATTTCGCCAGCAGGTGGCGCATGTCAGTGTCACGGTTCCAACAGTAGAAGAAGCCCTTCTTCTTCTTCTTCTTCTTCTTCTTCTTCTTCTTCTTCTTCTTCTTCTCTCTGTCTGTGTTGTTGTGGTCGGAAGAAAAGAGAGTCGAAGAAGAATGTGGCGCCTGACGGAGAAGCAGTTGTTGTTGGCCCGTAGACTCCAGTTTTGGAAAGACATGGCCTGTCTCCTGTGCGGAAAAGGACAAGAAAGAAACGCAACGTGAGACCGAACTCCGGAGTCTGCCTGTGAATCGCACCTGCGACATATGGAAGATGGAAATCAATAATCAGACATTATGTGTGAAAACTCACACTTCACATGATCAGAAACCAAAGAAAAACTTCAACACCAGCGACTAAACTTGATCAACTTCAAACCATGGATGTATTATAAGAACTGGATACCAGACCGCAAAATGGCCGCCGTTCATTTCAATGAAAGTTTTTTTTTTTTTTTAACTTTATTATAATAAATCAAAATACAACATAGAAGGCATACCATTATATACTTCTTCACAACTCAATGAAGCGGCAGGTTCTGTACAAAATGTGAAGACAAAGAAATGAAAGAGGAGAGAACATGGAAGCAAAAACTAAAACAAGGAGAGGCTCTTATTCGGAGAACAAATGGAGCTCGAACAGAGCATACAGTTTGAGGGCATTCTTGGTCGTCATCAAGGCCAGAGATTTTTTCTAATAGTTTAAGTCATTCTTCCATCCGTTGAAGTGGGGCTTGGTCTTGTGGAATTTGCATTTGTGGATGTAATGTTTGCCAAGAGTCAAACGATTATGAATCAGAAAGTCAGTGTTTCTCTCCTTCAGTTGAAGACCAATTTTGATAGACATCCAGTTAAAGTGTTGCACATGTATTTGTTTTGTTAGTAACCAACTTCCAAATGACAACCAAAAATCAACAACTAGATCACAGTCAAAGAATAGGTGTTCCACCCTTTCAATGTCTCTCTCACAAAAAACACATGACTTATTTTCCAAATTAAAGCGATTGAATAAAAAGTTATTGGATGGATATATATATATATATATATCATTCAGAATTTAAAATGAGACCTCTTTGGCTTTATGTGGGACTGGATAGGTCAGGTATGGTTTCCTTAGTTTTCCAGCCTCTGCCACAGAGTAGTCTTTTAAAACATCATTTCTTTGTAATTGGCAGGGATAGAGAAAGCCTGTGAAGACATTTCTTATGAATTTGTTGGAGAAGGATTTGTTGCCTAAACTGACTCCAGCAACTTTAAGAGGTCTTAGATTAGAGACAGTAGAATGTAACACCAGCTGCTGAGATAAGACTTTGAATGGGGGAGGAATGGCTTTTATGACTTTATTAAACTCTTTGATTGGACATTGAAAATTAAATTTGAGATTTAGAGTTCCGTGGGTTAGGAAGTTGCCGTGTTCATCTAAAAGCTGAGAAACCGACCAGATTCCTTTCTTTGACCATGATTCTAGAAATAAGGATTTGCGGTTGGACAAGACATATCTATTATTCCACAGAGGAGAATTTTGGGGAGAGAAGTTATGGTGGTAAATCAGCTTCCAATACAGAAGAACTTGCTGGTGGTAGTTAGAAAGTTTCACAGGTAATTTACAGATATCATAATCACAACGCAATAAAAATTCAATGCCTCCTCATTTCTGAAAAATTGCATTAGGAATACAAAACCAAAAAGAATCTTTGTGCAGAATAAACGTACTGAGCCATTTTGTTTTCAGAGCACCATTCATGGAAGAGAAGTCAATGGCGTTTAACCCGCCTTCTTCAATACTTTTTACCATATCAGCTCTTCTGATATACCGGCACTTGTTCTTCCAAATAAATGTAAAATTTAGATTATTGATTGATTTCATCATTTGATTAGAGATCTTCAGAGAAAATGCAGGATAGACGACCCTGGATAGACTTTCCATTTTAGAGAGTAGAACCCTTCCAAAAATGGTGATATCTCTCTGGAGCCAAGAGTTTAGGATAGACTTACACTTTTCCACATTCTTCAACACATTCTCTCTCTCACTAATTTCTTCATTTCTTGTCATAACAATACCCAAATATTTCACTTGATCTTTAACCAAAATGTTACAAAGAGAGGGAGCAGGCTGATCATGAAGGGCAAAAATTTCACATCTGTTAATGTTTAATTTTAGCCCTGAAGCTTTACCAAATCTGTCTATTAAGTTCAAAGCTTTAGTGATTTGACTCTCATCCTTTAAAAAAAGGCTTGTGTCATCAGCAAATTGACTTATTACTAGGTTCTTTTGCAAAATGTTAATCCCTTCAATATCACTGTTTTTAATGTTGATTGCCAACAATTCAGCTACTAGGATGAATAATAAAGGAGAACTGTTGCATCCTTGTCTAATACCTCTATGAACAGGAAATCTAGGACAGGTACCATGTTCCAAAACAACACAACTGTTGATCTCCTTATACAACATACCAATCAAGTTAATACATTTCTGACCAAAACCAAAATAGTTCAACGTGTTCAATATGAAGGGATGCTCTACTGAATCAAAGGCCTTGTAAAAATCAAGAAAAAGAATAAATCCCTCCTTGGAAAATAAGTGCGAATAATCAATTAGATCTAAAACCAACCGAATATTATTATGAATAGATCTTCCTTGTAAAAAGCCGGACTGAGTTTCATCTATGAGATTAGATATACCAATTTTTAGCCGAGCTGCTATACAACCTGACAGCAGTTTATAGTCGGTGTTGAGAAGAGTAATAGGCCTTAGGTTATCAAGAAGTCTTTTGTCTTTCTTTTGTTTAGGAATTAAGCTTATCACACCTTGCTTCATACTGGGCATTAGTTCCTGTTTATCAATCCATTCTTTTAAAGCTTTGAGCCACAAGTTTCTAATATCTTTCCAAAAGAAATGATAGAAATTTGCAGTGAGCCCATCTGAGCCAGGGGCCTTGTTCAAAGGCAGTTTCAAAACAATGGCGTCTAATTCTTCAGTCTTTAAGTCAGCTTCACATATTGCTTTGAAAGATTCATTGATGACAGGTTTAAATTTTGCAATATGATTTAAAAAGTTGTCTGAATCAGTAGGAGAGTATGCAGAAGAATAAAAGTTACTATAAAACTTGAATACTTCTTTCTCAATGACCTTGCTTTCTTTGCATTCTCTACCATTCACCAACAAACTTGTTATAGCTTTGTTTTCTTGTCTTTTTTTCTCCAGTCTACTAAAGTATGAAGAATTCTTTTCCCTTTCTTCCATCCATTTTGCCCTCGATCTGACAAAGGCACCCTGGGCTCTCTTATGGTAGATATGATCAATCTTGAATTGTAAAAGCACAATTTGTTCTTTGTCGTCATCAGACAAATCTGTTTTGATACAGAGATTATTTATTTCCTTAAACAAGTTGCGTTCTTCCTCTCTAGTTTCTTTATTTAAGATTTTTACTGGTTTGGATGGAGAATTCTCTAATTTTGAATTTTGCAAATTCCCATTTGTTACAAAACCCAGTTATATCATTATTATATTCAATTTCGGATATTATTTATTTTATTTTGGAGCAGAACCCCCTATGAAGTAGCAGATTAGAATTAAATTTCCAATAGCCTTTGTTGATTTTTTCTTTGGTCCTTGAGTTCAGGGTTAAATGAATAATACAATGGTCTGTTAAAGGAGCTTTTGAAGTTACTACCTCTGAGGCATAATCCTCCAGCACATCAGTTACAAGCCAGTAGTCGATTCTGGATTTAGCAGTATCATTGGGTTTGTGCCATGTGTATTGTTTATCCCTTGAGTTCTTTTTTCTCCAGATATCAATCAAGTTGTTATCTAGGCTGAACTTTTCAATAATAGGGTTAAAACAGTGATTTTTGTATTTAGACGGCCATCTATCTAGCCATTCGTCTGGCGCCATATTCCAATCACCACCCACCAAGATATAGTTAGTGGGATATACAGTTTGGAAATCAGTAATCACTTCAGTGATATCTACTAGCATATTTCTGTTTTGAGTGACCAGCTTATGGCCATAAACGTTGACTAGTATCAAGAAATGGCATTCAATCGTAAGAACCACAATTAACCAGTGACCTTCTCTATCTGATTTATGTGTGATTATATCACCTGGAAATTTCTGAAAACAAATAGCAACACCAGCTGACCTGTTACTTCCATGACTGAATAGTATTCGATCCCCCCACATGTTAGTCCAAAAGTTTTCATCCGCCTTGGAAGAATGGGTTTACTGGAGTAGTAGACATTGTGTTTTCTGCCCTTTTGCAAAACAAAATAAAGATTTTCCCTTAACCAAGTCTCGAAGACCCCTCACATTTAAAGAACTGAAGGAAACAGTGCAATTGAACATTAGTGAAAACAAACAGAGCAAAACAATGAACAACAAACAGAGTTTAAAGTGCTTAAGTTTAGCTGAACTCTTTTTTAAATTACCAGCAACAGAGTCCCTTGAAACCTTATAGTCTGTCTCTCACACAACCTCAACTCAAAGTGCAAACCAAGTTCAAGTCAGCCAATTTTTTGACCCTCTATGAAGCCATGGGGCCCACGGTAGTAGGCTCGTTTTCCTTCCCGGCGAGCCTGTTCAATCTGCGGCCAAAGCTTCTTCCTGGCCTCCCTGTCTTCCAGTGGCATCATCTCTGCGAAGCAGATCCCTCTTTCTTTGAACACCTGAGTCTCTTTGCGTTTCTGCCAGATTTCTTCTTTGATCACCCTCCGCGCAAACAACACAACCAGCAGTCTGCTGCGGTTGTTCTCATTTTTTCCAACTCTATAAGACGTCCACGGCATCTTCTAACTGGCGCACCTCTAAGTTAGGAGCAATATTCTTGAAGAGTTGAATGGTGTCTGCTCGAGCATTTTCATCAGCCTTTCCCACAATCCCATTAAGCTTCAGGCACCAGCGCATTTTGTATCTTTCCTGATCTTTTATTCTCTCTCTTAGCTCGTCATTTTCCCGTCTGATGAGTTGGTTTTGTTTCTCCAAATTAATAACCTTCTTCTTACAATCTTCCACCTCTTGGGAATTAGTCTGTACCGCTCTTGTCAACGTGGCTAGCATGCAGCTAGTTTGTCTAGCTTGTTCTTTGAGTTCGTCAAAGTTTTTTTTCCATACCTTGAATGGCTTGTAGAATGGTCAGGTTCGAGATCTCCGTCTCCCCTTTGCTTCTCTTTTCGACCGATTGTTTGTGTGGAGTCGGTGGGGCAGGCCCAGCACCTTTGCGTTTGAATTGATTAGTCATGTTAGCTTCCATCAAATCATGGTCGCAAGTTTGTTCCCCCCGAGAGTCTTCATCCAGCAACGCTTCCTCCACGCTGTTCAGTGTTTTGGCCATGTCAGGGTTTCGAACCGGTGAAAACGTTAAGGGTTTTCACCGGTTCGAATCAGTTTGGCGGGTCTAAGGATATTATTGTGACTCATTTTGGGACCAGAGTGAGCTTTTCAATCGAGACTTTGGGACCTAACTGTCGCTGCTGCCGCGAAGTGCTGCCGTTCAACACGCCTTCTTGCCGGAAGTCCTAGAATGGACATTAAAGGCTGTCCATCCTGGTCCATGCCGGCTGTCGGACCAATCATGTCTGAGGTTTCCTGGTTTTCACGTGACACGGGCCAGCTCAATACGCCGCCAGGCACAGGGGTGTCTCGGCACATAGTAAGTGAAGTGCCAATGGAGTGCCAAATGATTAGCGTGTTGACTTCTACATACAGGTTTTCAAACCATAACATTGTGATGATGTATTAGTTTTGTGTTTTTTTTACCTTTTTCTACCAAGATCGTTTTTTTGTTTGTTTTTTTTGACAAGAAAAGTGCAAGAAAACAACAAGAAAAATGAAAATGTGCAAATTTTTGTTCATATTGGATTTATTTCATTCATATTTATGTTATTTATTTTAATTTTAGTTTTATTATATATTGACCATAATAAATATGGTATGAATGGTCTGTATTTGTCATGTGATCTGTCTTAAATGTAATTATATTTTTGAATGAAAAAAGTTGCCAATATGAATTATCAGTATCAGTATCGGTATCGGTATTGGTGAAAATGCAAGAAAAAGTATCGGTATCGAATCCTAAAAGTGTGGTATCGCCCATCCCTACTGTTTAGGGCTCAGCAGCAACAGGAAGTGAACAACTTTAAGCAGCTCCGACGGTGCGTCGTTACAAAGTTACATCCCCGTCTACTGGCCTGACATGCATACTGCAGCGCTTTTGGTCGTTCATGTAAATGCAAATTTTTTTAAAGACGCAAAGGAAAGACTTTTCCATTTTTGGTAGCCGCTCTTGTCTAAACGTGGCCTCAGTCTGTTTCCCCTCACAAATCCTGCACTCGCTCAGTGTCTCAACCAATGGCCACCAAGCGTATTGGTTTCCACTGCTGCAAATATAATAGCACAGAAGAGCGTCCACCTTAATTTTGTTACTCACCCAAAAGATGGAGACCGTGAGGTACTTTTAAATTAATTAATTCATTTATTAATGCTGTTTACTCAGAAAAAAAACCATCTATCATCAGCAGTCTGATGGTTTAAGGAATGTTTTCTTGGCACTCATCACAACACACTCTGACATCTACTGACAACTTCTCAGCATCTTCACTGAGATGGACACATCTGGCAAGTTTAAGCTTTTTCTTTACTTAATTTCCTCTAAATCTGTGTCTCAGTTTGTACAGATCGCAGCAACTTTTTTGCTTCTACTTCAGTTATAATTATTGTGCCGGGATCCAGACCGCACCGAGCAATCCGTGGGATGAGGTGGACAAGATCTGCATGGCTGTGCAGCTGTCCCATTTGCAGCCCTGCTTTCATTTTGCATCTGACATCTTGTAGAATCCATGTCCAGGAGAGGAAGACGAACACTACATCCCAGTTTTGCATCAAACTGTATTTGACTGCCGTTTTCTTTATAGCCCGATTGCATTCTGCACACACTGTCGTTATTACACTGAATCCATCAGGACAATCTGCCAGTTACATTTCATGCATCACTCTGCAGCATTTTATTGAAGCAGATTTGAGTCCAAATGGCAGAAAAAGAAAAGGACAAAAGACAAAAGAAAAGGGTGTTTTCTCCCCCAACAGACTCCTTTTCCTCCAGACTGATCTTGATTATGAATGGCTGCCCCGAGGAGCATGGGGGGGGGGGGGAGAGCAGAGTCGAGGAGGAGAGAAAGGGAGGGATGGAAGGATGAAAGGCGTAGACGAGTGGAGGATCAGAGGCTGAGGAATGTTTGCCATGAAACACACATGAAACTATGAACGCCCGCATGTATGTGCTTGCACATACAAACCCGTAAACAGGCATGAAAGAGGTAATGAGATTCAGCGTAGACGCACAAATCCCCCAATGAGCAGACACTGTAAAAACGACCTTTGGCATCTAAAAATCTCCAAATTCTCAAATTCAAAAAAAAAAAAAAAAAAAAAGGTGGGGAACGGCTAAGGCAGGGGTGTAGCCTTAGGTGGGATGTTCTGGAAGGATAAGGAGTAAGGAGGTTTTGTGGGGAGGTATTTTCGTGTGCGCATGAGTGCGTGTGTTTGTGTATGTGTGTAGATAGACTATAAATCCCAAGGGGGAGACACAGCTGTTTCACACTCGTCCAGATGTCAGTGGATTCAGAGAGACAAAGTAACATGGAGAGGGAGAGAGACATGCACAGACCTATACTGTACACATCAAAGTCAGTGGAGTGACACACATATGTACACACACACACACACACACGCACACACAGATAAACTACAGATGGCGTTAGGACTCATTGGAAGCATCAGAAACAGCTTTGATGTCAGCGAACAAATCTTCCTCGCTGCGGTCATTGCAGCGCTGGAGATGCAGACGTACAGTAGCTGCTGATAAAGGCTGTCGTGACGGAGTCAGGGCAGATGTGTAACATCTGAACAGTGTTTCAGTAACAGCTGGCCGGCCTGCTGATGTTTCTCTCATTGTATCTTGTGCTCCATTGGCATGTGCAAGATAATTCACACATGTAAGGGCAAGAGCATGTGGCTGGTATTTTTTTAAAATCTTTTTTTTTTTCAGGGCCTTTTATGCCTTTTATGTATTAAATAGGATTGTTAGTATCCACAGGGAGCAATGCGGGATCAACACAAGTAGGATTCGTTGAGTTCAAGCTCGGGTTTGAAACATTTTCTTCCTTTTTCAGAACATGTCACGATAGAATATCATTTAGAAATTACCTGCTGAAATAGTGTATAATTTTTTTTAAATCAATTTTTTTTAAGTAGAACTCGTTCGAGGGAGGAGGGAGATGTTTTTTTTCTTAAGATGGGGGGAGGGCAGTAGATTTTTTTTTTAAGAGCTATGGCCTCTGTTTTCCTTTATTAAGGTATTATTACAACAATTTAAGTCTGCAGCTAACAAGCAAACTTGGAAACCATTTTTGAAAGTATAAGCTCATTGCCAATGTAATCACGACCAGTGTTGAGGGTATATTTTATTTTTAGGCATTAACAGAGTGATATGTTTCTAATAAATTTTGGTAATATTTTTACAGTCACTCTGTCCAGTAACATAACCTGATCAAACAGTGTAACTGTGGTTGAGAAATGACACCATTCGCTGCTAAACTGGTCTCCAACAAGCCCTGTTTTTACCGTGAAATTGTCTTTGCCACCAGGACGAGGGTTTTGTTGGAAAGATTTAAAATCCGTGATGCTCTCTGGTCTCTGTCTTGGTTGGCCAGTCTACGCTGCGCTTCTTAGCGACAGGTGACGGTGGACGAGCTGATTAGCTCACCGTGCTCTGACTCGCCTGACTGTTCCGAGTCGGCTCGAACTCGAGCTGAGACGAACCAGTTTACTCGCTGCAACTTTGCCTGCATCTGTTTCGTCTCCGTTCAAATTAAACTTAAAAGAATCAACACATCGAGCAACATAAACGAAGTGCAACGCCAACGGCTGCAGCGGTGTTGCTTTCCAACGAGTCTCATGCTGCAGTTAGCGTTAGCTTGCTAGCTCATTTGCAGGAGTTCTCTACTGCAACTTCAAACAACGGGCTATTTTCACATTTCCAACAGTTTTCCTTCCTCTTAATTGGCGAAGTCAAAGTGATCAAAGTGTGAAATCAAAGTGCAGTAAACAGCACAGCTGTGTTAGAAAAACAATATTACACACTTCTATTTTTAAAGCTTAGTCTTACTTCTGTGGTTATTTTGGTGAAAGTAACCAAAGTTCTTGAAATTAGTAACTTATTACCCTACACAAGAAGTATTATTTTAGGGTAACTTATTACCTTTAAATGAAAATAACCAGTAATATCTAATATATTACATTTTGGAAGTAACTCGTCCAGCACTGATCACAACTTACCACTGCCTGTTATAAACTGAGAAAATGCAAAGCTACTCTTTCAGGGCATCAAACAAAGTTTGCTGGGTGTCACTGAATCTTCTAACTTAATTTTAATGTTTTGAGTTGCTGTTTGACTCAAAAACTCGTGTTGATATGTTGCGTGAAACAGCACACAGTGCACTGACTTCTGCTCTTCTTAAGGCTCAGTGTAATCTGCTGCTTCTGTTGGAGAAACAAAGCTCTCTTGTTTCTTATGACGGCAACCGTTGGAACAGACCCACCAGCTCCAACAAGGCGTAACAGCTCTGTTTCCACTGAGGGTCTGACAACAAAGGAAAAAAATATTTGCAACCATCTACTTCCTGTACCACTACGTTCCATCAAAAGCTGTGACTGCATCTTTTAGTTCACTCAAGTTCACTCTAGACTTAGAGTAGAGAAAAAAATAGGCACAACTCATCTTAACATTTGAAACAAATTGGGGTTTTTTTGCCCTAAAGCTTCTGTGAGGATTATCTGCCTGTAAATGTATCAACACGTTTTCATAAAACGACTGCAAACTCTGAAAAAGAGTTGAGCACAATTTAAAGCTGTTCATCGCATTAGGAGCTAACACACCACTCGATTAAGACAAAACTCTGAATAAGACACCGCCATGTAAACAGCATTTTCTGATTACCTTACTCCGGATAAGGTCATAGTCAGAGTAAGCAGTAATCGAATTTAGACGAATATTGCAGTTTTAGTCGCATTATTGTACACATGTATACACCTTACTCCCACTATGCGGTTCTCTCTGCGTTTTCGCAGCATTTTGCGACAGTGACACATAGTTTACAGCAGTCAAACTGCTTGAAGGCACATACTCTACCTTCCTGCGGCAAGTTTACAGCGAGCTTCAGAAGAAAAGGTGACTACCAACGCCTTGAAAACCAAGTGGCAACATTTTTGGGGTGAAGCAGAAACTAATGCCATGTTAGATATTTTGAGAGAAATGGATATCATGTAGATTTTGGAAAATTGGAAATGAAAAACTCAAAAGGTGAAAAAGTAGTAACATATTCGACAGTTGTTGTGTTGTTGTTGTTGTTGTTGTTGCTGTTGTTGGTAGGCTTGGTCCGGTGTACTGGCTTAAACTGGTTTAATTTTATGCAAATCAGCCAAACTGACATTTGTCATGAAGTGAGATCCTGGCAGATTGAAACAGCAGCATTATGTACCGACACCCAGCGGACTAACAGTGCACATAAATCAAACTTGTAACATATTGCATATTGATTAACATATCATGATGTTCGAGGAGGCTATAAACGAAAATTAATGACAGACGGACTGCGCGCTATTTAGTTTAGAGCTCATGGCTGCACAGCTCTGTGTATCGTCATCAATACACACAGCCTTAAACTTAGCTATTAGCATCAGGAAGAAGGGGGGTTTTCTAACATTAATTACGGCCATTTTGATCATCATGTCTGCACAGTATTAGTTGTGGAAGTTACAGAAATGATGGAAAGTTTAATGA
>JAQLOL010000019.1:14262751-14273307 GCA_029783665.1 Naso thynnoides
AAAAAAATAAATCAGACGTTACTAAACAGTTACTCAGTACTTGAGTAGTTTTTTCACCAAGTACTTTTTTACTTTTACTCAAGTAATTATTTGGATGACTACTTTTTACTTCTACTTGAGTCATATTATTCTGAAGCAACAGTACTTTTACTTGAGTACAAGTTTTGGCTACTCTACCCACCTCTGGCCAAGTGTGAGAGCGCCTTTAAACTCGAGTCACACACGGTCTCAAATTTGTTGACCTGACTTTAGACTTGACTTAAAAAAATAAAAAAAAACTTACAACTCAACTTAGACCTCAACAACAGTGACTAGTAACTGGACTTAAGCGATCAGTTTAGTTTAGTTTATCTAGTGTATTTGGACAGGGACGATGCACATTAATCAACATTTCTGTAAAGGTGCCATTTTTAGCTATGCTGCTAATTTGCAACTGTAGTCCCCCGGGTAAGGTGTCAGCTGCTACTGTCCCCCATGAGTCATTCTGACTTCCTCAAGACCTAAAATCAAACACTTGCTTGTCTTGCCTCGGCTTCACACTGCATGTACTAGGCTGTGTACTGCTCTGCTTCTCCAGTGTACAGCAACTGACACCACAAACCTCCAACAAAATACTAAAGCACACAAAAAGTGAGAGTTTTAGTAAATTAGTTTATTACTAAGTGAAATGTGTCAACCATGAACAGAGACAGCTGTGACATTTTCAACGCAAATGACGCTGTGAATTAATGAAACAGGGAACCAACTCACAGGCAACAGAAGCAACAACTTGTCTTGTTCAAGTTCATTTTCCTAGAACACTTCATATCTTCTCCACTCTGCTTGACTTCCACTCTCTCAGGCCTCAGTGTTGTAAACTGAGAGGTCAGAGGCCAAGGTGACGTGCAGCTCCCAAGGAAACTGATTGACAGGCCTGTTGACTTTGCCCTGCTGACCCCTGCTCTCCTTGATCATCAGCTGGACGTCCTCATCGTCGAGGAGACGGATGAGGTCGCCTTCAGGATCGCGGTAATTCAGGGCGATGTCATCCATCTTGAAGACGTTTCTTAAAGACAGAAGACAGGGAGAGAATTACCTCAACCGTGGGATTTTTAAAAAAATATTCTGAACCCCATTTGTACTTTTTTTTAATAATCATTTAAATATAATGCATCACAGTCATTAGAATTATATTCAGACCAAACCATCCCAGCCAGATTTAATTTCTTTGTCTACAACTGCGTATCAGGGCCATTGTAGGAAAACAAGCTGGAAGGAGGGGAACATTTCTGAGTTTTAAACTTAGAATTTTTGAGTTTTAAACTAATTAGCTAATTAGCGGTGGGCCCATCTCTTCCTTGTTACTCTCGAAAGAATGGCATCTATCCTCTTGTCTGAAACTCTGAGGGAGGCAAATAATAAGCAGAAAAAAAGTTGGCGTATCCCTTTAAAATAATAAATAATATTATGTATTTGAACACTTTTGTCTTTATTCAAGTGATCTAAGATATATACTTTTATTTGTAGGCTTCATTCAGAACCTAAAATAATGTGTTTGACTGTTTGTTTTCTTTTCTTGTTTTTTATACTTCAATGAAAGTAGATTTTGTCTTTGACAAACTTTGACGTCCACACCTACAAGAGGGACCCCGGATGATTTGGTTGATAATCAACATCTGGTGACTGTATAGCACCTGATGAACAGCCCAGTCAGGCTCAAAACAAGTTTTTAATGCAGTGATTAAATAAAAAAAGAAAATATATATTTTTGGGAGTTACAGTGTTGCAAGTTATGTGCACTGTCCCCCACTGGATTTTTCGGCTCGGTACCTGAAGAATCGATTGTGCGTGTGTCTGCTGACCTTTTCTGTTTCAGTTTAAAATCACACAAGAAATGAATCGAAAATAATCGTAAAAGTTGAAGTTGCAGAAGATAACTTGAGCTGATGAGCTAGCAAGCTGACGCTAGCAGTAGCATTAGACTCGATGGGAGACAACTCTGCTGTAGCCATTTGCTGTTTTCATTTGTTGTCACTCTCTTTCAGATCCAGTTTGGACCGAGACTAAACGGTTGCAGGGAAAGTTGCAGCAGTAAACTGGTCCGTCTCAGCTCGAGCTCGAGGCGACTGACGGTGTGACTTGCAGACATTCTGTTGTCGGCAGAGGCGAGTCAGAGCACGGTGAGCTAATCAGCTCGTACTGATGTCACCTGTCGCTAAGAGGCACAGAGTAGACTGACAAATTAGGACAAAGAGTAAAGAGAGCGTCACTGATTGGGCAAATAGAACGGGAGTGATTTTTATCAATCTTGAATACAGAGGCATAATGGGAAAACACAGAGATCTCACGTTACTCTAAGACCACGTCACTTACTAACAGCTGTCTACGGGTAATTTGATATTTTTTTTCCGAACAGAACACAAAAAGTTATTGATGTTTACCCCAAAGTTACCTACTGCAGTTTTAATAGCTGTGCCGCAATATAAGAGCTTATTAAATTTAATTTCAGTTCCTGCACTCCTTCATTATCTTCCTCCTTGCCGTGCTACATGCTGCAATCCTCTCTCTTCTCTTTTCCTTCGTACTCACCACACCCCAACTACCACCACCCTCTTCTCCTTGACTCTCTTCACCTCCTACCCCACCCCCTACTCCCCCCGCCCCTCTCCACATTATCAGTGCGAAGCCATATTAAAGACCAGGGTCTCATCCATCCTACTCCAGGGCACAATAGGCCTGTACACAGAAAAACAATAATGAGCAGATAAGCGGAAGAAATGAACTGATTATGAATGGGGAGGACTAATCACCACAGTGCTCACCTATCTAAATTACCAGATAATGAGAGATAGAGGGAGAGGGAGGATGAAAGAGAAAAAGACGGAGTATAACAGATATGATAGTGTAATGAGCAGAGGGCCGGGCGAGTCCAGGTCCCAAACGAACTAATTTGACGAGCGATGATGTTTGGTGACTGGAACTAACGCCCCCCAAAATATAGAAGGATAAAAAAAATCTTTAATGGGTGGTCATAAAGGTCAGTAATCACCTTAATTCATCAGCATATCTCTACGAGATATAAAAATCTGCTCGGCTGGGATTTGATACCAAAACACTTTATTGAAAAAGGTTGAACAAAACAAGTAAACACTTCACAAATGCAGAGCAGAGGTCAAAGATGGCCGCTCAAAGTTTAGTACCTTTTAAGAGACATAAATCTGTGTCACAAAGAACAAGACGTGGGAAACTGGGAAAAGAAATAAATTATTGATGTGAATCTGATGTAAATATTGTCACAAAACATCACCGCCTTAACTTTAAGCTTTCATCAGATGAGTTTTAGAGCCTGTGTCCACAGAGTGATTTTTTCTGCGTAATCTAAATCTTAGAGGCAGTTTGCACAACCAAGTTTTCGCATTAAAGGAAACACTTTTTTTTTGCGGTTCGGCCTTTGTTTACATGACAACAGCACGATGGCACCCCTGATACCACAAATGTTTGCAACTGGGTTCCAGAGTGTAATCTTTTAAAACTGCAACCTGCTTTCCAGCTGTATAAACTGGCAAACAGCAAAGCCTATGACAATGGTGACTATGCTAATGCTAACGCTAATGCTAGCACAAGTCAATGGATTCTGCTCTAGCCACTACCAAACTCTGACTTAACCCTGCAGTGCACTGAAAGCAAGTCGAATATGGTGACAGCTGATTTAGGTGAATTCGAGTGTTGTAGCATAATTTCAGGAGTTGATATACGGCTGAATTTCTTTAATTTGTGGCTGCTTTGGGCTTAGCAGCAACAGGAAGTTAACAACTTTGGCAGCTCTGATGGTATGTCATTACAAACTTACAACGTCGACTACTGGCCTGGCATGCATACTACAACACTTTTGGTCGTTCACGTAAACGCAGAATTCTCTAAAGACACAAAGACAACGTTTTTATTCGGGCTGTTTCCGTCTAAATGTGGCCTGTGTGGACTGTTTGTCCTAGTCGTGTATGTATGTTGTTGTGTTGTGGCTGACTGATTTAAGCTGCCAGCTCCCTGAAGAGAAGAAAAGGAAAAGGGGCGGACTCATGAAAATGCAAGATGCCACAAGATGCTTTTATCACATAAGAGAGAGAAAAGCCTGTTTGTGAGAGCACATTCGCTAGACACAGGATGTTGTCAGTGACTGTTGTGCTTTTATTCAATACTTTGTAAGCTTGTTGTTAACTGTGTAATAAAGTTGCAGTAGTTAACTTCCGCTAATGAGATAACAAGCTAACGTTAGCAGTAGCGTGAGACTTGTTGGGAAGCAACTCCGTTTGGCCATTTGCTGCGACTCGCATTTTTTTAGCAGTAAACTGGTCCGTCTCAGCTCGAGCTCGAGCCGACTGACGGTGTGACTTGCAGACACTCTGTTGTCGGCCAAGGCGAGTCAGAGCACGGTGAGCTAATCAGCTCGTACTGATGTCACCTGTCGCAAAGAGGCGCAGAGTAGACTGGCAAATTAGGACAAAGAGTAAAGAGAGCGTCACTGATTGGGCAAATAGAACGGGAGTGATTTTTACCAATCTTGAATACAGAGGCATGATGGGAAATCACAGAGATCTCGCGATACTCTAAGACCAAGTCACTTACTAACAGCTGTCCATGGGTATTATGATGTTCTTTTCCAAACAGAACTCATGAAGTTAGTTTTTCACCCAAAAGTAACTGCAGCTTTTTAACATGTAAAGCAAAACCACATGCAGCTTGTTTTTCCTCTCACTGCACAGATGCTTCATCCAAGTGCTGCCCGGCACTTCTAACAACATGGACACGGGCCCTTATGATCCATCACCACATTTTTTGGAAGGTGTTGTACTTTAATTCACACACAGGTGTGAAGTAACATACAGCCATTTTCTCCACCACCGCCAAATATTAGTCAACGCTTTACACCTACAAAATTGATCCTCACATTTCTCTCAATCACTTTTTTCCACATGGGTGCAAATTTAAAAAAAAACAAAACAAAACATGACATAGAACACACACTTTTAAGTGTCCATCATGTCCCTTGTTTTACCCTAAAATGGCTCCACTGACGTTCAGAAAAGTGATCTGAAAGTATTTGGTATATGCCCACCTCATACGAGAGAGTAGATCCTTGTATGTCGGCTGGATAGTGAGGTCCTCTTGCACACACACATCTCTGAGAGAAGGAACACAAATATTCAACATTAATAAAATATACTCCTACATTTATTCTTTCAGTCAATTGCCTCACTCCCGAGTTCAAGGCAAGAAGATAGATCCCATTCTTCCGACTGTGCGTGCAGCGACAAGGAGGAGATGGGCAGAGCTCGCCCACCGCTAATTAGCTTAGCTTATACACTAGTAGTCAGTTGGAAGTACCAGCCTGGGTGGTGAAAGTGAAGAGAAGAAGTCCATTGACCTGTCAACTAGCAAAATAGTGAGTCGTTTACATCCCTACATGTGACACATATTTTTGTATATAGCAAGCATCTTAATCTTCTTGCTCTCTTCTTCTGCTGTTTACTGGCGCTTATGCGTCCTGTGGTTTACTTTCAGTATGCACTGGATTCTAAAATTACATCTGAGTCTGAAAATAGTATAACATGGTAAATAAACAAGTCACAACAAGCACACGGGACTGTTTAGAATTGGAAAGTTACTCTGATGACTTTAGGTGGAGGCAGGCTAACGCTACCCATTGACTATCAGTGTTTGAGCTAAGCTAATTAGCCATGGGCGAGCCCTGCCGTGTCCTCCTTGTTACTGCACGCACGGTCGAAAGAATGGGATCCATCTTCCTGTCTGGAACTTGGGTGTGAGGCAAATAACAAAAAGAAAAAAACTCCCTTTTGAAAGTTTCAGATTTTCACAAGTTGCAATCCAAGCTCAAAGATGTTGACTCTGGTATCATCAGCATCATGTTGAGCTGTTTTATTGGTTTATGCGAATTTAAAGAATGCACAAAATTTCCCAGGTGCATACATATGTTCATATGTAAATTATTCACCACATAAATATATTTCTTCTTTTTTAAATTTGAATTCTGTGTAGCAGGAAGGACTACAAACTGCCATTTTGTTGTGTAACCCTGTGTTTTACAAGGACAAATAAATTGTTCTGATACCTTGCAAAGAAAATTTTACAGTACAGATGCAAACTCTACAGATCATATAAACCGGAAGTCTGGGGTGCTGAGTTTCGCTTAACTTAAAATTCCACAATCATGCCTTTTAAGGACAAAAAACACAGCCGAAAGTTCAATTGGCAGACCAGAATCCTAGTGATTAGTGATCCTCCTGTACGCTCATCAGTATCAAATGATTAATTACAGTCCTAATCAAACACACTTCTTAACAGACCTGGTGTCGACTCCAGAGGGAGTGAGCAGGAAGCAGCGCAGGCAGCTGTAGGTGTGGCCTTCACTGTCACCTTCTGTGTCACTCTCTGGGAGGGGCTTAATGATCTTTACAAAGGATTGTGGGAAAATGCCCGTTTGGTTGTTCACGGTGCCCTGAAACGTAGACACGAGGACAGAGGAGGAGAGAAGAGAGGAAGGAGAAAGGGAAGATTAGAAATGAGCAGAGTCTCAGCAGATGGAGTGTTGAGGGACTGACGTGATGATGAGACGACTTCATGCCTCGAAGAAGAGAGCACGAGAACGCGGCGTGGACGTGCACCTGGAGAGAAGTTTTCCACACTAATTAGCCTGTTCATAATATCCTGCTGATTTTACAACCATTCATCACACCTTTTTTTTTTTTTTTTTTTTAATACACTCCTGGTGGGGGGGGGTTTGTGTGTGTGTGTGTGTGTGTGTTAATAAACAAACAAACACCCCACGAGATTTTTTTATACCTTAAAAAAGTCGATTGCTAACAAGTGGCTAAATGAACTTAATGTGCAGTGTCGTAGGAAGTGGAGTACCGCTGAAGTCATGTGACCATGGTGAAGTTTGTTTGTAGCCTAATATTTATTTTATATCTGTGGCAGTTAAATTAACGCTTCAAAAGTCATAACAGTGGTGTTTATTTGTGAGGATTATCTTGCTGAACAAAACTAAACCACAAATTGATTGGAGAAATCTCACGGGCTTTGTGATGAAGGAACCAGGGTGATGATCAATTCCACGTTGGCTACAAGAGTAAGTCACCCCCACAGCATCATGTTGTATCAGTTTTCTAATTTCCAGCTTTCTTTCCTCCTCTCTTCTTCGTCCAGTGATCAGTCCATCAGACTTGTTTCTGGCATACTCTCTTAAATTGTACATCGATTTTTCTTATTGCCCTTCCAGGAAGAATAGGTGATCAAAAGATACAGATTAAGAAGAGAAAGGTCAGAAGTTTCCCGACATTTAGTTCCTCATATGGATATCCTGCAAAAAACCTGACTCCTACACTTAATGGTACAACTTAATGTTGGCTTTTTTCCTTAAAACATCCGTGCCTGGGAAAAAATCAGACCGGATTCCTCCAGTTTTTAACACAGGCTCCGTGTTACTGATCTGTCGCCCGGGCAAGCCAGCATCAGGTGATGAGCTGTAAGAACATTCCTCAAACTTGTCTTCCAGAATTACAAAGACATCATTCAACTTTTTTACAGGCTGAGTAGGGCTGCTTTGGATGATACTGTACATATTCTGTAAAATCAGCAGACTTCTCCGTTGAGGCTCAAAGGATGAACAGTCTGATCAGGGAAAGGAAAACATTTCTCTGTATTAACACCTCGGAGCTGCTAAGTTAAAAGGTGTTACAATCAAATTAAATTCCAATTTTTCTGGGAAATATCTACAGTATTAATAGTTTGAGTGTTTATTCATTGTAAAAAAAAAAAAAAAAAAAGCCAAATACACAACTTTATTCTCTTTATACATTTATAGTGAGGAAAAAAAGACAACGTGTCTGATGAAGATATGACAAATTGACCATTTATTCTGATTTTATCCCAACATTAGTTTAGTGTGTAATTATCTTCCGCTGCTAGGGCGGCTACTCCTTCCCTCTTTCTAACCCTAACCCTGACCGAACTACTGCTTAAAGTGGACATGTTATACTCATTTTCGGTTCTTTGATTTTGATTTTGGACTCCTATAGAGCAGCTAGACACAACCAATTGAACAGCAAAGTCTGTAGATCCTCAGAAAACTGTGACTCGCGCCCTCTCTCTTCCTTCTAATTTCTGCATTCTCTCAAAGCGGTCTGTGTCGGTTACTCCTCCCCCTTCCCTCCTCCGTGCACGCCTCCCACACGGCTCTACGCACAACCCCTTTACTGACGCAAAGTAAACGCAGCTAGGACGTTCATAAAATGTAACTTACAGCTTCTAACACTTCAACATAACAAAGTAACTTGGGGATAGTGCCATCTTTTAGCAGCAGTTTAGCCGTTAATGCAACTCGTGCACTCATGCTGAGGACGTAAATAAATCCACACGGAATAAATTCACAAGAAACTGGAACACTGTCAACTTCTGCTGAAAGTTTAACAAAGTTAACTTTCCTCCATTCACCTTAAAAAATACTTTATTGGAGCCATCTTGAACAAGGTGCTGACAGTAATCCCTGAAGCAGAGAGCTAGAGTCGTTTCGATACCGATACCAGTAACGGGAAATACTGCAGATAACGTAGAAAATGCTGGTATTGGTATCAGCGAGTACGCTAGTCTGGCATCAATCATTTACTATGTAATTTATTATTTATTAAATGGTACCCAGCTATTTTCCCATTAGCTCAGTTAGCGCTGACTGATGTTACATACCTGAAATTAATTTTTCTTTGCTGCTCTAAAACAGCACTCAGTGAGCTGCGCCGTGCTTCCACTGGCAACTACTATTTTTAAGAGGGACGAAGAAGAGAGGAGAGAGTTGAAAGAATCAGCTAAATGTTTGCGATCTGCAATATTTTATGCATGAAAGTCAAAGGAGATGTGCAAGGAGCTGTTTTTTATGCGCTGGTTACGCCACTTTGGGTATCGGAATCAGTTGGGAGGGAAAAAAATGGTATTGGAATGACTCTACACTGAGCAGAGTCAGGGAGGGGGCGGGCACAGCGCTGTGTGCGCGAGCTGGCGTGCCCATATAAGGAAGTCCAGCGCTCATTAATGTCACTGGAAAAACACAGTTGGAAAAACATTGTACAACACAGCCTGCAGGGTCACCTCAAATGCACGAACCTCATCATGTGACAGTTTGGCATCGTTTAACACGAGTATCCGACTTTGTAACAACATTCACAGGCCAGAAAAGACGCCAAAGCATAACAGCTCTCCTTTAAACTGAGAAAGATGGACTTTGTGAAGGAGACAAAGAGTTATTGACACTGTGAGTGCCTTGAATGATTTTACAATCTCATCAGAGAAGGGGAGAGAATGAGCTTGTCCACGTGGGTCACGTTTCCATCTCTGCTGACGGAGGTGGGGCAGGTAAATAACCGTGGCCAGTGAACTGCTGAGTTGTTGACTTGGGACTGAATGCTGATTGTACCTTTCCCACTGAAGACAAATGCCAGAGAAGTGTGTTTATTTGCAATGTGAACAAAGTGAGAGGCTGCAGCAGAGAGGTTAGTTTCTTATTTCAGCCGTCAGTTAGGTTGTCCTCTGAGTGTTAAATTACACACTGAAGACTTGGTTTTCGGCCAGCCTTCGCAGAAGCCGCCCATCACAGGGAAAGCATCTCTCATTTTCTGTGAGAGCCCTGAAACGGTTCAGGTGTCTCTCCGCTGGTGGGTTTGAAACGTTTACCTTGATGCATCAGTCTGCCAGTTGGATATGTCACGTTTTCCACCCACAGCCACTCTGTCCACTGACTAAATAAAAGGCACTCACTCAACTTTTCACAAGTTCTATGTGTTACATTAACCTCCGAAAACACAAAAGGCTTAATACTAGCATGGAGGCAAAGTAGCCAAAAAAGAACAACAAGATAGTGTTTTGCAGTGTTGCATAAGGTTATTATTATCAGCCCTATCTGGCATGATTTTTGGAATCCTCTAGAAAGCTCGGGGCAGGATAAGTGCATCGTCCTCCTCCTCCGTCATGTTGATTCGCACTCCCTCTCTCCCATCACATCAGCTTCCACCTCCTCCCTTCTACCTCTCTCTCTCTCTCTCTCTCTCCCACACTTCTCTCTCACACTCTATCTCAACACCTTACACACTAATATTCAACATGTTCCCTGACCTTGCTTCATGTATTCTGTGACAAAGCAACATTTTTCGTGACAACTCTTTGCCAACACCAATGCTCCAGGCGTTGCATTTTTATGCTGAACAGTTGTGCCACATCTTGGACATCAAGGTTTGACATGGGACACTTACACCGTGTAATCAGGACATTTTGTTACCTCCGCCAAGGAGGTAATGTTTTCGCCAGGGTTTGTTTGTTTGTCTGTCTGTCCGTCTGTTAGCAACATAACTCGAAAAGTTATGGACGGATTTGGATGAGATTCAGGAAATGTCCTCAATGGGACCAGGGACAATTGATTACATTTTGATGATTCAGATCTCCGTGCAGTAGTTATGTCCATATTCATGACTGTAATAATAATGAAGCAGTAAGACTCGTGCAGTCTCAGTGCAGTT
>JAQLOL010000019.1:14306398-14318272 GCA_029783665.1 Naso thynnoides
GATTGACAGCCTTACTTGAAAGTAATTTTATTACTTTTTCTGGTAACTAGTAAAGTAAGAGATTATAGTTGCCAGAACAGTAATTACATTACAATTACTGATCCATGTGACACTACATTACTGTGTGAATAGAAAGGAATGTGTTTTTTGTCTTCAGATATTTCATGACCAGGAGACATATGTGCATTTTCTGATAAATATTTTTCTACAGAAGGCGTATTTCATTTGAACGGTCACAAATGTTGAAGTTCTAACAAGCTGCTGATAGTGTTGCTGTGCTTAAAGAAGTAAAGTAGTAAAGTAAAGAGTAACATAACTAATTACTTTTGATACAAAGTAATAAGTAAAGTAACTTGTCCAACACTGTCCAACACCGCTTCTTCGCTCCGCTCGGCCGGGCACACGACAGGGAGCCTTGTCCTTGTTATACTGGTCAACCCTCCCGATTTTTGTCCTCCCAATTTCACATTTCTCCTGATTGATAGTTATGTCACCAAACCTGTTTTTAACTCGGTAATGGTACAGCCCAGAGACTCTTGAAGCCTACTGCTCCACTCACA
Organism: Naso thynnoides; assembly: GCA_029783665.1. NCBI lineage: Eukaryota > Metazoa > Chordata > Actinopteri > Acanthuriformes > Acanthuridae > Naso > Naso thynnoides. Next base: position 14,306,959 of record JAQLOL010000019.1, read on the forward strand.
TAACTATACAGATGCACCAGGCGCACCACGCAACGGCAGAAAAACTTGACAAAAGAAGATAAAGCTGCCGGCTCTGCTCATGCTTGACAAGAAGTCTGCGCACTGATTTCTCCGCTGGGCCAAGTGACACGAATCACCATCAGGAGACAAACATCAATGACTGAACAGCAGCACTGATGTCAGTGGTGTGTTACATTACACAGACTCTGTGACAGTAAGGGGAAAAATTAAGAGTAAAATAGAGATTTTTGTTGTGATTTTGTTAACGTTATGTTGAAAGCCACCCGCATCGCCCCCAACCTTAAGACTTTTTGAAGTCTCAAGATTGGCAAATATGCTCGTACCAGACGTGTTGGATTCAGCGGCTGTTTAGCCGGAATAAAAATGTTTTGGAAGCGCTGAGCCTGCAACACAATAAAAGAAGACCTGGATTACACCACACAGAGCTTTTAGGACTTTCGGATGGACGTTTTAAGATGGTTTTGATTTTTTTGAAACTGCATCTCTACAGACTGCCGGCAGAAGCAGCTAAAGTGAGAGGCTCGCGTTTTGGGGAAAAAATCTGTTTGTGTGGAATAACACTGGAAGGAAAAATAAACTCTTCAGTTCAAGACATCCAAGGGTGAGTAAGGATAAACAAAAAAAATGGAGTGAAGTATCCCTTTAAAGCTTGTGACTGCATAAGCTGCTGATTCTTTGTGACTGTCTCAGTGATTTTAAAGTGTTGAGAAGTTGAATCAAACAGTATTACAGAAAATTAGAGCCTTAACTGTGCTGAATGAAACAACAATCCCCTTTAGTGGATTTAACTCCATATAAAAGTGTAAATCCCAGCAGAGGTCACAAGAAGACAAATATTTGAGCACACTGATCACATTCTGGTTTGTACCTGCAACACTGCTGCAGAGGAGCGAGGATCGAAGGTTCGTCTTTGGAGTGACGACCAAATCTACGGCCAGAGCAGACCCAGAGTCAGTCAAGTCACATGACCAAGACGACCCACGTGACCACACCGAAAAATCACACGAACATAAACACACGCACACGGTAACACACCAGTGATACTTACGCCCTCCCGTTGTCAAGGTGTAATAGGAAAGTGTTGTTGCCAAACTTTTCAAAGGTTTCATAATGGTGCCGGTCCATGTTACCTAGAGGAGGAGGAGGAGGAAGAGGAGGTACCTGGTTACTTTGACTGAAGTTCACACCTCCTTTCTGGAGCTTTCTGCTGTAAATAGCCCTTAATGCAGTGTACATTATTGGCTAAAATGCACAATTACCTGCTTAAGCCATTACAGCCATTCATTTCATTATTATTAGCTCTGCAAAGCTTAAATATTTTTGGTATTAAAACTAAATACAAAAGATGCCTTCAAATGATTCTTTGTAATGGTCACAAATACGAAATTTATGAATTTATTCAAATGATTGCAGATTTTTCCCTAACCCTAATTGAGACACTACTAACACTAATTTACCAACTCATTTACACAAATAATTCAAAACGATATAATCAATATGCCACAACGAATACACTAAACACCTTACACCTGACGACCACTGCGTATTTTGACAGCATTTTGTGTTTCTGCACGAGTGTAAAATCGCTAACGAAATGGTGTACTTCAGCACCTCATGACATCACTGGTGACGTCATGAGGTGCTGACCACATCCAACAGCGGGGCGGGTCGTACAAAATACTATAAACTGCTATTATGACGTTTTGTAAAACCTTTAATGAAACAACAAAGTCAAAACTGAACATAACGTGATGTATACCAAGGAATCATACAGCAACAGAAAGTTACGTACATTCACGTGAACAATATTTGTAATGACAAATACTTTTACGAGACTCGTCATGTGACGTGAGCGGGGACTCTCGTCTTTGAAAGCATCGAGTGTCAGTCTGGTGCATCACAGCAGGTCAGACCGGGTTGGTTCAACCCGAGCGCACTCACTAGCCTCACCCTTCTCAAACTACACAACTCAGGGTTCAGTTTGGCATGAAGGGGAAACGTAGTGATGACGTTAACTTCTGCAAGTCCACAGTTTCCACCCTCATGCTCTCCATCGGGGTACAGCGGGCAGTGGTAGAGCGGCAACTGTGGGGCAGCTGTTGGAGAAGCGTGTCCACTCAGGACATCTCTGCCGTCCTTTAAATGTGAACTTTCATGAGGGAAGGTATCGTTGGCCGTTCTTGGGCTCCTGACGGAGGCCTTGACGCAAACAAGGGGCAGTGGGCACGGCTGTAGAGAGACTGCTTCCTGTAGGGCCCCTTGCTGCGTATCCCATGATGCCCCTCTTAGCTCTAGGCCACACAAATACACAGCGTCCAGAGGAAGTAAGGCCGGATATGTGCTATCGCTCAGAACCTGAAGGGAACAGGACAGAAATCAGCATGAAGCACTTGCAAAAAGTTAAGACTGTTTTATACTCGAAGTGTCTGTCGACAGCGTCTTCAGACAAAAATGACAGAGAAAAGACGTAAGAACGTGTCATCGGACGGTGTCTTCGCCTGTCAAAACCTGTAACATCGTTTTGATTTGTTTCACATTTAGATTGGTTGGCTGGACTGAGCGTTCTGTCATTGCCATGGAGATGAAACAGCGCTCTACTTGCTGAGGAGAAAAAAACAGGCTCATAAAATGGATGGCTTTGAGGGGCGACTGGCGCTACACACTGATGTGATGACCCAGATGTCAGGATCCGTAGCGCTACAGCTGGTCTCTGTAACTCCAGTGGGATTACTGCGGGTGTTCTGCTGTTTGATATCGGGTGTAATGAGACGTAGGGGGTCATCAAAATGATATTTAGACATCCTAAAATAATGAAAGTGCTGCTGCTCATTTGATAAACCAACACATATCCCCTTGCTCCTCTCTACTCCGGTTACTGGCCGCACAGACCGCAGTCTTTCCCCTCGTCGTCATCTTCTTCTCCAGGGTAAAATCAAATGTAAATTTTATTCTTCCTCCACCAAAGCCAATGTCTCAGAGAAACTTGCCATTGTATAGCTGGTTTGGGCTGTGGGCCAACGAAGAAGTGCTCAGTTGGTTACCATGGAGACCACAGCTCGCGCCACATACAGCATCCATTTAAGCATAAACTCATTTGTGTCGTCTGACACGTTTCTTAAGACACCTGCAGACACCTGTCTCTCTTTTGAGTATTAAACAGCTTGAAGAGCCACAGTGGGAGATTTCCACTGTGTTCCAATATTGAAAATTCAGCAGCGTTTCAGGGTCACTGTACGTTAAAAATAAATAAATAAATAAAAGACGAGCTAGGGGGACGGGGGGACGGTTGGGTGGGTGGTGAGTTTTGAACTCAGAATTTTGACTTTAAAGTCAAAAATTTCCAAGAAAAAAACTTGGACATTCTCTGACATTATAAAGACACAAGTCAGTGTTTTAAACTCTGAACAGTCTAAACTTTGCAGATGTGCTCGTTGAGTTATGCCTGCAACTGATCTAATCAAACTCTTCTTTTCAGTTGGATAATAATAATAATAATAATAATAATGATTCCAGTCAGAGAATCAGGTTTTAGATGAACCTTTAATTTGAAAGGCAGGAAGGTGTGTGGTTCTTGATCACTGACACACACATCAAAAAGGAAAAGGACAAAGGCGTTTGTTGATTCTGCATGTACAAAAGTTCTTAGCACGCCCTCAGCTGGTTGACGTGGACACCGGTGTGCAGCACGGACAGTTAACTTCTTTTACCTTCTCCCTTTTGGTGTGTGTGTGTGTGTGTGTGTGTGTGTGAGTGATGAAGAACCACACACCTTCACTGTGTCGATTTCCCTGCATGTCAAATTAAAGGATCATCTAAAACCTGATTCTCTGACCGGAATCATTCACTCCAGAGTCGTTCAAGCCAAACCAGAGTGAGCTTCACAATCCTCACACTGGGCTAAAATGACAAGTATTTCCTTATTCCTTTGTTTATTCTTTATTATTATTACTATTAAACTGAAAAGCAGAGTTTGATAAGTTCTGCCACTGCAGGCATAACTCGAGCACATCTGTCCAACCTTGCAAAGTTTAGACTGTTCCCTTCCTTGATGGAAAGAAAATCACATATTTTGGTGTTTTTTCTTATAATTTGCGAGTTTAAAAAGTGACTTTATAATGTCAGAGAATATCCAAGTTTTGTTCTCATAAATTTGCACCCTGAAACTCGAAAATTCGGGGTTTTAAACTCGGAAATATGTTTCCGTCCAGCTCGTCTTCTTGCCCTGGCACGGCGTCACAGAGAGATCATTTTAGCATAATGTCGTAATTTGTTTGCTTTACCTGAAAACGCAGGCCGACATCACTGATGTTTTTGTGTTTCAGCTGAGCGGCCTGCCTCCTCACAGCCACCAGGAAGCCTCTGGCATTTTTGAAAGCAGACAGTCGGTAGGCACCGGCTGGATCTGAAGTGCTGTCATGACAGAGGTAAGCACTCAGCAGCTCTGCCCTCCTCTCCAACCGAGACAAGTCAGTGAGCTCGAGGAGTGCAGGGAAGGTCGCCGCGCTGTATTGAGCGGGCTGTCGGAGCTGTGAGAGGAGCGAGGACACCAGATCAATGAGATCATCCCACTCAGCCTGGAGGAAGTCCTTCAAGGGGCGGTGAGAAACAGCTCCTGCGTTTGTGTCTGTGCTCTCATTCTTGAGTGCGAGGAGATTCTCCAGAGTCCGCAGTCTGTCTCTGGTGTGGCGGTAAGCGGGCAGCGCGGCGGGCCGCTTCAGCTGGCGACAGAAACTTCTTTCTGCTCCCGGAGGAGTCTGAGAGGCCTGAAGCAGTACGTTCAAACTGTGGCTGTTGAGTTCCATCACCTCAGCTGCCACCTCTGCACTGAAGCCCAGCACGACGGGGTCACTGGTGTTCGAATCCCTGAGACCCCGATCCAACACCTGCAGCAGTCCTGTCAAATCTGATGACATGACACAAAGTCACAGTCAATACACTGGCTCTCGTTCACGACACGTTAGTAAACCTGTCAGTAGATTTGCACATGAAACACTTTGTACTGAAAACCTCCTCAGCATTCATGACCGCTGCGTAAAACTCAGATTAGACAAGTGTATGTTTATGAATGCCAATCAATCATAAACAGACAGCGCGCTCCCGCTGGTCAATAATTAACATAAATGCCCGCCTGTGAATAGCTATGAGCACCATATAAGGAGGTGATAATTAGGCTACTGTGACCAAGTGCGTCTCGAGAGCAACAAATAGAGGAAGAGAGAGAGGAAGAGAGGGAGAGAGTTTTCCCGTGCTCGGCTCAAAGTTATTTTAGGTGAAGAGGAGTTGAGAAAAATACTTTATTTTCTTGTGTCAGTCGTGGTGTGACAGGCACAGGCAGAAGGAAACAGATGCTGATAACTCCGTGTCCTCTGACGGATGTGTGTGGTGTTGTTGTGAAACCAGCAGAAATTTATGCGCATTTAATGACGAGTTTGCAGATCCAACGTTAAAGCGTCTGTCATCATGAAAGAAAGACAAAAATCAAATGAATTACGGTGGAAGTCCAGTCAATCACTACTCTTCAATACGTACATGTGACATCCTCTTAAAGGTCTTTCATTGGTCCAGGGCTGTATATTAACTTTTTTTGTACATAGCAGTGGTGTTAGGAGGTTGATAGTTTTATAGCACACCTTATAAAACTATTAGACATCTTTAAAATCTCTACAAACAACCACAAGTCGTGCAGTTCGTCACACAGACAGGTATGTAGCAGTAACTATGAATGCTGCATACAGGGCACACAAAATCCACATCTTATTAAAAATAGTTTTCAGACGTTATTTCTATATTTGCACTTAATGCCATCAATAATTTATATAAATAAAAAGTGCAAATCTCAGTTTGGTTTGTGACTCATTTCTCCTTCTTTCCTATTTAAAACCTGGAAATAAGATTCGTTTAGTGTTTCTCTGAGGTTTACTGGTTGGGGGGGGTTGATGATTAGTACAGAGGTGGGCGTCGGGCGGTGTACTTGACACGATGGGAGGGGCAATTTCATCTTAAAGATATGTTTTGATGACAGGCCGCAAAGCTGTTTGTGTGAAGCGTCACAGGACAGCGCCACGCGTAACAGACAGAGCCGTGTGGTTACCAGGGTGTGCAGGACCGCAGATGATATCCGAGAGGACGTGTGGTCCGCCGCCGCTGAGAGGTGACACTCTGCTGAGGCAGGTCTTCGCAACACTTTCCACCACCTGCACATCTGCAGAGTCCAGTACATGTCCACCATGCACCAGACCGACTACGAATGGAAAGCACAGAAAAAAATTGGAGGCCTTCAGTGATTAAACTGGACGGCCAATTTGATCTGCTAACGCTGCCTCACCTGCGATGTACTGCAAAGCCTTGGCTGTGTCACTGCAGAGACGAGCAATGCGAACGTGGGCAGCCATCAACGTCAGCAGGTCTTCCTCACTCCTTCGACACAAAAACATCTGACACTGTCAAGCAAGCATCAGCTCGAATTCATCTCGACATTTCCACCACTTGAAGAGCGAACCAATACTGAGACATAAATTCAGGCCATATTTAGTTTCACTCTAAGTGGATGTGACATCCAAATAATGGTTTTAAAATCACTTGGCGATGGGACGACACCTCAAGAGTAGCTGCAGAATTCAGCATGTAGGCTGATTTTCTCACCAATTATAGATGATCCCTTGGGCTGAGTATTTATAGGCCTGTCTCCGCAGTAACACGGAGTGGAAGATGGCACAGCGGAGGAGGAGCTCCGTGTCGTCTGCCGTGATACTCGACTGTGACTGACGTTGAATGAAGGACGCCAGCTGTCGCAGTGAACAGCTCAGCTCCTCCTTCAGATCCCAGAGGGAGTCGCAGAGCAGAGGCAGGGCACACATTCGCACGTCTGCTGTTAATGACAAAAATAAGAAGCGCTATGACAACCGCAGTCAAACACACGGAGGTTAACGTTTCACTTAGGGTGACAACTTAGCTCGCTCAGGTTAACATTGTGTCTATTTGCACCTGTTTAATTGATACAAACATACTTCATGCTCTCAGAGTACACCAATATCAGGTGTTTTGTTTGAGGAAAGTCATGATCAGATGGACACTTTAGATTAAATGTGGTGATTAGGTGACAAAAGTCCCGCATCAGCGCCACACTGAAGGCTCGCCAACAGCCCTGCGGTTCATTTAATTCACACAGGAGCGAGCAGCGTGTCTTTAAGCCGCCTCAGCTGGTCATTCTACACAGCGAGTCGGGGTCGAGGATTCAAAAGAGACGTCATCAGTGCGACGTTTGACAGCATCAGCATCAGCTTCCTCTGTTTAGATTAACGCCCACAAACAGTTGAATAAGTAATTAAACTTTGTAAAGGGCCGATCACACTGAGAGGCGTCGCATTGGGCGCAGCCTCCCCATAAGCGCCTTGGAAGCGCATCTGTAGGAAAATACTGACAGCGCTTCATTCGTCAGTGTTCATCATTATTTTACTGTTTGTCACGTAAAAACGTGAAGGAATGTTAAGTGGTAAAGCTCAACTTCACTTCCACTTATTCAACTGGCTGCTTTGACCAGAAGTTACACTGATGAGTGATGCAACTCTGCACGACGCGTCTTTGGTGACGCTTCCTAGAGCGATCAGCCCTTAGAAACAGTTGAAAAAACGCTGACAATAATAAGCACAGTCATTAAAATCCATCTGATACTTCAGTTCATTTTTCTTAAGATTAAAAAATGCCAAACATACGCCACAATCGTGTGTAAGGTTACGTGTGCAGAAGTCTCCAGCCTACGTGTTTAACACTGGGCAGGTGTCACCGTGTGCACGTGTACGTTTTAGGACTAGAAAATAAAAGACGGTGAGTTTTCACGGATCAGCGAGCTGCTGCCTGTGCCGGAGAGAAAGGTTTGAGAAAAAGGTTCGTACAGGAATAAAAATAAATTTTTCGGTTATGGATTTTTCCTAAACATTTATGCTGTCGTGCTCCCTGTACACGGTCACACCTGACAGAAAAACTCCGACAATAATGAAAAAAATAAGTCATAAACATCCACTCTGTCATAATTCTGTTTAATCCTTCTGGTTTATTTCCCCTCTGTCGACATAAATGCCCCTGACCTGCCCTTCCATTTACACAAGCATTCGATCCCGGCTCCACTTCTGACTCGGCTCTGACGCCACCTCCAAGGCGGGTTATTGGTGGAGCAACTTGGACCCCCCCACCCCGTGTCCGTGCTGTTTAAACAGACCAGCGAGGTTAAACCTGCACCAAACAGGCTGTGTAAAAGGAGCTGAAGACAGACATCCCTTTGTTTAAAGCTACGGTGGCTGACCCCTGAAAGGAAGACTGAGATGTCTTGTCTACCTGGTATGGAGCACGATGCATATTCCTGAGTTACAAACCACAGTCGGAAGCACGGGTGAATCAGGCAACGCTCCTCTGTGTGAAAGGTCGGCAGGCAGAAACACAAATGGAAAGACTCGGCTGTAAGCATCTGTTGATGAATGTGAAGCAAACAAATGCAGTTTAAAGTAATTATTGTTCGTCCACCTACCTCTGAAAGATGAGATCACCCGAGTGAGACGAGCCACTAATTTATGATCCCAGTGTTCCAACAGGTGACAGTTGTTCAAAACCAACCAGTGGCCATCGCTTACAGCTTTTTCCAGCACTGAGAGGACGACCTCTGCGTCACATCGAGCCCCAAACGACATGACTTTCACCCGAACCTAAAAACATTTACATCGAGAAAAATGTGGAGTTGCTGCACTGATTAATTTATTACAGCTATTGATGAACATGTTACCTCCTTCGTCGCAGCTACGGAGCGGGCCAACGTGTTTATCAAGTGAAGAGGCTGAATACTCGTCCACTTATCTCCTCCTGCACTCGGTACTGTAAGGATGATCGGTCCCTCGTGTTTGACAAGATACTGTGAGAGGGCCTCTGGGTTCCCACAGTGAGGGGAGTCGTTCTCTGCTGTCTGTCCGGGCAGGCAGAACGTGCAGGCGGCCATGCTGTCCGCCAGTCCCTCCACACAGTGCGGCAGCATGGTCTTCCAGAGGAGAGCCCGCTGTGGCAGAGACAGATGGGAGTGAGAGCGACAGGGAACAGCCCCGACTACAGAGGAGGAGGGTAAGTTTAGGTACTCTTGCCACTGCATGGGGCGAGTTGAGAGAGAGGCGATCAAGCCTTTGAAGACCGGGATCTCCTCCAGGCAGAGGAGATCCCGGTGGATATGAGGTGGTATCCAGTCCGGCAGCGCGCTCAGGGACTGAGGGACAGTTTGAGGAGGGGAAGAGGGCTTCAGTCCAGCGACAGGAAGTTCTACGTCCTGAAGGCCCCTGAGGAAAGCCGCCCCCTCAGCCTCGGGGCAGAGCTGGTCGTGCTGGAGCAGAGCGACACATACGAGCAGCTTCAGAACAGCGAAATGTCTTTTGGTGAGACAAGGTCTGTACCGCACCAGCAGCTCGGCCACCATCCGGTTTGAGACTTCCGCTGTCACGCTCCCTGGAACTTTGCCTACAGTGCACGACATTAAAGGCTGACCCTTTACCACGAAGGCCTCTTGCATAGCTGTGATGAATCCACCAAGAGGAAAGTAGTAGGCAGGAGAGAGACGGGACACCTGCTCCAGGGCCTGGTAGAGGGCAGCAGCCAGTCTTATCATCTGTCGAGGGGCAGCCAGCAGGGACTCGTGGTGCTCCAGCTGCTCGCTCAGGTGCTGCATCTCAGCCTCCAGTTTCTCCACTGCCTCTTGAAAAACAGCCACGCGAGGAACAAAATCAGAGTCCTGCAGCAGCGACGTCGTGGACTGCAGGAGGTAGTCCATCAGAGCATCCTAAAACAGAACAGGCAAATGATGCACAGCGGCGACAAACAGCAGCATCTTTTCTTAGCACCGGAAAAGTTGGATCAGGCACAAAAACTGCACTCAGCTTTAGTTTAACTTTAAAGGACTGACATATCTGTTGTCTGATATTATCGGCCGATACTGGGCTGTCGCAGATATATCTGTATTGACATATGGTTCACCAGTATGTACCGATATTGAAACTGTTTTTAAGGCTGAAAAAAAAAGCTCGAACTACTGATTTAAAATTATGTAATTGCGTAGTTTTAAAGTGAAGTGTTTCCTGTTCAGTGCACTGAAGTTTGTATGTAAGACATCCTGCCTCCATCTTTGTCACAAGCACTCGATAACATCATTCAGTGGATATTAAATATGTAAAAACATCAGCCCAGTCGCATGCTGACACAAAATCTCTACGTCAGTTTCGCACGCTGCAGCACACACAGAGGCTGAGACGACAACAGTGGATAAAATAACTTGAGAAAACGTGTTTTCCTGGTAATGTTACATGAGTTTTGGCTGCTGATAGGCTAACGTTAGCCCTGTTACACAACCCGCCTCATTTCCCCCTGAAAGTTTCTGTTTCAGTCATGATGAGTCTATTTTAATGAATGACTCCCCCACAGCCTCGCTGATGGTTTTTTTTGTGTCAAAAGAAAGTTCGCCCCGACCAGCTGACGACGTACACAGACTTCATCGAGTCGAACAAAAAGAGCAAATCCTCCTCTTCTCATGAACCTCAGTGAAAAGTGCAACGATCATTAATTGCCTCATTATCTCACTGTGCAAAACACAGACCATCGCTTGACAAGCTCTTTCATATTTTGATCAAATTAATCGATTACGTTTTTCTTGATCTGATTATTTAATCAATAAATCAGTCGTAACGCAGTACTTGAGGAGTCTTCTCACTAAATATTTTATTACTATTCCTCAAGTAATTATTTACATGGCTACTTTTAGTCCTACTTGAGTAATTATCATTTTAAAGTAACAGCACTTTTACTTGATTACAATTTCCGGCTGCTCTACCAACATCTGCAGCTGAGGAATGGTTGAATGTTGTGTGAGAGAAGAACTTTCACTCATCTGTTGGACAGGCTACATGAATGTGACAATTCCACAATAAGCAAAGCAAATTATATTAAGCCACCGGAAAAAAAAACTGAACCAAAAGCAGACCAAGAATAGTAAGACATCAAGGAAGTCGATATTACAATCTGCATTTAGCATCAGCTGAGTCATTTTGCAAGTTGCATCATCTGGAAATTGTATTGATTTGCTTCATAAGTAAATGACTGTTGTTTAAAATACATTCTTGTGTTGATTCTGATATGTATTCGTCAAACATCATCTACCATGACTCTAAACCTTTATACATTTGTTCCTCAAAGACACTTTTGATGTGTCATACTCGTCCCCCTTGTTGGGTTTTGAACCCACAACCTTTGGCACCAGGAACCAGCGCCTAAC
>JAQLOL010000019.1:14359668-14374858 GCA_029783665.1 Naso thynnoides
ACAGCTAAACTGCTGCTAAAGGAGCGCATGTTGTTTCGTCATGTTGAAGAGTGAGAAGCGTGAGCTGTAAGTAACATTTTATCCATGTCCCGGCTGTGTTTATTCTGTGTCAGTGAAGGGTTGTGAATATACAGCAGGGCTGTGGGTTTACAGAGCAGGCTGCAGCCTCTTCCCCGCTCATTAGCGCAGGCACACGGAGCTCGTTTACGTTACAGACTCCACACGGAGAGAGGATTGACGTTAGTGTTACTCAAGTCGGCGACAACTACGCTCGTTTCTGTAAGTGAAGTAAAAGCTTCGTGAGTCTGAAGCCAAAACTTTATCCATACACCTGATCAACAAGCTTCAGGTGTATGTTGTCGTTGCACTGATCTAAGCTGAGCTTGTTGAGCTGCAGGTGTCATACAATGTTTACAAATGATGTTGGAAAAACAAAAAAGAACTTGTTTGACAGCAAAAAAAAAGTGTAATTTACCTTTTTCCCCCCCGAAATTGTACAATAAGACATTTTGGAGGCGTTCACGTGCCAACAGGGTGAAACCGTGATATTTTTGCCCAAGGTTATCATACTGTGATAAGATCATACCGTGACATGTCTAGAACAGACACAGACCGTTTAGAGAGAAGGCAGAAAATAGAAGGAAGACAGAGCGTCCAAGTCACAGTTTTCTGAGGATCTACAGACTTTACTGTTCAGTCAGTTGTGTTTAGCTGCTTTATAAGAGTCCAAAATCAAATATGTCCTCCTTAAAGTTAATAAACAGGTTTTTTCTTTGGGTTGTTCACACGTTTAAAAGTCTTGTCGACTGTTAAACTAAGGGCTCTGCTTTTGGAAGTCCAAGCAAAGTGTTTGTAGTAATTTTTATTTCTTTGTTTTTTTTTAGCAGTATTATTATCCCCTGAAATGAATACTTGTGTCCCCATCATGACAAGTCATTGATGATGACATGAGGACTCTTTTGGGAAAACATGGTTAATCTCTTTAACTATCTGACATGAAGTTTTCTGTGTGACAGAAGTGATGAAGCTGTCAGGATTGAAATGCAGGTTTTATGTTCTTTACATTTTCTTCAGACTGCGTCTGATGCTGATGGTGCACAGCAGCGACAGTCACGTCCCCTGAAGCTGCACCCAGCATGACACTATCAGACCCTCTCAGCTTCATCGTGCTGATCCTCCGCGGCAGCAGGGAGGTGGCAGACAGCGCTATCTCACTCTTAACTACTCACGTCCCCTCTTTGAAATGGCCATACCCCGCTGCAATTTATGGTCAGCCAAGCCCCAGCTGGCTCCTTTTCACCTCCTGCAGTAAAGGGAACAATAAGGCTGACAGCTCAGCCCGCACTAATGTGTGCACAGGCACGTTACTGAGTTACAGGGCTGCAGAGGAGGAGCAGTGCTGACACAGATTCCACAGATGTCAGTGGATAAGCCACAAGGAGCAAGAGGAGAGGGGACAGACTCCAGCAGTGCAGCTGCTTGAAAAAACTGCACCAGAAATATTAACAGCTGTAATAATGCATAACCAGAGCTGCCTGTGTCTTGAATAGCTGCGTCAGAGTAGGTGCATTATAATTGTTGTGCCACTTTTCTTTTTTTAAAATTAATTAATGTATTTATTTTTGGTTAAGCAAAGCTCGTCTTTGTTGGAGAAAACATTGTAGCTGGTTCTGTTATGGCTGCTTTAAATCAGTATCACGATTATTTCAAACTTTAACCTTGATTACGATTAATGATTGACTTATTGTACTCCCTATTTTACTGTGCTCAACTACTGAGAACTTTTTCTAATGAAGCATAAAAAAACAGATTTGACAAAATTACATTGAACACATAATGTTGTTACCTTCACCCAGTCCTCATTTTTACTGAACAGCACTTGAACATATCACGACTCCATACAACCTTTGTTCCAAACAAAGAAAAGGAACAAAATCACATGTCAAATGCAGTTTATTGCGTCGTTTAGTTTAATGCTGAAGTTATGATGAAAAAGGAGCTGACAACAACCTTGCAAAATTCTTGAAATAGGTCAGCTGGTTTCGGTTGTACTTTTGGTTGTGCTCTTCAGCAGCATTTCTTGCCTGCTCTGGGCCATAGCTTGGGGAAACATTCATCAAATTCGTTCACATTGGCAAGATCATATTTTTGGTTATTTGGCCAGCCCTAGTTGAGATGAAACTGTTGTAAGTTGTAAAAGTTACGGCTAGTGCCTCCTAGTGGCATTCAGATGTAAGTCTAATGCATCCCACCAAGCGGCTTGTTTAAGATCCCTTAAAGACAATAATATTCGACTTCCTGTCTAAGCTAGAACCAGGAAGTGCGTGCACATGCTGTGGAAAGTATCTTTCATTTTAGCACAAAACAGAGATATGGGGCTGAAATGATTCCTTGAGTAAATTGAGAAAGTCGATTATAAAAAAAAAAAAAATTGCATGCCGTTGGGAAAACAGACAGTTCTGTGTTGTATTGGTGGAAAATGCCTGTCAAAAACATTTTCTGGTGTAAAAGAGATGAAACGAGAGTCTGTGATTACGTAACAGAATCTCTGGATGGAACCGCCCGCCTTGTTGAGTGTGCCCCCCCACACACACACACACGCAAAGCTAACTCAGGCTGTCGCGTTGCCTCACACTGCCTGTGTCATGGCCTAAAAGTTGCACCAGCACACACTGCAAAGAGGAGCAGGTATATTCTGTGCATGTGTAGGAAAAAAACTCTCCAGACCAGCAGGTGGCGGTAGTCCGCCCTCATCACTAAAAATGGAAATCAGAAGACCAGTGAACTGGATCGTACAAACTGTTGTTAGAAGACAGCAGCTTCTGCCAACCATTTTCACTCCACTTGCACACACCACTCAAGACTCTAACTCTGTCTAAACAAGAGTATTTCTGACAAAGAGCTGCAAACGGCCATGGCTTGGACAGCCATCGGTCTTCTGGTTTTGGCTTGGTCAGCCATCGGTCTTGTGGTTTTGGCTTGGTCAGCCATCGGTCTTGTGGTTTTGGAGAAGGTAAAAAAGGAAAGGGTAAAAGAGGAAAACCCCACTGTGTGAAATCAGAGTTAGTGCAGAGACAACCTGAAGGGCTTTCAGAACCTGTCGTCAGCTGGAGTTCAATGAAACCTCTGAGGTTAGAATCGTTTCTTGTCCCTGTAGATTCTTCTAAGTGTTTGAACGTGGATAAACTGGTAATGACTGACTTTTATTGCACTTTATATTACCTCCATTTACCATTTGTTCCCATTGGGAAACAGGCAGTCAAATAGTTCATCATTTATCAATGGGCACCTCCATTTAGTCCACATTAGGGACGGGAATCGATTAGATTTTATTGATACCAATGCCATTATCCATTTTCCTTATCGGTCCAATACCTTTATACAGCTGTAAGCACTGATTAAGATTGTATGCTGGCTTCTTATAATTTTAAAAGTCAACTACGGCTGAATTTTTTTCATCTGTAGCGCTGGTTTGCTAAGCCACAAATTAAAGATGTTCAGCAGAAATTCAAGTAATGCTGCTCCTCTTCATTGACATTAGACTTTAAACAACCATCAGTTTATTTTCACACATTACTAACACAGATACTCTATCGTCTGTAAAGTGAAAGTGTTATTGCTGTTATTCTTTGAAAAGTAAAACTGTAAACTATAATTTTCAAAACTACAGAAATGACTTTGTGAGACATCAGAGACAAAGGGATAACAAAAAAAAGATGATTACTCGTCAAACACAGATGTAAGTCACTGTAGCAGAATCAGTTTTATTTTTTTAATTTAATCAGTTACTGCACTGCGTTTTATAATTTCTGGAACATACTAAAACTTCATTCACAAGCTTAAATAAGTGAGAGAATTGATTCGTCTGGCATCAGTTTGTAACAGTTTCGGCGCCACAGTGACAGACATCGCTGCGTGACAGTGTACCTCAGCAGCTGTGCTGTAAGGCGGCTGCTAAAGGAGAGTCTAGGAAACACTCGTAGATTCCGAGTGCTCCTTACTAAGGTCCACCTTAGAAACCTTCGTAGGACTTTAAGGTACATCGTAACTGCAAAGTGGAGCCGTGGTTGGTTGTTTTTCTTTAAATCATCAGCGTCATGAGCCCAGAAGAGGCAATGGTGAACTGCCAAAACAGTAACAGACAAATAGCTTAACTTTGAAAGCTGACTAAGGCCTCTTTGTCCTTCCCCTCCGCTTTGCCCGTTCATGTTTAGACGTAAGAGTGTCCTCATTCGTGTTGAGATGGAGGCGTAGGGAGAAGTGTTCGGACCAAAGGGCCCTTTAAGCAAAGGTTTTTCAGGGGCACACTTCAGACAGCAGGATGTTAGATTTGCCTTGTGAATCACCGCGAGGATCGCTGTGGGAGAAACGAGGATGACCAGAGAAACTTACAAATCAAGTATTTTCTCTGTTAGTAAAGACTTAAAAAGTTTGACAACTGTTGTTTACTCCACTAGGTCATAATTTGTGTTCGGTCACACAATTCGCACGAGTAAAGGAAATACACACAGACCGCTTGTATTGGCCTGTTCAGAGGAGGGGCGACTTTCCATTTCCTGTCCTTAACTACAGCCGATACAGCTGTTAGACAATGTCATGTCTCTGTTTATAACATCACCTGGACTAGGGCTGCATCTTACAATTATTTTCATTATTGATTAATCTGCCAATTATTTTTTCCATTAATCGATAAATTGTTTATACCATAAAAAGTCAAAAAAGTGACAAATGCTGATCTTAAAGCTATGGTCTACGATCTGAAAACCAGTTGGGCTGTTGAGACAGATTTGAAAAACGCATCCTGCCCATCCGGCCCCCCCCTCGCTCACCCCTCCCCTCCGTGTTCCACAATCCCGCCCCCCAGCTCGTACCCGGGGGGGAGACGGTGCGAGCAGGGGAGATGAGGTGATTGGATGAAGCTCAGGGACCAACCCGAACCGTCCGGCGCTGACATTTCGGATTGGTTGATTATTATGTCGTTTTTCAGCGGATACACTGAATGGATTTTTTTCCTTTTTTTTACCCTTTATATTGCGTAGATCGGACTGTAGGACCATAACGGTCATATTAACGATGTTAATAATAAGTGCCGTGCTTCCAAATCGTAGACCATAGCTTTAAACACGTAAACGAGAACATGAGTGTAATATTCTAGAAGCAACTCTCGTAAACACCTTAATAAAAACACTGTCTCATTTAGAATACGATCAAGAGTCAGATTACTGCAGCCCACGCAAACGTAGTCAAGTGTTTCGTTGGCTGACGTTTAACCACACCGCATCAAGTTCTCGGTCCGGGCGGTCTACGATGTCCTTCCCAGCCTGTCCAGCCTGCACTGCTGGGGCTCGATGGACACGCTAGCGTGCTCTCTTTGCCAGAGAAAAGGAACATGTGAGCACATCCTGAGCTGCTGCCCCAAGGCCCCGGGAGAAGGCGGCATGACCAGGTACTGGAGACCATCGCGGAGAGCGTCTGTTTTCTCTGCTGCTGCCCCTAAAATGTGGAGCGATTCACCCCTGCACATCAGACAGGCCTCCTCGCTGCCTGTTTTTAAAAACACAACCTCAAAAACCCATTTTCACTCGCTGGCTTTTAACCCAGCATGAGACCTCGCTCTGCTTTATTTGCCTTGTGTATTTATTTATCCATTTGTTTTGCTGCTTTCTATGCCCTTGTATGTACAGCACTTTGTTTCTGCTGTGGTTGTTTTAAAGCGCTTTATAAATAAAGTTGAGTTGAGTTCCTTGTATCTCCTGACAGTTCTGTACATGTGACACTGATTTTTGCAGACACATTGTAAGTGCACACTGACACATAAAACCCTAACAGCCTAAAATGTTCAGCCCACACAGACAAACACGGACAAACAAATGTTATTTTGATGTTGCATGCCAGTAAACACAGCTCGGACGCTCCCGTCCTACCCTGATGAGAGGGAAGCTGTGCAGTCTCTTGTAGTCGGCCTCCTCTTTCTTTCCCTCGCCTGTCCCAGCCATTCCGACTCCTGCAAAACAGATATTTTAAAAAAAAACAAAAAAAAAATACACCATCACATCAGAAAACATTTCATGACGAGCACCGAGAGTCTTGTTGTATTGCAGAGCAACCCCGCGTCTGTAGCTAACAACACTGTGTTTCATGACCCGGCTGTGGATCAGGTTCACTAGCTGGGGGAAAAAAAAAAAAAAATCACTTAGCCGATGCTAGCTAGCTAGCTAGCTCCAGAAGTATCGCATCGTAATTTGAGGCAGACTGCGCCGAGTCTCCTTCAGAAAGTGTCCACAGCTCGGACATCACGGCTGCTTTTAAACACGACCAAGCTCCACCGGGTAAGGAACTGTGACGTAACGAGCGAACCAGTTCTTTTTTCACTAGCTAGCCCGTTAGCCTAGCTTGTTTAGTAGCAAACAGCTGATGCTACCGGTGGATGTTTACCACCTTAAAACCGACTTATTTAAATCAGCCGTCGCAATATAACAACTTACAACGACTTCTCGGTAGTTACGGGCTGCAGAGCGACAGGGGCGGCACGTAAATGTTAGCTACTTACCAGGCCTTTGTCCAGCGAAAACTTCTGCCGTTTGACTCCCAGCTCGGTTGTTAAGGAGACATTTTAAACAACTGATGTCGGTATGAGGCAAGCCCCGCCCACCACAGCCATGCTTCGCCCCTATTGGTTCAAAGTCTATCAATCACAGACAGACTCTGTTTACGTATCGATCTTTCATAATTATACAATACTACTACTACTAAAAAATAGAAAATTCCGCAAATATCGATCTTTCATAATACTACACTATAAAAAGTATATAATATTATTATTATATTGTAGGTAAAAGTGGCCTTGATAGGTCTGATTCTACAGTAACTGCTCATGTCACTTTGTTTATTTTTATTTACAAAAGTACACAAGAGAGTTCTTAACCTAATTCTTATTTTGACAAGTATGTTCTTAGGAACCGTTGTGCATTTTTGACAGTCCTTCTCAGTGCTAAATAGGCTCATTATATCATTTAATCATTTGATGCAATATAATAATTATTAGTGTGTTGCTGTTGATTGAGGTGGAGCCGATTTTAACTGCTTTATTTATTTTCAATCCGTAACAACAGTGCAGTATTTTTTTAAAAGAGGACTTTTAGTGTGCAAAATGTCTGTAATGTAAAAAGAACAATACTTGTATCGAATAGGTGAATTATCAGACGATGTCACACTAGGAAAAGCCGTTCCTGGTAAACATGTCGTGTTTGACAGTGAGAAACACAGAACAGTTCGAAAAGACCTTAAGTTTATACACAATACCTTCGACTCACACTCCTTTTCATGCTAATGCCAGACATTTTTGGTTGAAAGCTCTTGGAAGAGATGACTGGAATGATAACCGGATTAAAAATGCCTGACTTTGCAGTGCTCATTCACATCAGGTAAGTTGACATTCGATGAGCCAGTCTGTTGTGACATGCAGACAACAGTTTAAAACTAAAATTGAAAAGTATAACGTAGGAGTAGGTCAATCGCCGTCCTCTCTGGGCTTTCTGCAACCAAGGTAAGTACACGTGGTTGAGTTGAAGAAAAACATAAAATTTTATGTCAAGTTAAAGGGATACACTTTTTTTTTCTTTTTATTACTTGCCTCCCTCCCAAGTTCCAGACAAGCAAATTGATACCATTCTTTCAACTGTGCGCGCAGAAACAAGGAAGAGACGGACAGAGCTCGTCGACTGCTAATTAGCTTAGCTCAAATACTGGCATTTAATGGGAAGTGTTAGCCTGCTCCGCCTGAAGCCATCAGATAAACTTTCCAACATCTCTAAATGGTCCCGTGTGCTTGTTGTGACTTAGTTATTCACCACGTTATGTTAATTGTAGACTCAGATTAGCACTTTATGTAATTTTAGAATCAAATATGTACTGGAAGTAAATTGCAGTGTGCATGCATGCCAGTAAACAGCAGCAGCAGAAGAAGACATAGGCTAAAGTATTAAATAGAGTGCTGATCTGAGTCTACATTTAACATAACAAAAATAATAAATGAAGAAGTAACAACAAGCACACAGGACCGTTTAGAGTGTTGGAAAGTTTATCTGATGACTTTAGGCGGAGGCAGGCTAGCACTTCCCACTGACTACCAGTGTTTGAGCTAAGCTAATTAGCGAGCTCTGCCCGTCTCTACCTTGTTACTGCACACACAGTCAAAAGAATGGTATTTTTCTTCTTGGCTGGAACTCGGGAGGGAGGCAAATAACAAAAAGGGGGAAAAAAGTTGGCGTATCCCTTTGAGAAAAATATTACTAAAAATACAGTAATATAATAACAGTACTGATATTGTGTCTTCGGTAAACATACTCAGTTTCTTTCCACTACTCTCTAGCTGTCTCCTGTCTGCCTGTCTCTGTTCTAAAATTACACTCTATGCTGTGTGTGCGTAAACCTTTTTCTATGCTTCCGTAATCAGTCCCTACTGAATCTGACCCATATTCAGCTGGAAACATCTGGATGGAATCCCCAGGTGGGGAGATTTGACCCAGAATTGCCTATCCGCCCACAGTCAGATACACACAACCACATCACACTCAGTCCCTGATTCGCTGTGTGAGAGTTGTGTCTGTTAAGCTGAGTTGTGCATTTAGCCTCACAAGCCCGCTGGAATAACCCAGTCTGACAGCCCGCCACTGCCAGCATCTGGCTTCATTTGAAACAATGATTCTCCTCCAGATTAGAGTGGATTATCTAACCTTGGAAAGGCAGACAGATCGGATGATAATCTTTCTCTCCTTCCTTCTCTCTCTGTATCTATGCAACCACCAAACAATGCAGCTAAATTTAAACCCCGGCTTCACCTCTACCCCTGTCTCTCAGGAGTGTGTCGTCTCAGAGACACAGTGAGCTCTTAACTGACTGCACAGCAGCAGATTACATTATGCGTTGTCTTGCATTTTAGTTCGGTAACATTGGTTTGAGAGGGGAAAAAAAACTGACAAAACAGTACTTTTTTCAGATTTTAGTTTTTTAATCATGTCACAACATCTTTAACATCGGGAAAAGGAGTTGCTCACTGGTCACAGTGACATAATGAGAGCTCAGCTACATACTAAACTTCTAAGGTCCAGGTTGTATGGATTAGTGCCATCTAGCGGTTGGGTTGCAGATTGCACTCACCTGAATATCCCTTCACTCCCCGCCCCCCCTTCAGTTGTGTAGGTTAGAGAACCTGTGGTGGTCGCAGAACTCCATATAGCAATAGAAACTCTTTAAAAGAGGTCCTGCTCCCTCTGTAGATATACAAGGTTCATTGTAAGGTAGTAAAAACACATTAATCCTGAGTTTCAGTTGATCTAATATTTTCTTCTGCCTTATTCTACAAATAGACCCTCTAAATCTTACACAGTGGACCTTTGAGATGCTTGTCTGTGTTCTCTCAAAGATAAGATGAGATAAGATGAGATAATCCATTAGTCCTGTGAAAAGGGAATTATACGGTGTTACAACAGCTAAATGGATCTAAAGAGAAAAGTTTTGATAAAAGTAAAGACAATAAATAATAAATAAGGTAACAGGCAATATCAACATAGAAAACAAACACAAATATGGAAAATACAGTAAGCTATAAGGAGGCTGATTCAACAATAGAGTTTTACCTTGCATTTCATCTTAATTCTTATTTCTTTAACTGTTTTTTTTTTCCTTTATTCAACTATTAACAGTGTAGAGAGTCACAGGAAACGTAGAAATACACACTGGCCAAACTGTATCATTGATTTTGCAGGTATGTGGTATACGCCTGAATTAGGGATGCACAATATTGGATTTTTTGCAGATATTGGATATGCAAATATTTTACAACTCATTTGGCCAATAATCGATACCGATACCAATATGTGTGTATAATTTTTTCTTGGGCAGGTAGCTCAAGTTTCCCAAGCACGTCACCAAAACCACCTGCAGACCTGACATCATCTTGGTCTCAGATACCATTGAGAACATCCTCATGCTGGAGCTTACAGTGCCTTGGGAAGACTAAATGAAGGAGACCTTGCAGGATGCAGAGGAAACCTCTAGATAGCTCTGGATCAAGAGAGTGGATCCGTTGGAGAATGCTGCTAGGGCACAAGTTGAGGCTTGATCAAACCTTAGCTGGGTCGCCTGAGTGAGGGTGTCTGATGTTCGAAAGACCTGAAACACCCAGTGATCTGAAGAACATCACTGATGATGTGCTTGTGTTTGCCCGCAAATGCCTAAATTACAACGCTTAAAATGATGTAATATTCATTCCTTGTGCAAAAGAAGAAAAATACTTGAATTCATGTTCTCCAAAACATGTCATATTTATTTATGACAATTCCTTTTAAACAAAACAAGTAAGATACGTCCTACCTAAAACTGGATTATGCTCTCCCTGAGACAGTCAGAACAAAACCTACAACCCTACAGCCAAGGCAAATTTGGCATGTTTTACAAGAGACAAAGTAAGTACACATAATGTCCGTCTTCAGGGAACATGAAACATGGCGCCGACTTGGCCGTTTTTTCAGGAAAACAGCAATCGATTATTATATCTGCAAATACTGACTGATAGACGATAATAAATTTTAAAGCCAACCCACTGCGCAAAGGGGCGTCCATACGACGTCTTTTTTAAGTCATTGTTGGACGCTTAATTCAGGTCACCTGAAGGTGCAGAATGTTACTTCAGATGACGTCTTTTTTAGGCGTCTTTTGAACGTCCATTTATGATGTCCATAGTACGTCCATATGGGAGCTTTGTCTAGTCCAAATGTGATCTTTGGGGGACGTCTTTTTTACGTCCAAATGTGGTCCTTGTGGACGTCTTTTCTACGTCAAATTATTACTCATTTTAGACATTGTGTTTATACTGTACTGCTTCTAGTTTCTACGCATAACTATAGTCCCATTGCAGAAGGTGGCATGCTGTTCCAGGTTATTTTCCTATTGCTTCATTTGAATCTATGACCAGCAGATGGTAACTGGAAATGCATAACAAAGGCATTACACATTTCCACTTAAAACCTGCCGACGAGCCAAATGAAGCTACAGTAAAATTAACAGGTACAGGAAACTGTTTCCTACCTTCTGGACATGAGACTACAGTCAGGTTAGCAATAAATCACAATCTAATCCTGACTTTTTTTCTTTTTTTTTTTAACAATTTTTATTGTAAAAATATGCAAACATAGCAAAACATTTGCACAGCATGCTTTTTTTTGCCCTGGGTACACCTTACAGAATAACACTAGAGAAACAGGAAAATGTGAACAATCAAAATATTACCTATATTTGTTTTACCCTTTTAGACCTAAGCATTGATCACTAAAATAATTATATGGCTACAAGTAACAAAACAACAACAACAACAACAACAATTTATTATTATTATTATTATTAGACTATACTACACTTGTCTTAGACGTCCTAAAAAGTGACCTATCCCGACGTCCAAATGTTCAACTGCATATAGACGTCGAAATTGGGTCATAATAAGATGTCCATACGACGTCCAATGTTTAAGGGGAATATTGGTCGACACTGATAACATGTCAATAATATCAACATCCCTATCAATAATGTTGATGGCGAGTGTTGTCATTTGAAGCAATAAGTTACGAGTTTCTGAGTTTGTTCTGCTCACACAGTCATTCATGCAGCACCAGCATGTACCAGTATGCACTGCATCACAAAGAAACAGTACCTGCCGGGTCTCCATGGTTGTTATTCATCGCATTGGAACATTCTTTTACTCAATATAACATAGTTTTCAATAATGAGGGATTTTTGGTCTGCCAGAGCCAGAAAATTCCTCAGAATAAATATGTGGCTGGCTCGCCTGCAGTGTGAGGGAAAAGGCGAGGGGTAAACAGTCTGTAGTTCCTCAGGAACATTAGATTTTGAAGCTGCGTCCCAGAGACACAGAGAACAAGAAAAAAAACTATTGGGTTTCACATTGTATCCCTGTTTTGGATAAATAAGGTTGAAAATCGGCAGAGTTGCCCTTTAAGTTAATAATTACTAACATTTGTGGGGTTTTTTTTAATTCAAATATTAGATTGTTTAACAGTCTTAATTCAGTTCTAAACCTTGGGCCTGGTGCTGAAATTGCTTTGTCAAACTATTATACTGAAGGTCAAAATTGAACCTTACTGATTGTTAGATGAATACACATTTTCACATCCAGCCCAGTGGCCGGAATAAAATGTGGCACTGTGATTTCTGCAAACCACAGAGATGCTTCATTTTTTATTTTCGTATACATTATTTCACATTACATGTATGTGAGCTAACTGGCTCATCAGGAGGAGGACGGGCTGGTGGTGGCTCCACAGCAAAAGCAGGAAGGCTGTTCAGCAGCAGACCACCGCACACCAAACACCGATCACTTCCCAATTCAACCAAGAAAACTTTGTGTCATTTTCGAGTCGTGTTTGTGCCGACAAAAATGGGTATTTTAAAACATAATTCCAGAACATGATCTTTTTCCAAACACCTAACCTCACACCTCACATCAAGAAACAGAGACGTTTCAAAGTGACAAAACGTTAAGTGTCACCAAAGACAGTCAATACTAACACAAAATCCCCCAATCTAGGCTTTGCCAATAGAGTGCCTAAGCCACACCCCTCTACTTCCGGGCCGTGGGACCTTTATTTGGAATAAATATGAATGATAGTCAGTGGAAAGGGACAAATTATTTTTTGATCCCATTTGGCTTGTGCCCTGAATTACATATATGATGGATGGCAATTTAAAATATAATTTTTTTGATAAAGAAAGGTGAATTTTGTTGTCAAACAGCAAATTAAAACAATGTTTTTCATGAGACCGCTCAGTGAACTATGTGTCTACACGTCATCAGTACAGACGTGGCCGTCAGCTCGGCAGATTTCACAGGATTTTTCCATGACGAGGGGAAAAGTGTTAAAAGAGGTGAAAACCATTAGAAATCGGCTCATGTTGAGAGCTGCAGCTACTTGAAGAGGGAGTTAGTCGGTTCAGTGAGGCAGAGGAGGGAAAATATTATGATGTCAGTTATGCAACAGGTGTTGTCGTCTTTACAATTACCTATTTCCACAAGTTAATATATCAACCGTTTGATGACAAACAGACTTTCTTGACATGATAAATTATCATTTAAATTGACAAACATCATATCTGTAACTCAGGGCACAAGTCAAACAGGATCAAAAATTATTTTTCCTTTCCTCATCGACTACCGTTCATATTTTTTCTGTACCAAGGTCGCATGGAGTCCACTGAACGGGGCGTGACTTAGGCCCTCTGTGGTGTGAAATGTTATACGCTACCCTCCTAAGTGGGTGGAATCACATCTCCCATGGAGACTGTAGTGGCAAAAATGCAAAACTATGTTACAGTAAAACGCATTATTAAATATATCAGTCAACACCAGTTTGCAACTAGTCCCTGTCAGAATTTTGCACAGTATTGTTGTTGGTGTCCTGCCATTGTCTTTTGGAAAAGCTCTTGGATGGAATGTGTTTACTGGGAAAGGACTCAAGACAGGACAAAATGACCTGGAATGAATGATCGAATAGCAACACAATATCAACACAGACCACAGTTCCAGACAGTTGGGCATTACAGGACGCTTGGGGGGCTTCACTTGCTCAGCCAGTCTCCAGGGTCCTCTATAAGTACCCTGTTTTCCTCATGCTGGGGGGGCTTCTTCTGTCATGCTGCTCTTGCCACAGCAAGCGATGTCTCTGTGTCTGTGTGAAACTTTAAATTGTCTCAGTTAAATTATATTGAAAAGACTACAAAATGTGTTTCTCCCCGACAGGTGGGGAGCACGACTCAAAGACCGGAACCCAGGAGTCAGTGAGCCTGGCCCCGGATGTCCCGGCGCCACGGCCTGGCCCCGGATGTCCTTGCACCACGGCCTCACCTCGGCAGCTGACCCAAGAAAAATCCAGATTCAGATCAGATCAACAGCAGACCATCTCCAATCATGGACATTACATTATGACTCTATCTGGCCTGTCTGCCACTCTGACTCTCTCTCTTTCTCTTTCTTTGTCTTATTTGTATTTCTTCTTCACCCAACCGGTCAAGGCAGATGGCCGCTCTCCAGAGCTGGGGTCTGCCCGGAGTTTCTTCCCACGAGGGAGTTTTTCCCCGTCGCCGTTGCGCATGCTCACGTATGCTTGCTTTGGAGGGTTCTGTTGGTTTCTGTTCCTGTGAAAGAGCTTTGAAATGTCTGTAGATGTGATTAAGCGCTTTACAAATAAAGACTGATTGATTGAATGGCAAAGTGCATGAAATAATCTTTTGTTTTCACCAGTAACATTAAACTTATGGCAAAGAATCAACATGAAAAAGCAGCAAAGGATCCTTTTATTTTGTTTCATGTTTTAAAATGGTACAAAAACCTAACAGTCAGCGTTTAATCTTGGCACAGATTACGGTTCAGCAGGTAACTTTCTCTCAGAGGTTGACTTGCTGCAGTGAGCAGACCGGCAGGTTTCATCTGTGAGCTGCAGCTCGTGGTAAGTCCGAAGACTTTGTGACAGAAAACAAGCATCATTTGGATAAACTAACCACATATTTAAAATCTACATGGTAACATTCTTTTACAAAATATGTTAGACTTATTGAAGAGATACGTTACCTGTTCCAAAACACCACCAAAAAAAACAGAGCCTTTTGCCTGCTTGCAGTCAATAGACACATTTTGCCAAACTGAACTGTACCACTCGGTTGAAACGGGGCTTAAATGTTCAGTTGAGACAGAACAACCCTGCCGCCTCTTAGACTCTGTATGTACTGATCACCACGTTTCAGTTACTCAGTGTGTTAATATGAATGTATCAGTCTTATTGTTTTTATTTTACTAAGCTACATCACAGTTTGGATTTTTTTTCCAAACATTACAGGCTAAGAATACAATTACCTAAATCTCTTTCAATGTAGTTTTTACATGAAAAAGTGTGTTAAGTGAAGAACTGAGTTGGGATTATTTTGTCATGTACACTTACAAAGCTGACGCAGTGTCACGGGGTGTGGAAGGACTCGAATGCACCACAGTCTGTCAGATTCAGTTTGCAATGGCCTTTATCGTAATTCAAAGCAGGTCGAATTGTGCGCAGGTGAAAATCAACAGGTTGCAGGTAAGTGTAAACAATACTAAGTCCAAGGGCTCGGGTGAGCTCACGTCCACAGG